>OX384045.1:11540000-12140000 GCA_947534325.1 Agonum fuliginosum | reverse complement strand
ATAAATTTCCAGTCATATAGTACTATGTTTGGATCCACCAGAATGCATATTTCCACTTGATCAGGAAAGTCATTTTTGAAAATTGCTACCTTTTAACTTAAACACGAAGTGCGATATTCGATTGCGTTTTTTGTGATCCCTTTTGTATCATAATTTTATAATGCCCAGTTCACACGAGAAAAGTTTTCACTAAAAGTTTCCTGAAAGTAAAACAAGTGCTAGGAGCTGTCACAGAAAAAAACTGTCAATACCGGTCATACGGGGAATGTAATTATTTTTATTAAATATAATTAAGATCACTAGTTTTAATATATTTTATGACCGGTATTGACAGTTTTTTGACACCTCCCAGCACTTGTTTTACTTTCAAGAAAGTGTTTTGTAAAAACTTTCCTCGTGTGAACAGGGTATTATATGAGTAATTTTTGATCCGCCACAATGTGTAATAATTTCTCTTGAACATGAGGCAGTCATGTTTGAAGAACAGCATCTTTTAAGACGCATCTCTTACTATGAAAGTCAAAGTAAAAGATAATGCTACAATAAGTCATTTTGTGACAATGGGTTTGAAATCTATGAGCTCATATTTTACAATGATGTACACGTACTTACTTAAAGTTTGTGTTTACACGGCTATAGATCGAAATTTACACAACACCTTTGAGTATTACATAATTTTTTACAGTAATTGTTTAAAAATAATATCTGTTTAGCCGTCTTCTCAATAATGTACTTTATCGACTTCATATGAAAAAATCTGATGTGGCCAGCACACGACCTCTCGCCTAATTCTGCTTATTCTACTAATCTAATAAATAGTTTTACTTACATTTTAATAGTTTCATGTTCATGTAATATGTAAACGATAATGTAAACTAAGATGCAAGCAAAAGATGTCAACTATACTGTCGCTGTCATAATAATTCAAATTTTGTGTAGAAAATGATCATGGACAACAGATACTAGGTACTGGAATTTCAAAAAAGTAGAATATTAATTGTACTTTATTTTATTGTTAAATAGTACCAGATTCAGCAAATTGTATTTAAAATTAACAGTACCTAGTACCTACCCATAGATAATTATATGTTCTTTTATTTTTAATTGCAAAAATTGTCATATATAAAAAATGTATCAATTTATTTAAGGAAAACTATATCAAGCTTCAAAAAGTACTACTTCCGGTTTGCGGTTTTCTACCAAAACCTTATTTATTTATGATGGTAACCAACCTACAGAATTAACTTCCAATTACAGGATGGTAGATGTTATTATAGTGGAATCCAACCACTCGGACCCAGTGGTATTATTGTCGGTTATGCTGGGAATTGAACTGGGGACCGCTAGCATGCTAGGCGGACCCTCTACCGCTCTATGCGGTGTTAATATCCGTATACTAAATATGAAATTTGGTTATAAACGGTTTTGATACTTTTTAAGTTATCGTGGACGAAAAATCGTTAGTCCATAGAAACACACACATACACACACAGACATCATCATGAAAATATTAAATTCGTATTCTAGAGACCTTGAAACGTGCTTATCCACCAAAAACTCATACTCGAAAATTTTGACCCATTACAATACTGCCGTCCTTAGGAAAAATGTCCTATCTGCAAAAATTTTGTTTTAGCTATTATTTTATATGAAAATTTGTGTGGAAACATCTATGCGGATTTTTACTATTAAAATTGCTTTATATAAATATAATAACCATGAATAATAAATTCTACCTTTTGTTAGGGCAGCTGGACATTCTATTTTGGTATATTTGTAATAATTTATGCAGATTACAAAAATATCAAAATTTGCAGATAGGATATTCTTCCTAAGGAGGGCAGAATACCTCTCTTATAGAATATGAGGCGAGAGGTAAAAAGATTATGTAAACGCCACGCGGATTGCAACATTCGATTGCTGTTAATTTTCCATCCCTAGAAATAAATGTTCATAACTTGAGTTATTCTAGATCCGCCAGAAACAGGCATCCAAAACTCACCAGTACAAAATTGAGTATTTCCCCGGTAGATTGATTGTTGAATGGTTATTAATATCCACAGCCATCTCTCTCGGATTTCGTGAAATTTACGAGGAATCTTCTCTCTCAGCCGACTGTTCGTGATCAGCGGACCACCAAGACTCTTCGTTACGTCTTCCATCTCTCTCCTTCTGGCACTAAAGGCTTGTTATCTCTGTCTGTTGATCTGAAACCCGCGCCGAGCCAAGCAACGAGCAAGAATGTATTAAGAAATCGAAAAATTGAGGAAATTAGTTGAGATCGGCGGTGCCGTGGCTGGTAGTATCAGTGTGTGCGGTAGGAGCTCCGCTTGGCTGTGGGGTGTTTTGGTTCGTGGAACGCGCATTCCTTTTGCTGAATATTTTAAACGTAAAAACTGGGCGCCGCGCCGCGCAGTAGCAGACTGCATAATATCTTCCGAGAATTTTGGGACTTCTATGTTATGAATGTATCTGAAAGAAATTATTGGAATAGTGTATTTGACGAGCCTACTATATAAGAAGTTTTAACTGCGGATATTATAACTAATACTGTTACTGCTACTAACTGTTATATAACTATGTACCACAATTATTTCATTTATGTTTTAAATACATTTTAATTAGGTACCGCATTGGGATATTAAGTTTTCGAGATATTTTCAATGTCAACCAAATGTGAATTATTATTTTATTGTAGGTATCCTTTGATTTAGTTAATTACGAATATAAACTATAAGAAATATAGTAAACATTAAAAATTTGATAACAAGTTAAGTTAATCAGATTAATAATTATCTCTTCTGGTTCTTTATCTCATCTAGCTCCTAGCTCCGAAACATAGGTCCGGGTAATGTTCCGACTTTTAATCGTTGATATATGGAAAATTAAAACCCTGGTTTCACAACGATTCTTTGTGGATTCTTTCATGCTTCTGAATCTTGAAAAAAGATAAATTTACTATTTTGAAACTATCAATTAATTAGAAATTCTTTTTTCCAAAGCTCATTGAAGATTCAATTTAGCGGCGCCGCTATTTGGCATAGGTAATTCTCAACATGCGAAAGACTCCTCTAAGTATCCTCGTGTGATATAAAAATTGTACATGTTGAAATAAGGTTCGGTTGTCGCTAAAATAGTATACCAACTTCTGTAATTAGCGAAAATGATGTCAATAATATTTAATATATTTTATCTACGACTAATGTATAACATGAACATTAAATGTGTGATGTTTGCTACATAATGCCATATAGGTATGAATCTCGCAGGGAATAATAGTCATGATTCCGTCCTCTGTACCAATCAGAAAATTACTTTGCCTGAATCAATTTTTCGGTGCAAATTATATTTAGAAAACATTGCAATGTTAAATGATGTATCTATGGTAATAGAGAAAAGATAATAATTGAAAATTGGAAATGACAAAATTTTTGCGGGTTGGTATTTGTTTTATTAAAATTTTGTACGTAATAAATTAATCGTAGATAAAGTACAGCTCGCTCGTGTGGCACACTTCATCTTCAGGAATAATAGCATCCATTATAGCGTCGTTGCATAATATACTATACTTTATTACACATGCATCATAATCGATTATTAAAACACACAATTGCGTGCAAAATCACGACTAAAACACGCTGTGTTTTAGATGTTGCTAAGCAACAACAATGAAAATTTGTAACTAATATCCCAGGTAACGATATTTTATCATACAGACTAACTTTATAAAATGAATCAAAATTCAAATGTTGTTTTTTGTTTTCCAGTTCTATTTTTCAATTTCAGATGCAGGTGTAGGTAATACAAAATAGCGTATAAGTGCTTTCAAGTTTCAATTCTAATTCCCTGCATTGCCCCCTTAACGACATTAAAATCACTCTGCTTCGCTTTAAAAGCATTCTTATTTTGATATAAAAACACTTGTTCAATATATTCTTCTTAACAGGGAGTTACGTTATAAACCTATAACTCATTATTGGCTTTAATAAAACCATTATGGTTTTAAGAGTTGTATTTACACTTTGTGCTTGCGAAGTAGAGTACCTATTTACCTACATGCATTTCTGCTTGAAATACAATGTTACAGACGTTTCGTTCTAATTACAGATTTTCGTGTAATTTACATACTTTTATATTTAAAAACATATTTACAGATAGTTTAAGGTTTAAACTAGGTTCGTTAAAATTTTGAATTTTGAATTATTACATTAAAAATTGCTGTTGAAAACAGACTTTTTTGAAAGATTTCTCAATTTATTTTTTTTTGATTTTAGACAAAATAAACAAAAAACTATCACTAGACGAACATAGATACATTCTTTAATTTTGTAATAGTTTTTGAATGAAGTTTATATGTTATGTAGATTCTGAGATATGATTTAATTTCTGTAACACTTTTTGAAGTCATAGAACGGGTGTAAATACTGCTGTTAGCCAATACAACTTCCTGTAGTAAAGCATATTCAAACATCCCATAAAGGCTGGTTTATATAAGTTGTAACTTTATGCATTTGCCTTAGCATTAATATTATACTTTTCATTAAACTTAGTAAGGTTCATGTACTTCTTAGGATGAGCCAATAAGATTAGGCCGATAAAAATACATTCTACAAAATCGACATATCAACGTCTGTCAAATATAAATAATAATTATGGATATAGTGATACAGAAGAAGTAATAATAATTTCAACATTGTTATTAACTATTGTTACTATATTAATATTCATGTTTATTCACAACGTAGGTTATTACGAATGTTAACGAACAAGCGAAGCGAACTACACGTGCTAATGTCAAATCCAAAGTCCCGGAAATAGTCGACGTTAACCGGTCGTATACGAACATGAACATTTCTGATTGGTTGACATTAGCATCATTCCTCAGAAATTGAAAAATTCCCATATTTTAAAGTTACAGCTAAATGGAACATAGCTGCGCGTCTGCACTAGTACCATAACACGTGTTTCCGTATGCTTGAAAACCTAATAATGCTAATGTTAGGGTAAATGCATAAAGTTACAACTTATATAAACCAGCCTTAAGTAGTTTGTCAGGTAAAAGTAACGTCCTACATAAATCTCAAAATAAAACGATTCGGATAATATAAGTAAGTACTATATATAGTTTTCTGTAGATTCTTATATTTTACATATAACAATTACTCGTTTAAATGATTACGACATTTAAATCTGCTTGTGTAATAAACATTCATTGCAGTGAGTACATTCGTTACCTACACTCTCTTTGAATAATAGTATTGTATATGGTGGTAGTTTGGCGCGAGGAATTCACAGGTGCAAATGATAAAAAATGAAAATTATTTGGAAACTATGAAAATTTGGTTGTGGGTCAATTAAACCCTGCTAATTCCATATTTCATACCGAATTTGTATTATTTCGTCTAGTTTTCGAGTTACGACAGTTTTTATGACAACTTATACAGCGTACCAAATGGTTTTTTATTTAAAATTTCCCCGTTAAAAATTCATAGCCAATAAAGGAACCAGTGGTACCAACCCTAGTGTCCGTAAATCAAAAAAATGTACGCCGAAATGTATATGTATGTTTGTAACAACACAAAATCCGTCCTTCGTATCTTGAAAACGGAGTATGTAAACATTGGTTCCTGTGGATGAAATTCCTCGGGTCCGATTGTTGGTGAGGGTGGTCTGGACTTCACCCTCGCGGACCTACAGCCCTTGTCGTGTACTATCATCCCTTGTACGTCCGTCTGTTCGTATGTTCGGGTCACAATGCGACCAGCCCGCCAGCGGTGGACTACGGAAATTTATTCTACGTTTAAGAAAATTGTCTATTGACTAGTGATGCGTGAGACGAGAAATAGTCAATTCTCGTCTTATTTAAAATTTTCGAGACGAGAATTTTAAGTTTTCTGTCTCGGTCATTTCTAGCCTGTTCAATTCTCGTCTCGTCTCAATTTCTCAAAAAAAATGTTGCCATCTATTTGAAAAGCAAGAAGTGTAACATGTTTGTTAAATTTGCTCACAATTTTTGTTTTAGAAGACAAAACAAAAAAATCTGATGTGGACAACACATGTCCTCTCGCCATACTTTACTATTTTACTAAGTGTGTAAGAAGGTAGGTACTTATTAACAAATATACCATTGTATAGAAAGGAATTCGGGAATTGTAGTTTTTATAATATTATTAAAGTTTATTATGACCTTATAAATAATAAATGACATTTCATATTTTCCATTTCAATTTGTCAAAAAGCAAAATTTATATGACATTAACACTGAAATACCACTACCAAACCAAACTACCACTTTCAGTTGCACGATCAACACCAAAATCTAATCAAATCTAACCTAGGGTGTCAGAATATTATATAGAAAATTTCAATTTTTTTTATTCAGTGGTATTTGAATGATCGTACCTGCAACATTCATCCATACATCATCGCGAAACTATCAAAATCGTGTTCTAGGCACCTCAAAGCGTGCTTATCAATTTTTGAAAACTCACTATCGAAATTTTAGCATGATTACAATAATTAATACCTCTCTTACAGGACTGAGTGGCGAGAGGTAAAAATGCTACGAACAAATTAAAGTTTTAGTTTCGACAAGCCCCGATTTATCAAGAACTATTTCTCGTCTCGTAATTTTGAATTCTCGTCTTTTCTTGAAAATACGAGACGAGAAATATATTTGTTCTCGTTTCGTAATATCGAGACGAGACGAGAATGTGACGAGACGAGAATGTGACGAGACGAGAATGTGACGAGAAATCTCTCGTCTCGGCGGCATCACTATTATTAACTATTGAGTTTACAAGGATTCGACATCTTGTATTAGGTGACGCAAAAGTAAACCACCTATCGGATGATGGTTTCATTTTTGCAGCTGGCGTCTCATGTCATCGCGACTTTCACATTAGTGAAGTAATAAAAAGATGTAAAATACACGTAGACGAACCATGAATCGCTATACTCTTCAAGAACGCAGAATAACTGTGTCAAAATGTTTTTGGCAAATTAATAATCGGTTGTTTTGGCTCAACATAAATTTCGTCGCCGATTCCCTGGTCAAGTGGCATTAACTAGAAAAACGTTGCGACGTTTAGACGCTCGCTACGAGGAGACTAGCTCAACACGGGGCAGTAGTAGACGTGGCCGGCTTTGGAACAGCCGTTTAGTTGAGAATATCGTTGCTCAACATAAATGTCGTCGCCAATTCCCTGGTCGTGTACGTATACAAACACTGCAACGTTGAGACGCTAGTCCCTAGGAGACTAGCTCAACACGGGACAGTAGCAGACGTGGCGGGTCCTGGAACAACCGTTTGGTTGAGAATATCGTTGCTGTGTCAACACTGCCACTGCGACTGGTGCGTAGATAAAATAAAGGCCTGGTGAGCTCTTTGGAGAACATGTAGTTCTAGCAGGACGGTGCAACCTACACACAGCACAAGCGAGAGTGGACATTCTGGAGCAAGTGTTTCCCGGCCGCTTGATCTCTCGTTTTGGCGTTTTGCACTGACCCGCGAGATTACCCAATATTTGAATGTTCCAGATTTCTTTCTTTGCGGTTTTTTGGAGTTACGGATCTATATAAAAGAGCCACAGATTGGCGTCCCCAAAGAAGACCATCCAACAAGAAGTGAAGAATTTATCACCAGAAATTTTGATACATCAAGTCATAAAAAAATTCTGTGAAAGGAGCCCGATTATGCATCAACTGTGGGGGCGGCTACTTCACCGATATGATATTCGCGACTAAATGGGAAAAAATTTACATGTTTAAGCAACATAATCAGCAAACAGTAGATTTTTTTTATTAAAAATTCGTTACCTACTTTAAAGGTATAATTTTCGCAAGAAGCACATTTTTTAAACCACTGGATTGTGAATGAATGCAATAAAATTTAATTATTAATAATTGGTAAGAATAGTAAATTTATGAAATTCCATATTATGAAAACAATGACCCAAAACTGTTTGATTAAAAAACCTGGAAACTAAAATTGCGAACTTTATGAGAAAATTCTCAATTCCATAATAAACAAGTTGAGCATAATATGCTATTAAAATTTATGAACGAAGAAGTGACTCACGCTGTATAAACCTAATAGGTTTTGGGATTTACAAATTTGTAACTGCTGTAGGCTATAATAGAGAACAACAAAACTTTAAATTTGAAACAAATTCCCAATGAAACCGATACCTTAAAATTTTGTAAATTGTTTAAAAATGTTCGAATAAAACTTATAGATTTGCACAGAATTTTATCAATAGTTTTGCTTAACGAGGCGCAACCTACCTTAATACTCTGGTTTTTGACGTTTCGGTTGCAGTATAAAATAAATCTGATTCCACCCCTGTGTGGAAGGGTCGCCCGGGCGATTTTCTTTTATTTTCGGGTCGACAAATGATGCGTCCATTCGCCGCGAGATGGACAAGAATCGCTTTAGCAAATTGCGTGTCCAAATACACACACATACATCGACACAGACACATCCACATACTTATATATATCACCAGTGGTATTTTTCTTGAACAATACTTGCACGGAGCGAGCGAGAGGATTATATAAGAGACGAGGACGGCACATACAGGACGAAGGCGAAGGAGTAATTCAACAGGATAACAGAGGATGTAAAGAGAGAGCGAGATGAATTGCTTGGGGTGGAAAGAAGTCGGAGAAAGGTTTAATACTATTAATATACGTGGGTTGCTGGAAAAATGTTTGTCCTTACACTACGGATTCTGAAAGGATTATTGACATATCTTTTATTAAATAATACAACAATAATTGATATTATTTGCCAATATTCTTTGTGTTTTGTAAATAAATGCTTTAAATTATCTTAGCAAATAGCTGTAATATAGAAATAGTTTATTTCTAATGTTGTGATATTATTGAACTTACTCACTTAAGGTGAACGTCTACCCTAAAATTTTACAGCGTTACAGAGGTGTACGCCTCCCACGTTCACTTTAATTATAATTGAAATATATGATGCTTTTACATATGAGTGTATTAACAAAGAATGTCTTAATGCTTTTATATTTTAATTTTTTTGTCTTTGGCTTAGGAATTTGAGTAAAAAAAAATTTAAATAACGTTTTTTGCGGTTTTTTGTCATTATGATTTTTTTCGGTCACTATAATGGCAAGAAAAATTTAAAAAGCAAAAAGTATGCAGCTAAGCTTCCGTTTTTGAATTTTTTTTTACTTAATTTCTTTAAAAAATACAGAAGTTATTATGGAAATACTGGAGCCATGTTTACAGTATTTTTCAACTTCAAAATGACATTGCATATAGCTAGGATACGGGAAAGTACGAGTTTCGGGCTATTATTTATTTTCGTAGCTATAGGTAGCTGTATAGAAACTGTTAGTTTCGTATATGGTCGTGGCAGCTCTACAGAATGTTTCACAACTTAGGAAAAAAAATTAATTGTACGACGTGCTGATCATGAAACAAAAATAATCGCAAAAAATTGCATCGTATTTCAAGCAAATATTTTTTGCCCCTGGTCGGTAGTTAATTTTAATAATTTTTTTCAAATCTTCTACAATGAAAGTAATTGTTTACATAATATCTAATACTAATAAATGTCTAATGACGTATGCTACTCCAGTGGTCCAAAAAATGTCTACTTGAAGTAAAATACCCTTAACTTTGCGAATTTAAAAAAATATTTTTGTTTCATGATCAGCACGTCGTACTTACAGTATTTATTTTTTTGTCCTGAGTTGTTCAACATTCTGTATATTTCAAATTAGGATGCACTTGTAATAAGAAATAGCGTATGCTACATGTGTATAAGAGTGCTTTTAAAGAGGCCCAGTAGTTAGATTCTGATTTTAAATTAGAAGAAGAAAAGTCAAATATCAGATTTACAATCAATAGAAAGAATTTTCTTCTTCGTTAAATGTCTTTAATCATGTAGACTGTAATTTACAATTTATTTTATTATTGTACTAGATTCAAATTAGACGAACAAATTTCTAATAACAATAACCTTGTAGAATGAATTGACAGTAAACAAAAACAGACACTTCAATCTGATATTTGGACGTGTGGACGTGTTCAGTGTAAAACCGGCGGTGCTCCAACCAATTACAAGCAAAGAAATCAGCCAAGAATTTCGTTTTTACTCCTGTTGTCCTAGTTTAAAAACAGTTGATAGGTATAATAACATTTACTATCGTGTATTTGGACCATAATCTAGCTGATGATTCCATTGAACAATTCAGTAAATAATCACCGATGAAATAAAGCTAAGCTATTCGTCGTAACATCGTTCCTATCTGTCTTACATCCGAAAATCGAGCTAAAAAATGCCATCGTGTTTTTATTTTCTCTTCGTATACAGCATCCTCTCGGCTCTCGATCTCGTATGTGAATCTCTGTGAATGTTGTATGGTAGTAGTTAGGGTCTTGTCCGCTTTTTTTCTCAATGGCGCCACCGTCAGTCATGGCACGCCGGGATGCGACGTGGATACGAGTCGCCGCCAACCGCGGCGGGCACGGCCGCCTTTGACTGCACCGACAATTAAACAACAAACAAGACACAAGACAGAGAACGATATTCAGAGGAAGTAGGCAATGAAAACAGGATATTATTTTCACCAGGACGATATTGATATCGATATCTATTCAGAGGATAGTGACGATTACTTACCTGGAAAATCCGATGTGGCCAACACATGACCTCTCGCCATACGCTAATATTTTACTAAGTGTGTATGAAGGTACTTACTCACAAATATACCATTGTAGCAGGGAATTCGGGAATTGTAGTTTTTATAATATTATTTCAATTTATCAAAAAGTCAAAAATTTATATGACATTAACACTCAAATATTTTATTTTTTGTTTTCATAGGTAGGCAGATAAATCAAAATTGTAACAAATTTGTAGAATTTTCAACTTCTTGTAATTGGAAAATGGTGTTAGATAGAAACAACGTTTTGAATTCATATTGTAGACAGTAACATTTAGTATAGTTACACAGTTGAAAAAAAGGGCACTGTAGCATGCTTTTTCAGAAGAGCGCATGGCATTTTGCTGCAATAATGGTATTATTTTTGCCTTTTGAAAAGTAATTGATGGTACTCTTCCGAGGGTAAACAATTTTAAGAGGCAAAAATTGCTTAAAAAAGAGCAGGAGGTAACTTTTACACTTTTAAAAGCGATATTTATTCTTTTTAAATCATATTCTGCCCTAAATTTTTCCTAAAAAAAATAAGTACTATTAAAGAGGAACTTTACCAGAAATTTGTTCATTTTTTTGTCCTTTAAAGAGTAAATTCATTTTCGTGTTCCTCTATAAGAGTAAAGTTGCTACGTTTTGCTCCAAAAAGGGTACTTTGTACTCTTTTTAGAATAAAATTTAATACGAACAATAAGTCTGTGCATGAAAACTACCACTGCGTCAGTTCAATGTTGACTGTTTTATGCAATGTTTGTAGACTTCATTATTGACTAGAAACCTGTGATTTTTATATAATGGGGGTTTTCACGATTTTTTGGTTTTTTTATATGTTAATCTATACATTAAAATATAAGACCCATATTTTTTCTTTTCGCTTAAAAGTTACTAATAAGCCTGAAAAAAATTCATAAAGTTTAAAAAAAGAAATGCCGCGAAAATCGATGCCGCGTGTAACAGTGTGACGTCACCAACATCTAGAACATACGTTCAACGCGCTGACAAGGACCGATACGTAGGTCTTACCTTACACAGTCAACATCTTGTCAACTTGAACAGAAAAACATAACCAAACTGTTTCATGCCGTTTCATTTCGATTAAAACCAACACAAAAATTCTTCAATAAACTGTAAGTAATCGTGTTTGAACCTAACCAAACTCGACAACGTGAACCCGTGAACGTTGGTGAACGTGTCAAAAATCGAAAAATCAACTGGTGGTCCATCGTCCAAACGACAAAAAACGAACTTGCACGAACCAACTCCTGGTTTGCTAGCGATGTTGGCTACGTCACACATGGCGCATTTCAATGAACGAATCAAAAGACTTACATTTTCATTTCGATAAAGAGGTAATAAATCTATCAAAATTAACAATTATTATCACTTTCCTATAACTTATACATGCTGAAAATTGATATCCAATAAGTATTTCTTTAAAAGCCGTAGGCTTGAAAACCCCCATTATGCAATATACAATATCATTATTGCTTATATGATAAGAACAAACTATATGAAATAAATAAATGCATTCCATTAAAATTATACTACGTTTTTAATTCGATAATCTCCTCCTGCCATATAATTTTACCGGCTCTTCAGATCAACTGCTGGATATTTTGTAAGTGTTGCTATTTCAATATATATTTAAATATTGTACTTTATATTGCAGTAATGAATTCATTAAATACTATTGTAATTATTTCTTATTAAAACAATGTATATTTAAAAGGTCATTTGCACTAATCTTACTTAAATTTTGAGTTTCATCTAAAAGGAAAAATAAAACCAATGAAATCACGACAAGGTTCGAGGTTTACTTAATATTTACAAGTAAGATTATGTTTAAATGGCCATTTAAATGTGAATTTGTGTGTTTTAATAAATAATAATTTTATTTAATAAATCACTACTGCAAAAAAATACAATATTTACTCAAAGAAAGAGCAACATTACCTTACTCTTAAAGTAGCAAGAAATTTACTTAAATAGTAGCATTTTTAGTACTTCTTTTAAGCAATTTTTGAATTTTAAATGGTAAAATAAATGCATGTATATGAGCAATATTGCACTCTTCTAAAGGCAGTATTTTGAACTAAAAATAGTAAATTTCTACTACTAATGTAGCAACCCTTTATACCCAAAATATAGTAAAATTTTAATCTACTCTTTTTTAAGCACTAACAAAAGTACCCTTTTACCTCTGCTCTTTTGAACTAGCACCATATAACCTTGGACTTATATAAACCGTTTTTAGAGCAAAAATAGTGCTCTTTTTTCCAACTGTGTATCAAAAAAATTCCTATTAATTCATAAATTTTGAGGATATTCCAGAAAAACTTTTCAGATCTTCAAGAAACTACCACCGGTATAGTACGATCAACACCAAAATCTAATCAGATCTAATCTAGGGTGTCAGAATATTATATACAAAAATTCAATTTTTTTTTATTCAGTGCTATTTGAGTTATCGTACCTCCAACATCCATCCACACACACTCGCAGACATCGCGAAATTATCAAAATCGTGTTCTAGGAACCTCAAAACGTGCTTATCCATTAAAAATTCACAATCGAAATTTTAGCATGATTACCTTTTACAGATATAAAAAAAAATGATTAAAGCAATAACATCACCCTCTACTTCAAAGGTGCAATCTTGAAATTATTTATAAATAACGAGGAAAGTTTTTACTAAAAAGTTTCTTGAAAGTAAAACAAGTGCTAGGAGCTGTCATAATAATATGTTAATAGCGCTCATACGGGGAAACCGTAGAGGAAACTAATTATCTCTTTAAAATATATTAAAGCTAGTGATCTTAAATATATTTAATAAAAATAATTACATCCTTCTTATGAACGCCTGGCTCTATTTTTCTATTCGATATTCGTACTAGATTTGTCTACGCATGGCTCAGTTGTTAAGTGTGCAGTCAGATTGATAGTTTTGGCTCGAAAAAAATCGACGATTGCTGATTAAATATGAATAGTTTGAAAATAGAGGATGAAACTCGAACGAATCTCAGATGGAAATTGTACTAGAAATCTAGCATGAATCTAGATAAAAATGTATAATGTAAATCCAGCCTTAATGTCAATGAAAGACATTAAAATTGCGAAGAAAACACTTACGTACGTTAAATTCAGTAGGTACGTAAAATTCAGTACTTTAAATTATGTACGTTCAATTCAATAGGTACGTTAAATTCAGTAGGTACCTACGTTAAATTCAGTACGTTCAATTTAGTACTTTCAATTTAGTACGTTAATTCAGTATGTTAAATTCAGTAGGTTCAATGCAGTAGGTACGATATACGTTCAATTCAGTACGTTCAATTCAGTAGGTACGTTAAATTCAGTACTTTAAAGCAGTAGGTAAATAACCAATTTTTAACAGACTATATATCTAACCTAAAACCAATAAATTGAAATAAAAATTCAGGATTCTACGATTCTATCTAGCTAGGTACTATGGTAAATAAATTTCAATTAACCTCCGTTATTGACATTAGCCGTCACACTCACAAATTGTTTGACAAATACAGTGTTTAATGAATCAAAATAATGAACTTTATTTTGAATAGGATTTTTGCTGATATTAATCCTATGTACTTCAACCTCAGTTTTATAAGTTGAATTGCAGATTAAATTTAAACCAGCAATAAACTAAAAAAATTTAATCAAGGATTTAAAAGAACCCAATGATGTTTGTTTATATTTGAATCTATTTGTTATTTTTATAGTATATTATTGTAGTTTAAAGTTAAATTCAAAAGTAGGTATTTTTAGATTTCATTCAAATTTATAATAAAATAAACAATTTTCTTTTTTATGGAAATAAAAACTGAAAAACAATATAATTCCGGTAGATACCTCTTCCTGGGCGTCCTAAGGGGGAGGGGGAGGTCTTAGTTCCGGCGTCGGTCACGGCTAGCGCCGCCGCGTACCTCATTTCGACGCCCCCTACGATGTATTATTGTCATTTATTATCAATTTAAGAGACAGAACAGCGCAAAATTTTAATAATATACAATTTGTTCGACATTACATTGCGTGGTAGCTACAGCAGAGAGGGCAGGGGGGTACAATGAATAGTATGCGAGTTTGTTTGCGGCAAAGCCTACTATGTGAATGCACAGAGAACACTGGGACGGACTCGATTAAATTATAAATAACATTGTTGGTTTGTTACCGAATTCAGTCTAATTTTAATCAGGCCATCCTAAAATTAAAGTGGTAATGCTGTACGCTATTCTGGAATCTCAAATATATTCTATAAATATTACTTACACATTTTTTAATTAATTTCTTTATCAATTTCATTAGAGTGATCATTAAAGATTGGCCGTCATCTGACTTAGAAAAGTCCGTTTCCGATCAAAACTATGTGGAAAAAAATTAGTGCTCATTTTTTGTCAAACGAATTTTATGTAGCGCCATTACAATAAATTTGAAATTAATCACTAATCAGCATGTTTTTGATACTTTTAACAACGCAGAAAGTAAGTGAAGAGCACAATTTAAGTAATTTTGAAATTAAACTGAGGTAATTTTTTGACAGTTTGAGGTTAGAATAATCAGCTTAGTTCAGTACGTAATACATCGAGGCGGCAATGGCAAAATCAGATCGAAGCGGCATGGTTAGTCATTTATTATCATTCTGTACAAATTTGCTTCGCAACTAGATGATTCTGTATATTGAGCAATCGAGCTGTACTTCTTAAGTTCTTGATAACCACTTTAGTTACATTACATTAATAATTATTCAATTGTTTTTAGAGTTTTGATTGTAATATATTCATAGCTGATTTTAAATATGCCTGTGTTGGGTTGTATTCTTCTGCTTAATTATAAAAACCAAATTAGCTATACAATTGCCATAGTTATCTTTAACAAGTATTTACCTATGTCAGTTTTTCAAAAATAATAAATTATCAAATGATTAAAGAGCAAACAATATTTTTCTTCAGACTTAAAGCTAGATACTAGAAAACAAGGGCTATCCTGACCCTGAAAAATTACACATAACAATCACACTTCGTTGACGTTTGTGGTCATGATTTTACCACTCGTATGCGGTAAATAAATTCGAAATTTTTTAGTTTTAAGAGGAACACAATTAATTTTTTTAATGTGACATTTGCTGGCGCCATCTTTTAGCAAATGTTACAAGGCTAATTGACAGAAGGAACTCGGACACCGTAAGATAACGTACGTTACAATTGCATGTAACCAAAATTAATTTCTTAAATTATGTTACGATAATTCCACTCCTGTATAAAGTAAGGCATAAACAAAACACAATTTTATCGCTTTGACAGCGGATAAAAAGGAAGGTAACTTTTTGCCAGTGATAAAACCTTATTTACTCTTTTGTTAGCAACCAAACAATAAACAAAACACTAAAATGTCGTTTGCTTCATATTTCTAATATTTGTCAAGGAAATGATTAAATTTTGGAAGAACCAAAGGAGTCGTTAAATTATTTCGTTGAATTACTCTAACATTTTATTTCCTCCGAATATATTTCTGTTTGACATCTTAACCTTGTCACTTGACAGCAATTTGACTCGAAAAATTGATTTAAAATAAAATCAGTCCACCTTCGGTGTCGTGATTTTATTAAACAATTTTTCTTTTCAAATTGCTAAGTAACAAGGTCTCAATACAGACATAAATTTGTCCGGCGAAATAAAAAGCTCTTGTGTAATTATAGTTGACAAAATTAGAGAAAATATCTCAAATAAACTCACCCCAAAAACTGTGAAGCATGGGATTCCAAGACGAGAATTATCAACAATTTGTTGCCTTATCGGCAACTTTTGTCACAAACTGCTATGTTTCAATCAACTTTTTAATGTCAATTTGTTTGGCTGAATATATTTAAACAAATGCCACTAAATAATTGTCGAATAGTGTCTACAGATGTGTTCTAGACATAAGATTCCTCGTTTCAGAAATTCTGATCCAGCTTGACTGTATCTACCTGCTATTTATACCTGCGTTATTTTGGGCTGAATACGACCCTGTCCTCCTACTATTTCAACGTGCGGTGGACTGTGTCACGTTGCGTGTAGAACACCATATGCGAGCCATGTAAATTAATGGTTGTGTTACAGTCGCTTAAGTAGATGTTTATTTACTTTACTTCATTCGATTCTGAATACGTATACACCACACACACACTCACACTCACACACACTCACACATCCACATACCTCTATATGTAGACACCTACGCTTGTCAACAGGCAGCGGAAAAAATCAGACGGAAATTTTTCAGGCAGAAGCAAATAGGAAGATTAATACGAACATAATCTGATAGATTAAAGATACGTGGCTTCAATTGGTGTTAGAGTTTAACGTTTAACCGTTCTGTGAATCTTTTGCGAAGAGAGTTTTAAGGTGGGTGTTGGAGCATTATTAAAATTTAACGATTTTTAGTAAACAGGGAGTCGAACCGTACAAGTTAACGGTTCAGATTCGGTTGTCGGTTCACTGTGTTTTATGGGGTTAGGTTTTGTCCCGGTTTTTACATTTCTCCTCAAAATGAACCCGGTAACCGGTTTTCAAAAATACTATTCATGTTGAAATCAATTAAAAATATTCGTTCCAATTTTGGAATAAAATATTCCTAATAAATTTCTGAAATCAAATAAAGTTTAACAAGTTTATAAAAAATTACATAACCATCGGTTTCGGTTCTGGTTTTGGGTTTGTTAAAATATTTTATAACCGTTCATAGCTTTAGTTACCGGTTCACTCCCGGTACTAGCCTAAATAGTACATTATGCACCAAGGGCGGAAAACTCGATTTTGCTTCCGCGAAGGCAGTCCGAGAATCATAGTCGAGTGCTGTCAATTCACCCGAGAGAGCAAAAGCGTTCCTTCCGAAGTGCATACGATAATTTTAGTAACGAGTGCACAGAAAAATGAGCTGAAAATATCTCAAGGGAGCAAAAACGCGTTTTGCTCCCTCTAAACAATCACGTTTCAGCTAATTTTGCGTGCACATGTTACAAAAAAATATTTCCAGCTAGCCGAGAATATGTTTCCAGCTAGCTCGGAAGTGAAATAACACGCTGCCATCCAAATGATCCAATCGAGCTGAAACTTGGCACTAGGCATATGGCATATACTCATCGCTAATGACAGCGCGTTCTATCAAGTTTTGCATATTTCCCAAGTACTTATACAAATATCTAGAAATGCCTGTGATCAAACTCATCATTTTATAAAACCTAGTCAAATCTTTGATTCAAGTTTAAACCATTAAACTAGATTTCAAGTCTTGTTTGTGCAACCGCGGATATAAGATTACAAACTAAAAATTAGTGTTAGTATATAGAACCATTTTGTGAATCTAAATTAGGAGCTCTTAAGATCAATTAACGATTAATTAAAAGTACGATTAGACCGATTAAGCATTTGACGTCATTTACATACGACAATTAGTCAATTTTTAAATTATTTCATCTTCCCTGTGGTCTACTCTCTCTATCTACGTGGCCAGTAAGGCATATCGCTTTCAAAATTAGCCAAGAATTAATGATATCTTCGTAAATTAAGATTTCAACCAAAAATTCTAATTTTGTCTATTGTTCAAATTTATCTACCATTCAGTTGTAGATTTGTACGAGTACCAGAAGTACAGTTCCGGCATATCTCGGCTTACTCTACCAAAACGTATTTTTATTTTGATTTGACATCGTGTCAAGAAAGTATAATTACATACGGCACACCCTTCGTATTGTATCGTTTCTTGATGAAATAAAATAGTAATTATTGTGGAACACATGTCGAAATTTTCACATGGGACTGAAGAAGTTGAAGATGGATTCTTTTGTTCAAATATATACTTATTCTTTATAGAATAGGGTTAATTATTTAATTATTTATCGTATTCTTGAAGCAAAATTATTTATTTAATTGTTGCAGTATGATATTAATACTTTGAACATATGTTTGTGATAATTGTCAGTTTGTGGAATTAAAAGTATATCATGAGAAAGTGTTCTCAACGCATTCTTATTCCTCGGAAGAAGCTTCGTATATCGATCGTAGGTCATTGTAAAGGGAAGAACTATCACACACTCACACACAGAATGATTCAGATAATGCGTGCGTTTCATAGCCGTCGAAATAGGGGTAGCAACTACCCCTGAACGTCATTCAGAACTGAGACGTTAGAAAAAATCTATATAAGATATCATTACGCTTTTTGTAATACTTTGGCAGATGGTTCCATCAAACTATCAATGTTTATTTCTCAAATTTCAATCAGTCAAATTTCTATGATTCGAGCAGATCATTCTTTGGCCAATTATATTGATCTTTTTCAGATTTAAGAGGCCCGTCTATACCTCCTAAAATTTAGCATAAAATGTACCTACTCCTACTAACGTAGCGAGTGTTTTTTGGCTAGTACAAACATGGTAAAATTTAGTTTCAACAAGGATTATATACTTAAAGGATCAATTAACAGTTGTGCCTTTTTAAAATTTGAATAAATAAATTGTACATGATAAAATTTTCGAAAAATTCATAAAAATTTCCAATTTACGCAAAATTTACACTGTTAGGTATATCTCATGATAGAAATTTATTATTAACATTTTAAACTAGCACATCTGTAGATCCATTAAATTTTTATAAAAACAGTTTACTCGCAACGAAAACACTTTTACAGTATTCTTCAACTTCAAAATGACATTGCATAGCTAGGATGCGATAAAGTACGAATTTCGAGCTAGTATCCGGCAGCCGTAGTAATGGGGAAAATAGTGGAATAGACAAAATTCAAATTGAGAGTATTCTAGGAATTCGGAAACAACCTAGACGGGCCGCTTAAAAACCAACCCGGTGGTATATGCATTTTTATATCATTAGTGGTTGGCTTAGCAATCTAGTGGTCCTTAGTTCAGTCCCAGCAAACCGGCAATAATATTCACTGGGATCGAGTGGTTGAATAATAACATCTACTATTCTGTAATTGGGAGTGAATTTTTTTGAATGGCTAACCATCAAAATAAAATAAGTAAATATGTTGTAAAATTAAATTTGTACAATTGCAATGACTGTACTTGTGCTTGAGTGCTTGTATAAAACATCGTAGACAAATTATATACCTATTTTACGAATTATATTAGTGTTTTGTTTGCTATTTTATAAATATTCTTAAAAAAAGTATACCGATACAAATTCATTCTGCCACTTACTATCACTGAATAGTATTTTTGGTATTTAATAATTTGTGCGTTATGTAGTAATATAGAAATATATGTAAAATATGAAGAACACGTAAGCTTATTAGTACATTCAATTAACTTTAGGAGAAATGAGTAAAATCGATATGTTTTATAAACTGAATAATGAAGATGAATAGATGCACTACAAGACTGTGGTCATATATATTGTGACATTATTTATTTATAACGACGATCTCCCTCGTAGAAAATGAAGGATTTTCAAACACATTTTGTCATAATATTTTAAATCTAATGGTAAATAATGGAACATAGCCGCTTAGATATTCTAAATTACAATTTTAATTAGGTACTGTATACAGAGAGTTTTTTTTATAAGTAAACATAGGGCATGTCATTACCATAGTTACAGTGTTACAGAATGACAGCAATGCATTAGAGCGTTTTTTTTATCATTAAACATAGGGATAATAATTAACATGCGAAAATAAATATGAAATATAAGTTAAAGAAATGATAAATTATTTATTTATGTTTTCCACACTTAAGAACTAGGGAGATACATTAAACTAATGAGAATTTAAGAACTAGGTAGACACTTAAAAAATAATGTGTACAATGGTGACAGAATGAATGTTGAACAATTAAAAAATCGAATTAGTGCTGCTTCCAAAATATTACTCCCCAGCAAATGCTATAAATTATTTTTATAATCGTTTAGGATATTGTTTAGAAGATAATGGTTCCAATTTTGAGCATTTAATTCGTTTAAAAAAATTCTCATTAGCTTAATGTAGGTATCTACCTAGTTCTTAAGTGTAGAAAATATAAATAAATAATTTATCATTTCTTTAATTTATATTTATTTTAGTATGTAATTATCCCTATGTTTACTGATAAAAAAGACGCTCCAATACATTGCTGTCATTCTGTAACACTGTAACTATGGTAATGACCTGCCCTATGTTTACTAATAAAAAAAACTCCCGGTATAGTATTAAAGTGTATTTTTACATTTAAATCAGTGTCAATATATAGTATCCTTGATACAGTCAGAGATATCTAGATTTATTATACATTCTGACCGCTAGAAAAGATTATGTTGGCAAACCTAATTATTCTGTAACCGTGAACCGTGAGTTTACCGCATACTTCTTTCAAAATAGTACAAGATGTCACCTTATGATTTATGTATTAATTTGAAGTGATTAATTAGGTTAAAGAAGAGTGTAGAATTCGGCTCAATGTTTACAAAGTAAAGGTCCATTCAGACTTCCGAAATCACAAGCTTGAAACTATAAATCCAATCTTGTGCAATGCCTTCTTGCAACAAAATCAATCAGTGCGTTCACAGTTCCGAAATCACAACCGGAACAATTTAGTTAGTGCTTCTGTCAAAGCTGTCAAATATTTTTACCTGGAATTTATTAATACTGAGTAAAGTGGGTATGATTCTGTAATTGTAATTGCATTTTATTTTTAATAGAAGTTAGATAGATATTATAATAAATATTATTATAATATTCACCCTACAATACATTCATACATTCAGTGTTCGGTGTTCATGGTGTTCATTTAATGTCAGTTAATAAATAAAAATATACAATGACACTAATTTATTGAACTGCCAAAAAATGTAACTAACATTGACGTATATTATTTAATTTTTGATTGGTGCAATCAGTGCACGAAATCACTGCATACGCATTCTTATTGGTCGAACGACAGCATAAGATTGGATTTATAATTTCAAGTTTGTGATTCCGGAAGACCGAATGAACCTTTAGAGCAGCTAAAATCGAGAAAACAGTTGTGTGATGTGTACGCCACTGCGATATCTTCCTACATTTGTCAAGGGTCTCGCCGAGTATCTATTCATGCATAAAACTAAATTTCACCCTCCCGCTTCGTAAAAAAGATGTCAACAACATTCTAAACTACCCTTAGATCTTCTTCGTGCCTCTGCCGTGCCGCCCTATTTTTATTTTCCAAAAATCTAAAAGTGTCAGACACGAATGCTTAACCACACATCCACCGCAGTTAAAATATCTATCAAAGCGCATATTGCATCGTGTTACTCGATACTTTTCCTAGCGCCCGTATGAGGGGTGTAATCACAAGAATAGGTATACAACTACAACAAGCAGATGTCGAAACTTACCCTGATTTCGGGCCAATGAAATTCTAGGTTTAGCGGACAATAGCGGCCATTTTTGCAGGGTTTGTATAATATACCTGGGGGTGAATTGAATACGTAGGTACGTATTGCTCTTCCATCATCCGCGTGCAACAAACTTATTGAGAATAGTTTTATGCGATATATTTTAGACCAATTCTGTCGAAATCGCGCTCGAAACCGTTTTCAGATAGTCATTTTTATGCACTTTATCTGCTTAAATATCTGCAAATAGGAACAAGCAATAGGCATAAATAATATATCAATAGAATCATTAGAGTTTCCAGATTGCCTTATGCTAAATAAGAATTCCTGAAAATAAATATAATTTGCAGTAGAAGTGAAAAAGAGGGAGCAAAATTCAGCAAATTGCAATGAATTTGATTCAAAATGAACTATTATTACAGACATAATTTGTAGAATAAGGCAATTAGGAATGTATATATTTTAATTGTTTAACATAATTTTCATTGTAGGTTATCTCGTTTATCCGAAATTTATGCAGAAAGCTCGTGCAAAATGAGACATGTAAAAGTTTTAAAGTGTCGCTGACGTGGCACTAGTATAGTTAGAGAAAAAAAATCATTTTTTACTTCCTTGTACGAAGTAAGGAAGTATTGTAATCGCGAAAAATTTCGATTCTCAGATTTTGACGGAAATATCCGTTTTGACCTTTTCTGAATCCATTATGACTAGTTTCGACGTGACGTCTGTACGTACGTACGTACGTATGACGTAGAAAGTTGAAATTTTGTATTTAGGACTGTTATAGCATCTAGTTGTGCACCTCCTATTTTTGGTTTCAGTCTACAAACCGGAAGTAGTACTTTTAAAAAATATTTCGATAAATATTTAATTTTAGACAATTTTTTTTATTTTAAATGAAAGATTATGTGATTATTACCTACAATCGGTATTTTATAAATATTTTTGTATCTGCTATCATTTAAAAATAATTAAAGTATATATTTATAATTTATAGTATTTCGGTATCTTGTAGTCCATGATCGATTAACATTTGTTACTACGTAAAATTTAAATGATTATGACATGACAGTGACAATAGTAAAATATGCTTTATATCTTCTTCTGCAGTTTAAATAAAATGACTAAAATATATTTGTGAGTATACTAGTATAATAAGTTAAAAGAATTTTAATATTATTTTACATTTTAGTTATTAAGAAAAGTATGAACACACAAGGCGTACAAGGAAGTCATGTGGTGTCCACGTCAGATTTTTTAAAATCAAATTATGACATATAATATGATTTTGACTATTAACGGATTAAAACATTATCATTACAGACTTCGTGTTACGGATTTTTCATTTTTAAGCGCGCCCTTAAGAGCCTATTGCGTGGCAATAATACGCATTAAAAAACGAGTAATTTTTGTGATGATCTCAATCTAATACTGTTATACGTATGATGTTGAATTTTTGTATGTAGATTAAGAAAGAATACTAAAAGTGCGGAATCTTCAAAATCTTTAATTAATGTAATTAGTTTGGCTTTAATAGTTATATACGAAAATCGGCGAAAATTGTACAAGTTTAGATATAATTTATGGCAATTCTGTTGATAAAATTATAGTTTTATTGTTTTTCCGCCCTTTTTACATCTATGTTCTACTCATTTTGTCTTTAAACTCAATGATAACTTTTATAGTTTATTCATGAGATCCTCACGAAATTCTAGTGTTTAATTTCTTTTTATCTCTAATTGTTGTCGAAACAATATATAGTTTGAATTTTTCAATTCAACAATGCTTTGTCGTTACAAATGTAAAATTTCAGATTTTTATTTTGAGCAATATAGCCAGAATCGTGAATTCTGATTCTTATTGCACTCAAGAAGTACTTATAGCCCCTTAAAGCTAGATATTTGGAGTGAAATTCCAATTAACTATCAGTAGTTTATTAATATCTTAATTTGTTGTAATCATAAACGCTGTTTCTCGTAAGCCAAAGTAGGTAGTTAACATGAATTTGATTATTTAGACTCAGACCATTTCTGTACAAATCTCTGTTTTATGGCCGTTTTGCACTACGGTAAATATTGAACAAGAAATTGCGCTACAAATTGAACAATAATCTTGAGCAATAAATTGCTTTGTTTTTAATGAACTCTGTTTTATACTGAGACAATTTTATATACCTACCTACAATATTTAGTTTGCGATTCTGCGCAATTCGCATATAAAAATAATTTTACAGCCGCGCTTATTTCTTTTTTCAGACAATTTACGAAGCAATGCAATATTTCACACAAATTGCTGTATGATACTACACAATTTACATTGTTTCAAAATTGAACATTTATTTGAATATTTAGTGTAATGTAAAACGGGCTTAAGACTGAATTGAGAGCTAATAAACTTCCTTTATTTTGTGTAGGTCAGTTCTAAATATGGGTAGATTCGATAATCTATAAATAATAAACAATATTATATATTGAAAAATACAAATTTAATGACAATTTTGCGAAAAATTTCGTTTATAGATCTGTAGTTTTACACAGAATTTTAGCATACATACATAAATTTTCTGGCAATTCTAAAGATTGAAAACATGTATTGGATTGACGTGAATTCAGTGGGTTTTGTGTCTATAAATGTACGTCTCTATAAAGATGAGTTCCATTCCATTATTTACAAAGTCATGTATGTTATCTTGCTAAGTTTTAATAAGTTAAAATATTCGAAATGAATCATAGACTGCACCCACTTTACAAAATACATTTCAAGAATGTGAACATCCCGACTTGTTACTTGCTACATTTGCCCATTAACATCGTATTATATCCTAGCGATTGCTAATGTCCGCCCTTAGTAACATTATCTATATGTAACATCCCAATGTTAGCAATTTGGTAATAATATCCCAATTATGCATCCCATGTACTTAATTCTTTGTGATGTTTGTATTGAGTAAGTAATTTTTGATCGTACTCAGTATGAGGCTAGGATAGACTTACGTAATATCACTTAACGCACAAGCACAAGAATAAGATATTTTTAACATCCCATGGACGATTCATGTCAAGTGGGCTGCTTTGCTATATGAACAATCGATTTATAGATAAATAAGTAATAATTTTGTAAACTGATTATTTTAAAGAATAATAATTCAAATAAAATATGCACAGAATTATTTAGTGAATCGTTTACTTACCATTTTTATGAGCAAGGACTTAACATTGAAACGAAGGGTTAAAGGATGTTCTTGGTCCAAAAATCTATGTTTGTGTTGATTTAAAGTTTCAAAATAACATGACATACCTACTATCCCATGCCAAATACAAACTTATGCTAGTTCAATGTTATGTTAACATAGTAGTAATACAATTAAAAACCTTTGTATTTATTCGTTGAAATTTTCTCTATTATACTTGATATGTTGTTTTTACCTCTCGCCTCATATTCTATAAGAGAGGTATTGTAATGGGTCAAAATTTTCGAGTATGAGTTTTTGGTGGATAAGCACGTTTCAGGGTCTCTACAATACGAATTTACTATTTTCATGATGATGTCTGTGTGTGTATGTGTGTGTGTGTGCGTGTGTGTGTTTGTATGAATGTATGGACTGGCGATTTTTCGTCCACGATAACTGAAAAAGTATCAAACCTTTAAAAACCAAATTTCATATTTAAGGTTTTAATAAGAATCTTAACACCGGATAACATTTTGGTAGAAATCCGCAAACCGGAAGTAGTACTTTTTGAAGCTTGATAAAGTTTTCCTTAAATATATTGTTACATTATTTATTTATGACAATTTTTGCAATTAAAAATAAAAGAAAATATAATTATCTATGGGTACAGTTAATTATACAATTTGCTGAATCTGGTAGTATTTAACAATAAAATAAAGTACAATTAATATTGTATCTTGTTGTCCATGATTTGAAATTTGTTTCTACATAAAATTTGAATGATTATGACAGTGACAGTACAGTTGACATCTTTTGCTTGCATCTTGGTTTACATTATCGTTTACATCTTACATGAACATGAAACTATTAAAATGTAAGTAAAACTATTTATTAGATTAATCTCGAGATTAATAGAATAAGCAGCATTAGGCGAGAGGTCGTGTACTGGCCACAGCAGATTTTTTTAAATAATGTGTGGCCTTGTGGCATAATATTTATTGATTTGTGTCATTCTAGTACGTACTCCAGTATTAATTTGTGATTGAAGATATTTCCGTAGTAAACGACAAAGACATAAACATAATTTTACCAAAACTTGTCATTCAAGGAACTAAAAGACAACAAAATTGTTAAGTTTCAAAGTAGATTTTGGCACTCTTGATGTTCGCTAAATCTATGACTATTATTTTTAGTTTTTAAGAAATTTCAATTCACGTGTAAAATAAATATTAAACATTGTTTCATTGTGGAACATACCCCAAGTATCACCAAATACAGAAAACAATGTTGTATCGAAGTTCGTCTCTGACCGTCTTGACGACGTCTCAGCGAGTGCTGTTCGACTTTAATTAAAAATATAAAATACTGATTTATTTGTTATTTTTAATCGATTTTTAATTTAACTTTCTTCGTTTATATTAAAAGTACAATCTTTAGAATTTGACAAATTTTTATTTTATCTGGAACTTGCTGGATTTGAACATGGATCTTCGGGACGGTATCCCACCTTGCTACTAGTTCCACAATGAGACAATTTCATTTTTTTTTTGAAAATTTTTTATTTAAACGTAGATACCCCATAAAAATGTATCTTTCTTTTCTATAATTTATGAAAACTATAATACAGTTTATGTTTATAGGTACTTTATATTTGTTAATAAACAAAAGTTCTAGAATAACAAAACCATTTTCTGTCTCATTGTGGAACACTCTTCCCTATATATAAATTTTAAAACATTTGACTGACAACAACGATGAGATATGAGTGTATTATATCTATTCCTGTAGGTAATTCAAAACATGTGAGGCAGTCGCACCCAAGTTGGGTAAAAGGCGTGATATGCCCCTCTAAAGTATCTTTCCTTAACCTTATAACACATTTCTCGTGATTTGCGTGATTCTAGGAACTGCTAGCCCGTGTTGGTCTTTCTTCCTCCGTTGTTCTTTGTTTTCCGGTTTTCTCGTACTGTCCATCATCATCACCGGCCGGGCTTCCATGTCTTGTGTGTCTCCGTCACAGTAATTGTCATGCACGGTATTCATACAGTTAATGATACATGTCACATATGAACACGGACACCATGATTATATGTCATTACATATGTTGTGACGCATTGTACGGAACGTCGCATTTGTGATACCTACACACCGTGCACGCTGTGTGTATGACACGAAGATGCGGACTATTGTTTACTTGAGTTTAGTTGGAAAATGGATGATTTGAGCGTTTCAAGGCTGGGATACTAGCACGAAAATGGAATCATCAACCAATTTTATTTTGTTTTTTTATGTGTTTGTCCGTAGAATATGAACAGCGTTAGCGAAAACGCTGTCTATACATCAGATACAAATTTCAGAGTGCATTTGTCTCGATTAACTCAAAGTTAAAAGAAAATCTGCTGTGGCCTCCACAGTACTTACCCGACTAAGTTTTATTAACTTACTTTTGTAAAGGTTTTAATTTTATACTTCATTCAGCAAAATTTAAATAAAGCTTTCTTTTTCCCCAAAAGATTTAAGTTGATACCAACATCAGCATAATTTGAACAACATTTGAAAAAACAATAGGTGTTTTTGATTCCTTGACTAGAATTCATCCCCATCAGAGAACTTTAATTTGATAATACCTACACTTGACAAAATTGAAATAATTATTGGAGAAACAATTGAAAATCGCATAAATATCATTTCTACTAAACTTAAGTATCTATCATTATTCGAGAGTTCCATGGAACTATATGTTTTTTTATACTTTTCTTTCTGTGTTTAGTTACATTTTTAATAATTATACAAAATTATAATCTTAAAAAATAAGACGGTAAGATTTTCCAAAAGAAACATAGTGCCATGGCACTGTGAAATAATGCTAAATTGATTTTATCTTTGACGTTTTTTATGTGATCTCATTTTGTGTAGTTTTAAATCAATAGGTATAAGTAACTATACCTACAGCCAATATTAAAAATCACTATGTTTTTTCTAACAGATTATAAGTAGACACCCGAGAATTTTTACATGTATAAATAATTATCATCATCATCACCCAGAACAAAATTATTATTTTTTACAAAATTATCAGTAAATATATATATTTGACTGTGTGTGCGGTCAACTCACAGATACTTTGGTTATTAATATTTGGACAGTAAGGTACAATATACCACAACCACAAGAGAGATTTTTGTGCAGTTAGAAATGTGTATCTGTGACTGGATTTAAACTTGAGTCGGTCACATTCAGGGGCGGATTTAAGATTTTGTGACGAGAGGAACCCAAAGATTTCAACAAATTCAAATTGTACTGGAGCTGGTAAAGTGTGTCGCAGGCGAATTTTTTTTCGTCCAATGTCGAATGCCCTATAACTGAAAGTTCTCCTGCTCACCCCGCCTTATACGTCCCTGAGTTATTCACTTTAGTATTCAGAATAATAGAAAATTATTTTTGTTTCACTTGTTCATTATTTTTAAGCTTCAATTTGGAGCATTACGCTAAGATTACGCTTGGTTTTTACTGAGCCAAATAGAAAAAAGAAAAAATAATAATTTAGATTTATTTCTGTGCTGGGGGCTCGTCTTCCTGTGCCCTCACCCCTAAATCCGCCACTGGTAATATTACGCTCTCTGTTATACCTATGTGTAGATTTATTATTTTACTGTGTTTTAATTATTATTCTTACTTAGATGTAAAATATTGTTTTAGTAAAACTTCATTATAGAACTGCAAGGCAATCGAAATTTGAATCATCAAAATCAAATTAACTATTACCCAAATTTAGAAACACCCACTAAATAATTGAAACAATCAAATAATTACTAAAACACCATGTGGGAAGAAAACCTTATAGCTTTATAGTAGAATTAACTTTAATTCGTCATTATACAAATTTTAACCAGCTAAATATGGTAGTACAATTTGTAAATGATTGTTAAAATTGCTTAGAAAATTAGCTGAATTACCATGAGTTAAAAATCACGTCCTTTAAACACAAAAGGTAGAAGAATAAAATATACAAAGTACTTTGTCGTCTTAATTAATAAATGTTATTAATTAACCTCGTTAGTCGTTATTTCTCTTCTCAATTTCTAAGATATTCTTTGAGAGCAAAATAAATTAATTATTTCAGAAATATCCTTTCATTTCTCCAAACTCAAAGTGACAATTGTGCTTTTCTTATTTATTCCTTTTAAATTTACGATTCAGCAGAAAACAATTCAAGTTTACTGAATGCTCGGGTAGATCAGTAGAGTCTGATTACCGGAGTATAGTAGACGACTCTGAATATGGACAACAGAAGCACTAAGGATGCAAGAGACTGGTTTATTTTTAAGTGGAATAAATAAATAAATATGTATTGCGCTTTCAGAACTTTGCTCACGAGCTTTCATCGCCGGTAGAGATCATCAACTTCTTTTAAATTTAACACTTTTAAAAAATCATGTCGTGTAAATGAAAATATATTGCATCATTTACAGATTTTTATAAGATTTTATATCGTTTCAAAACCGTTGTATTAACGAATTTGTGCGGTAAATTATAATTATTTTATCTTATACGATTTTAAATAATTTTGGTCACTTTATTATTTATTACAAGTTCATTTACTTAATTAATTAATAGCTCGTAAGGTACCTAAAAGGTGTAGGTATATATATAATTATTTATCTACAACTTTTAAATAAAAATAATACTTTCATTATACTATTATTTTCAGTGAACTAGTATTTTATATAGTGAATTTTAAAAATTACGAATTTGCGCTCAACTGGTTTTTTGATAAATAACACGTCTAACTGTATTATGATTTTTGGCCAATAGAATTTCCTGTAACTCTGTAAGCATATTAAAAAAATCCGAACAAAAATTTCCAAAACTGTACCTTAAGAAAATAGCCAAAAACATGGATATGGCCCGCCACTCCATAGCGTTTATTGTTTTGTTAAATATAATAATCTAAAATATTTTATTCTGAATTTTGACAATATCTGTTATTTTTTAAACAAAAATATCTTCTATTTTAAACGAATTTAAAAAATTCGATCGGTTATTTCGCAGATCCAAACTTTGTTGGCAACATATTAAAATTTGAAGTTAAAGACACAAAGACAGTAACACACTGACGGCCAAGAGACTTGAACCACGGAACTCCGGGTTCGTACGTCACACATGCCAGAGAGCTTTGCTTAAGGAGGTTGGTGACCATATATGAAAATGATGATGAGAGGTTGAAATTTATACAGTGCCTTTATTACACTATTGAGATTCTAAAAAAAATTATTTTAATTTTCGTCTATCCGGTTTTTGAGTAATTGAATTTTGAAATTACGTCCGTTTTACACGGACTCTTATGGCAATGGACTAAATTTTAGTTTTGCATGCTTTAGAAATGGCTTTTTTCTTTTTCGTTTTTCTCGAGAACTAACGAAGCAATATAATCATATTATTGAATTATTGTCTAGTAGTGTAGTCTTTAATTTTGAACAGGTTTTGTATATACTTACAACTTTCATCTCAAATCAATAGGGACTAATAAATAACTACAGCAAAATTTAAAGAAATATAGTGTTTTTCCTAACAGATTTCAAGTAAACAGCCGATACATATTTTTCCTTATTATTGTATGTGAGCGAAGCGAGCCTAATTAAGGACGTGTTGCGTTATAATTACTAAAGTTGGTATTTATTTTTGTATAGCTCAGTTGTTTAAATTTTCGGCGTTTGAACCAATTTCAAAATGTTTTCTACTGCTGAAATTTGAAAATGAGTTCAAGTTTTAAATATAACAAAAACAAATCGTTAGTTTCAAGGAAAATTGATAAAATAATATTTATTGCCAAAATAATTTATATATTTCCGTCTTAAATAATAAAATTACCTAATGACAAATCGTGTGACATCAAATAAGATATTGCTGGCGCAGTGTTTCTACTGTCAGATATTAATTAAAATTTATTTAGCATATATGCAAAATTACAAAAACAGATAAATTTATGCTGGTATCCTAATATTCTTCTAATAAATTACCACGAAAATAATTAATAAAATATTTTTATTTTTCAAGGGTGCCCGTTGCAATTTATTATTTCATTCTCTCGTGGTAATATTTTAAATATTTCATTGTAGGCGTATCCGAGACATCCCAGTGGTTTATTACCAAATTTATGGGTCCTAAACCCACCCAAAATTACAGTAGTACGGCCCACGTAAACGGCTGACTTGGATATTTCTTCGTGCAAATTTAATACTAAATAACTCTGAAATCCGAGAATTTTTTCAGGGGTGGATTCTGAAAGTTTGAGATAGGATAGTTAAGGAATCGTTGAGACTTATTTAGGCCTAATTTTCAGAGGAGGATTAAGAAGATTACAAAAGTATTGAAAAAAATCGTAAATAGCATCTGATACAGAATTTGTGTTAGAATTTCAAATACCTGATACTAAAAAAGTGTACCTAAGTCTTAATAAATAAGTAAATTACTAAGTTTGGTTTATACATTGGTTCTTTTATATTGTAACTTTTTAGTTGAAAAATAAAATACTGTCGTAATTTTTTTTATTATGTGGAAGAAAATGATGATTTTCTGACAACATGTGTCTTAAATAGTTTTATCTTCGACCATTGAAAAATACATTCATGATTAATTTTGTAGGTAACCCTTGCATATAAGACACACTATAGTATTATGAGTCCATTATTCAATACAATTATTATCTTTCTCACTTAAATATGAGAGGTTATTAATGAATAAAATTAGTATGGTATACAATTGTTTTATTTAAAAATTCGTAATAGATAAAACGTCGTATTTGACGCGCACATAATGACTATAATTCACTCGAATGATTGTACTCGCCTTCAGCTCGCGCATAAATTTTCATCTTCTTGAATTACTTATAGCCTACATTATGTGCTCGTTAAAAATATATTAGTATGATGGTGTTATTCTTTTATTCAAGGATTGATTTAAAAATTACTGATTTTTGTTTTATCTTATAATCTGAATAGAAAATTTAAAAATATATCTTTGCAAATGTGTAGGTACCTACTTAGCTAAAAAGTTAAAATATTAATATAATTATAAAATAAAAAGTTTTGGTGTCATTCATTACGTATATGTTCGACGAATTTTACAACATATAAATATTAATAGTTTGTTTTATATAAATAAAATTCAGACTGCATATCTCCGTCACTAATAAAGAATTAAACAAAATAATTGGTAGGTAGATTCAAAATAAAAAATTACCCTTGTGTGTACCCTTGCGGTAAAAAACTAAGCGTAGGTATCGCAGTGAGTCGATATTCACACAATATCGGATTAAATAGTAAAACAGCAAAAGAATAAAATAAAACTTAAGGTTGGGTCAAAATAAAATTACTTATTATATTATTTATATTACTCGCAGTAAAAACCAAGAGTACCCGTGAGTTGATGGCTGGTAAATCGCACACAATAATTCTATAAAGATATAAAAATTCTAAAAAAACAAGCTGCAGGCGCGGTTGAAAATTGTTTGATAATTGTAAAAGCAACAAAATATGTTATCAATTCGTTCCGAAAACTCTTTTAATATAAAACAAACAAAAAATATCTGTAGGCCCAAAAACACAACATATAGAAATCATCCTCATCACTAACATTTCCACACACAACTTTTCCCCACAAACAAATGAACGCGCCACTGAAACAATCGACCATCAAAAAAAAATCCACAAATAAAAAAATGATAAGTGATGACTTTAAATGTTTGAAACAAGTGATTCCACTGCCCATCCGATGTTTTCAAGTAGGTTGCTTGCGGGAATCTAGTTATCTTTGAGGCTGGGCGGAGCCTACGAGTGGTGGGGATGCGGGCTCGGTAGGCGGGGCCTAAGGAATTATCTGTGGTTGCTTGATGTGGTTGAGTTTTATGGTTTTGATGGTTTATGGTGGTTTAACGACGGCGAAATGTACACACTAAGGGGTTGAAATCACAAGGAGCTTTTCTTCTCGCATACACGGGTCGAAAATGGGCTGTTCTCTTCCAGCGGGAGCAAATATTTTATTTAGTGGGAAGAATTATTAATGGGGTGGATAGCTGAGTAAGCTATGCGGCCGACTGCGTTCTTGACAACTCAGGTTCGAATGACGCCTGGTAACCAAGTTGATTTATTTTTCTCATCACATTGTGTTTATTAATTTTATTTAAATAATAATATTCCCTGCGAGATAAAAATGCTTTATTTATTATAGATAACATTAAGAATTAAAGTAAAAAATAACTTTTTTCATGACATACGAAAACAACACAATTTTCTTCTCTCGAAATAGTAAAAGTTTTCCCTCTGTAGAGAGGGAAGTTACCACCAGTATTATTTTACCATGAAATATTTTAAAAATTGGAAGTAAATTTATTATTTTATCGAAAATTCCGATTTTATAGTGATATACTGAAACGATTATTTTACGATTATGATTTTACTTTCTTTTTTTTACAATTTCATAATTTTACAAGTCTACGCTGCAGTGAAACATTTCATTGTTTTTAAACGTCGTTCTGACAAATGGCAGTTTATAACCTAACTTAGTTATGTGCTTCTTCTACATTTATACCTACAATGTTTGTAAATATGGCGTGAAAAAAATGTTGTGTCTAACGAGAGGAAAGCTCGATTGCCTCATTCGCTTCGCTCTTGACACAAACTTCGAGCTCGAGTGAGAAAAAGAAGCGCTTTCCTCTCTAGTTGGACACTTAAGTAGTTAAATCCAAATATATTTACGTGTGTTATTTAATTTGGCTGTGGCAGCCTTGCATAATGCGAGTCATCGGTACCTATAGATAGTTATTTTATCGTGTGTGCGGTTACCAGCCGTCAACTCACAGGTTCTTATGTATAGTTTTATTTATTTAAGTCATGTTTAATTATTATTATTTCAATGTTATGCCTATACCTCGCTACCACTGAAATAAAGTGCCATACCTATTTTTTTCTTTTTATATGTGCATTACCTACTTCCCTCAGTCAATAAAATTAAATTAAAATCCATATGTTTTTAATGTTATTAATTGATTGAACCTAATTGATATAAATTTTATAAGTCCTACTTTTTATATTTATAAGTAAAATATCAAAACTGTTAACTGAATTGTCAACTTTAATTAATTAATTATGTAATTAACTAGTATTTAATATTTAATGCGCAAATCAAGGATTTTTTATAATTCTTATTGATAATTTATTTAAAAAAAGATATAGGTATACTTAGTCCGTTTTAACTAGGACGGCAAAGTCTGATTTTGATTTACACTCTTTAAAAAATTTAAAATCGTTAGGATTTTATTCCTTGTTAATTTCAATGTCTCTCTTTATACTCTCCTAAACTGTAATTCACAAGTCATTTTATTATTCTGAAATCAAATTAGAAGACAAATTTTAATATTTCAAATAAAAGTCATCTTGTAGAATGAATTTTTAAATGATACTTCGACATAGTGAACATAAACAAAACCCAACAATCTTACATTTGAATCACAAGTATATCAAAACACTATACCTCATTGAGAAAAAGCGTTGACAATGATAGGTATACTGAATCTAATTGGTCGAGAAGAGAGGTTGATTTACACCAGCAAACATTTTCATTTCCGTTACCTTCTTATTTTGAATTTCATGGTTAGGTACATCGAGAAGTTACTACATTAGATGACACGATGACAGATGTATTCACAAAACAATAGATAGCTTCTTTAAGTTTCGCTCGCGCTAAATTTTGAACTAATAAAATATAGGTATAGGTACCTATGAGTGTAACTGCCTTTTACTCCTCCTAGTTTAAAAACAGACTAAAGTACCAAGTATCCAATGAAGCATCTAAACCTCAAAAAAGTCTCAAAAATCGTGTTACACTCCTCTTATTTCCCTTTTGCCTAATCCGGCCCTGTGCGGGGTGAAGTGCTGATAAAGGCGCCGGGTTTGGCCGCCAGAGGCGCAAGCGTAGCGACGCCAACAGCGCCGCAAACGGCGCCGTACAAAACCGACGCTGAGCCATCCGCACACTCAGGACGACTCTATGTATTGATGCGGGTGAATGTGTGTGTCAGGGGATGTTTGTGTGCGTCTACATTGGAGGGGGTCAGGTCGGGGCAGGGGTGAACTAGGGGTGGGTAATGCCGAGATACAGGGGTGGGGAAATTTATCTCGGGAATCGCGATAGGTAACAGTATTATTTCATGTGTTGTAAATGTGCTTCAAAATCGTTAAGTGGTTGAGGTGATTCGCAGGCGAGTGTCGTTATCATTCGAATGAGTAATGGCGCTCAAACGGTAGGCGATGACTTACGGTAAGAATAATACACCCAAATTGAGCAAAAGGCGTGATAGATTATGTAGATATATAACTATAATAATTATTGAATAAATAATAAACCATTTTATTACGTAGGTACGTAGGTACTTAAATGTCAAATGATAAACTATTTATACTTTTTAACATCAAAATATTTTAGTTTGCATTGTTAGTATATCAAAACAAGTTCTATTGGTCAATATCACATTTCAGATTCAGATGTTCATGCGTTAAAATATAGTATTTATTAACAAAAGACTCTAAATCGTTAACTTAAAATAAATGTTTTACTTTATAGACTTAAGGCAGTATAGGTACTGTGACAAAAATATAGTTAAAAAGTGACCTCGCTATATTGCAAATTGTGCCTCTGCTATAACACCTACATTGTTCATATTTTATATGGTTAGTTAAATGATGACTTTAGAGTGCTATGAATCTATATTTTTGAAAAACTTAATCGTTTTTTGGTAATAAATTAGTAAAAACAGTCTATTTTGCCAATTTTTTTTACGACCAATGCAAGGAATCAACTATTTGAAACAAGTCACGATTTGTAATATTAAAAAGCAAAAATTAATTCTTGTTTTCTGTAATTGTTGTCGCAAGAATTATATTGCATGAATTTTTTAATTAAACAATTCTTTGTCATTACTCATGTAAAATTTCAGATTTTTATTTTGAGCAATGTAGCTATAGAATAGTAAATTCTGATTCTATTGCAGCAATATTGCAGTCAACAAGTGTAGCGTCTTAACCACTTAACTAAAATATAATATGAATTGGGCCAGTGGTAGCTCAACGGTAGAGTGTCTCTCTAACATGTAGCGGTCGTAAGTTCGATTCCAGCTGTATCGACAATAATGCCTTACTTTACTTATGTATAATTTGTATATACTACTCTGAGTCAGAGTGGTGGCTTCCACTAGAATAATATCTTCTATTATGTCACTGGAATATAATTCTTTGAATGGTTACCTACAAATTGAAGAATTTCTTTTCATTTTTTGTGTCATTCTGCTCTAAATTTAGTAATTACAGAATCTTGCTCTAAATTATAACAGTTAGTCCTCGAATTAGTGTCCTCTCCCTCTTCCGCTTTTACGAGTATATTCTTTAAGTTGTGATTATTATTCTCAATTTATTTAATTTGAAACTTGCCTCGTGCACCGTGTTGCAGTCAAGTATCTGCTCATAAAAACTTTAATTTCTTCTAAGTAGATGCGATTAAGTTTTTGCTTTTTCTTTGATAAAGTTGTTTTTTCACATCACGAAAGTCTTGTTAATTATATAATGGCTCTAAACACGAAGATGACGGTAGACGTTCTGAACGGGGTAATAGAAACAGGAAGAGAAAATATTACTAGATAATATTTATATGGTTTAGTAGCCAAGGGGTGAACCATCAACCATCAGTAAAAATTTTGTTCAATTTAATTTCAATTTTTTAACAATCATTTGTAAAGTCTGATAAAACATATTACGCAAAATAGGTACCTACCAAAAATCCTAATAAAAATAAAATAAAATCTATTTTTTGTAACAGTTTCATATAACATCTAATTTTTTAAATCATTAAACTTCTGTATCACCTAAAGATCATATTAAAGCAGTTAGGTACAGGTACTTTACTAAATCAAAGAAATTTATCTTAAAGACTGTAGAGTGTTCTAAGCTCTAATAGATCTCAGTGAAATATGCGCTATACCTACAAATAATGAATGCTTTTTCATTTTCCTATTCAGAAATATTTTTCTTGTTTTGTTTTTAAGGTTAACACTATTGTTTAAAATATAAAATTAATAAAATAATTAATAAAATTAAATAGAAACAGTTTAAGTTTACTGTAGTGTAAACTGTAGAGTGCTTTCGAAGGCTGCAGATCTTTGTGCCATTATGTGCAACAAGAATTTGGAATATTTTTTTTTGTGCTAAAATATTTATTGGGCAGTTATATTCCTGTACCTACCCCAAGTAGAGTGCTTCATTAAGCCTGTAGATTTCAGTGTTTATATAATAGCAAAGAATTCAACGATTATTTTCACTTTTGTTTTTTTTGTTAGTCAGTTTTGCGTCTCCTGTTTCGTATTAATATTAAACTGAATGTTTAACACTTTAAATGGCGTATATAATTGGACTAATTATACAATTAAGCACGCATGCATTAAAACAATGGCCGGCTCACCTGAGTACAACCAAGCCGGCATATTTTATTAATTACATTCATGAAAATTATAATTATTATAAATTTTGGCGCTGGTGGAATAGTTAGACAAGTAGCAATTAAAACTTCACGGAGATACACCGCTAAACCCATTTTATGCTCCATCTTTCTTTTTCACTTTCACTAATACCTAGATTATTTATTATTATTTATAAACTTATAAATTTTTTATTAATTTGGTTATAGGTAAAACTTAAAATGGGATTTGCAAATTCCGTATCACACACTAAAACTTAATTCTTAAATTTCCCTGAGTAGTACAAATGACGTCACAGAAATTTAAAAGATTAATATCTTATTGGCTATTTTGAATTATTGAACTAAAGGTAGGTATCTAATTCATTTGTTACATTAAATTTTAAATACCTACTTAGTTAGGTACCTATACACTTACAAAATGAATTTATAATTAATAGATTTTTTCACAAAATATAAAATCGTAAATCTCTTAGAATAATAATATTATGACAAATTTTTCATTAAAATTGTAATTTGATTGCATATAAGCTGTATTTTAAATATTATTTCAAGTAGACAGCAAAACCCATTTTAGGGTCGGGGTAAACCGTTAATTAATTAAAATCTGTCATCAACTGTAGTAGAAAATCACGCCGTTTTAAAAATATTTCCGATATCTGCATCATTTTCTTGTGAATAGTTCGCTAAACCCAGTTACGGGTCGCAGTTAACCCTCTAAGCAATAAATCGATAATAAATGATATTCAGTGAACGAAAATCTTATCGATTTATTACATGTGAACAGTCCGCTCAACCCATTTAAGGGTCGCGAAAACCCAAACTAATTAAACCTTATCATCTTCAGTGGTAGAAAGTCACCCCGATATAAAAATGTCTCCGATATCTCCCATCTCTGTCTCCACTAACCTGCAACGCCTTTTTGGGCATACCCCAACAGCTCCGCGCCCACGTATGGTGTGAAAAGAGTGGGGATGGCGTCGCCCTGTGATTGGCCGGTTGGTGTCGAGGTCCGCGGCTGGGCCAATCACAGCCCTCGCTCGTCATTAACACGGTGCGTGTCGGGGGCTGGCCTGCCTAGGTGTCGGGCATCACACCACCCGGGTGACATTCACAGAGAACGTTCGCGCGCGCTAGCACACCAACCACGTCCGCTGCTCAAGCCCAGAGAGACTACGCCAGCCAGTCCTCCGGTGACGCGAGAGTGCTCCATACTGTGATATAGTGCCAGTGCTGCCCCAAAATATCCACACCGGTGCATGTGATACATTTATAGTGATCGTGATAAAATCAAATAAACTATCTAAAAGGTGACTAATCAGAGAAAACTGTCGAAAAACTGTCCAAAACGCTTGTGGTTGTGATGTGTTGTTCATTTGGAACCAGATTTGTCACAGAAAACTACTACTAACTTCGAGATTTAGCAGAGAAAACTGTCCAAAAGGTCCATTTGGAAGCTACTAATCAGAGAAAACTGTTCAAAAAGCTTGTGGTTGTGATGTGTTGTTAATTTGGACCAGATTTGTCCCAGAAAACTACTACTAACTTCGAGATTTAGCAGAGAAATCTGTCCAAAAGCTTCATTTGGAAGCTACTAATCAGAGAAATCTGTCGAAAAACTGTTCAAAACGCTTGTGGTGGTGATGTGTTGTTAATTGGATCAGATTTGTCGCAGAAAACCGCTACTAATTTCGAGATTTAGGCGAGAAAACTGTCGAAACCCAGTGTTTATAGTGAGAAGATGTGGGTAAAAATGTCCCGTCGCTAAAAATAATGCCAGCTCGTGATGCGCTTCGAATCTGAGCGTGCACCCCTTCAAGAAATGGCCTACCACCCATTTCTGAGCCTGCCGAGACAAACGGACTTCAGCGTGTCGTCGCTGCTGACAGCGGCCAGCAACCAGCAGTCGTCGCCCACGGGCTCGTCCCCCAGCTACCCCCTGTGTTACCCTGGTGCGCTGCTGCCGAAGCTCGCGCACCCCCACGCCCACCCCGCCGTGCACCCCTACACCACCGCTGAAGACGTCGTGCTAGCCGCCGCCGCCGCCGCTGCGCAACACCACCACCAGGGGATGGTCCGGCCGCTCAGGACGATACAACCTGAAGACGATGGCGTCGTCGATGACCCCAAGGTCACCCTCGAAGGCAAGGATCTCTGGGAGAAGTTCCACAAACTCGGCACGGAGATGGTCATCACCAAAAGTGGAAGGTAGGAGAGTTTTTGTTTGCGACGATAGACGGATAGGTCTCTTTGTTGGTTTCTTGTGCGATTAGAAATCGTTTGACATCTAAAAATACGAAAAACTACGGCTTAATACCTCACGAATAGTAGGTACTATAGAAAATTATTTGTGTACACATTTTACAGATTAAATTATTTTGCAAAGCCCTTTGGTTTCATATACGTTCCTTCTATATTTAAATTATTACGTACCGCAAAATTTCTTTGGTCTACCTATATGTTTTTCTCCAAATTCGGGTTAATAACTCACATACTCACAAATATTAAAGAAAATAATAGTCTACTTTACCGATTAAAATATTTTGCAAAGCCCTTTCCTTCTATACCTATTTGATTAATTCAAACAATGTTGGTACTTATTGAAATTGTTATGTGCCTCATAGAATAATTTGTATAATGTTTGTTTTCCAAATTCGAGTAAAATAACTACAAATATTATAGAAAATAATATTATCTTCTTTACCGGTTAAAATATTTTGCAAACCCCGTTGGTTTCATCTATTTTTCCATATTTGATTAGGTAATTCAAAGAATATATTTCGATATATTTAAATTATAACGTTCGTAATATAATAATTTGTTTAGTTCATATTTATTTTTTTCAAATTGGGGTAAAATTTAAAACTTATACGCTATAGTAGACTATTGTTTAACCCGGAGATTCACGAAATTAACTAACGCTACTATACCAATTTTATTTTCTACTATATATTATCTTCCGATTTATTATTAGACTCTGACGTAGATTTTTGTTAAAATTTGTTTAAATTCTGCAGATAAAAATGCCACTTAAATATCGGCTTAAATTTGTTACACATGCCATTTTACTGGATTTAGAACTGCGTCTAATATTTTTAAAATATAAGAAAAATTGGACAAAACATCAACATTTCTTTTCATGTCAACAGTGAACTTAATTAAACATATAAGCTGATTAATGGATTAAATCAAATATTGACATTGACAATACTAATAGACAAGTATTTTTTGACGTTTTTCATTATTTACAAAATTTAGCATGGATGCATTATCCATGTATAAAGCAAGCAATTTCATTAATCTAAGGTTAAATAAAAACAAAAGAAAACTTATAACTATGTTTTACAATAAAGCCAGTCATTCAAATAAATAGGATTTATTCATATTTCCAACCTCAGAATTCCAATTTCGACTTATTTAACAATTCAAAAATAAATAAATAAATAAAACAAAAGAACATCAGGCGGCATTAAACTCTTCATGCAATTCTGTAAAAAACATACAATCATTTTGCCCTAATTCTAATAAGCATAACAAAAACTGAACTTTCCTATAATAATTATTGCATTATATCGTGCATAGAACTTTTTCCGTAATTCAGTTTCGGTTAATATTAATGAAATTATACCAATAAGCTTATACGTTGATTTTTTAGGGTACGGTAATTCGTGAACGAAATTATTGTAATAAAGCTCACAATAATTTATTAGAAATGAAAGTAAATAATAATCATAATCTCAAAATAATTTCAACGGGTTTTTAGTGAGTGGGTTGATGTAATTATAGTTTAGAATAATTGAAATATTAAATTTAATTAGCTTTATAATATTTCCTGCAATTAGAAAACAATCAAAACATTTAAAAATATTATCTCAATGTCGTTTTATATTATTTCCAAAAATTGGTCCATCATATTATCCAAGGATATGAATATTATAAAAATCATGTATAGATAATACTTCTAAATTGCTTAAAATTTGTTTACATATTGCGCAAATTGCACAAATCCCTGTGGTGTACTAATTACGAAAAAAATATGTCCGGTTTGACAGATAAACCTATCGAAATTGCAGACAATCATTCATTGAAAAACCAATGATGCAATTCCAAAAATATTTTTTATCTAAAATTACTCGAAAATATTTACAAAAGCTAATTATTATTAATTGGTGCAGATAAAAGCAAGTATTTTTATAATAATTAACCTTTAAGAGGATATTGCAGTTCATAAGTACCTATTAGTTCTGATATTTTGAGCAGTATATATTCGACTATATTCTGAAAATTATTAAAGTTGTACAATGTACGTATCTTAAAATTATATTATGAAATTTATATAATATTTTGTGATTGAATCAAATGGTAGAAAATAAAACAAAATATTATTATGAACAGATATTTCGAGATATATTTTTGTATATTCAAGCAAAAATCTGTATCAATTTAGTACCGCGTTTGCTGCTATACATCAGTCTTACACACTATACTAGTGTATATTAATTTATTAAATTTTGCAACCCATAGTTCGCTCTTAACCTTTTTGAGCTAGTCCGCAAATTTTACGCGGTTTTGTGCGAACGTGAAGCCACGCTTGCCGGTAAGCCGCAGTTGGAAAAGGCGGACGAATTCTTATTCTCAGCGTAATAAAAATAGTTCCACACGTATCTGTAAAAAATATTGTCAATTTCATGGCAATTTATTCTTAAATTTCGTCTCAATACCCCTCTGAAGCGTCGGACAACCTCCGCTGTCGTCAGATGAAATTAACCGAAAACTAAAAGATTTTAATGTCTCCCAACTTTTTTTAAAAACTTTTTTCGTCTAATTAGTGGTCCAAGTCGGTACTGTTTCATCTTTCAACTGTTTCACGATGACTGCGAGTGGGTGTCAATGAATTGCGATTTTTTATTTAGCTGTTTTTTGGGATATATTTTTTCAAGAGTAATTTGAGGTCATTTAAAATTAATATTAGTTTGTTTTTCGAATTTTTGATGCGAAAAATTCTCTACGACTATTAAAAACTGTTTAATGGGATTTTTCTTAATTATTGCTATAAATTACTCATCCGTGTGTGTTAAAATATAAAAACATTCAGACAAATAGTTAATAACGCTGGTAATTGTTAAAAATAAATATATACTTAACTGCTGTCTATACAATTATTTATTTACTCATTATAATACTCGTAGTCGTAAGTAGCTAGGTACATTTTATTCGCGTTTAATACAAATAAAAAATATTTAATAGTAAAAATAATGTGGATCTATACTGGGTTATTATATTGTTATTACCAAGAGTGTTTCTTGTCTCAAGGTTCAAACTACCTATATGCATTTGAGGGTTAGAATTATTTTATTTATGACAAATTACTCATTCAAACGATTACGACATTTATTTGCATCTCTACTAATTAATTTCAGTTAAACGCTTGTTAAATCTCTTGTATGGGATATCATATTTAATATTTTTTGAGAATTTTAATAATTTATGTAGGTATATAAACCATACTAAAACTAAAAGACTTACTAAAACAAGTAGGTACCTAATATTGGTTTGAATTTGAATTTGTTAGACTTTACTGAGCTAATAGTTTGTTTATTAAAAATGACCCAAAATAGTTTCACTAAACTCTACAACACGGCTTACATTATGACAAATTTTATTAATTTTACCGGCAAACTTTGAAACTTTATTTTACTTTGTTGTTGAAATTCAATAATTTATACTTTTATTTCCCTATTCACACAAAGGCTTCTGTCATGCTTTTGAATTTTGAATTGCCTGTCGAATAACAGCGTCGCTAAATTAAATCTTCAATAAATCTTTCGAAAAGAAGAATTTCTAATTCGCTGATCGTTTCAAATCAGTGAATTTATTGCACAAAAGAATCCTCAAAGAATTCTTGTGTGAACTGGACATGTCCTTTTCTATAAAATTCAAACAAAAAGCATATTGTGACTTTGTCTTTGAAATCTAGATTTTAAAAATAAGTTCTTAAAGATTGTGCAGCTAAAAATTTGTTATGAAAAAACTTGCAGTATTTTGTCAATTCATTTCTAAAATTACTAAATAAGTATTTTTATTGTTCTAATTTTGAAAATTGATTTCACAGAAATCCATGATCTGCATGTATCGATTCCCTAATAAATTTTAGTTTTAAAGTTTCAATCGTTGAAATTTTGGCACCAGGAGACGCATTATAGCGCTTTAAATTCAAGTTTTATTGTCTTATTGTATTAATAAAATTCTTTAAGTAGCTTATTGATGCCTCCGAAATCTATTTAAAAATAATTACTCCACCTCCACATACCTCAGTCTTTGCATCCCTCAATTTCAACGCATTCAGACTCAAAAGTAGAGAAAAAGTTATAATTAGCCCTGTAGACTCGCGTATGAGTTCCTCGGTCTTTACAGCCCTTGTGAGTGACAAAGACAACCACTGAGGGTGAGTTACCCCTCTTAGAGTTGCGTACGCCCTTTACAACCCCCGCCCTTCGCCCCGCGGTCTCCGAGGACATAACCTAACGGAAAGTGTAGCCCGCAAAGTTTGATTAAGAGGATTCTGAACTGGGAAGAAAAACGCGCTTTTCACACACAAAATAGTTTAACATTTAATCGAATGTTATGTTTGTTTATAAGTACTTGTAGAATTTATTTTTATTTAAATACTATATGTTTTTTACAGTAATTTGTTTGGAAATTAATATTTTTATACAGTGCCACTATGGATTTTTTAAACACATTTCTAGACCGATTTCTATGCTTGTGATAATCAAATAACTAGTGAATTGTAGTATAGTTATTGATAAATGTAGATATTCAAATAAAAATTGAAATTTTCTGCACATTTAAAGAGACTATAGCCCGACCTTAGACCGACTTAGATAAAATGTATGGTGTCTTAAAAAATAATGACTAACAATATAGAAGCTAGAAACTCTCTAAATTTAAATATGTATAATCACCTTCCTCAAGATGTCAGATCTTTAAATAAAATTCATTTTGAAAAACACATTAAGCCGCATTTGTTAAACCACTGTTTTTATAGTGTAGTATTTTTGCAAACCCCTTTCACTCATTAACTTGTTGGGCATACTTTTTAACTATTTTTATTATTTTTTTCTATTGCGTATCTATATATTTTTGACCTGCTACAAATGTATGTATTTCATTATTATTATTATTATTATTATTATTATTAGTATTCTAACTAAATTGTTTGTCTTAGGTTTATATAAATAAGATATGCTTTTTACATTAATTCATATTTTGGAAATTAATACTTTTTATTACCACCTTCTGTATAAATGACACTTTACCGGTATTATGGTAACTAAGTAAATGAGTTATTAAAGGTGTAGACCTGTAATACATTACAACTACAAGACTCAAAGAAGCGACATTACAGGTCTATTCTCTCAATTTTCCTACCACCAACAACCTTTGATTACAAAATGTAATGCATCTTTTTTTTAAATTATAAACTTAATTTATCAAAAGAACGTTGTGAAGGTGGAAATAAAATTTTGTACCCGGTTGCAAACAATTTTTACTGGGCTCACTGGATTAAGAAGTCTTGCTTCTTCGTTGTTTCCAGCTCACCCGTAAAGACTAATTTACTACGCTCGCTATGTAAATAACACTGTGCTACTAATTCGTCTTAAATAAAATGTTACGATGTCTTAAAGATGTAAGGACAAATATACCTAGCTCTATTTTTGTCTTTATTAGGTATTATTACTTGTCAAAATGCCGTTACTCCTTTTCATAAAACCCTCAAAATGTGTAAAAAATAATTCTTTTAAAACCTTTGTAAATTTTTATACAAACAAGTAGATTTCTTTTTAAATTATTAGATTAATTTTGCGGGTTTGTAAATTTAGGAAATGTCAGGTAAACAAAGGAAATAATACATCATTTTACGTGTAAAAAAATCAGAACACATATCTTGAAACCGAGAAAAATATAAACATGTAACTGAAAAATGTACCGCGGCTGATAAAATCTGTGCCTAATATTTTTAAACAAGAAATTTAGACCGTAGCACCAATATTTCTTTTGTGCTTCTTATGTACAGATTTTGTTAAACATGTTAAATAAAAGGGAGCATTTTTTTCAATTAGAGACATTGTCGGTAATTCGTTTCAGTTGTTTGTAAAGATCTGCTTTCAACTCTTGATATACTACAAATAACTATTTCTTATACTTGAAAATATCTTTCAGAACTCATTATTGTTACAATGAATCTTTTGGTTTGAAATCCGGTAATATATTTTTATTTTTTTAAAAAACGAAACGTATTTAAAAAAAATAAAAATATATTACAGGACTTGAAAAGTCCACAATATTTTTTGTTTATGTTTAAATTATAACAACTTTTATGTGTTGTTTTGAATTTATAAGGTAAATTTTGTTAGTAGTACCATTTCATTGAAAGCAAATTTTAAGAAATATTAAGATATGCCACGCCAGTTTAATTATCACAAAAATCTAATAATTATTATATTCAGACCACGGTTAAAGAATAATAATTAGGTTTGCCAACATGATCTTTTCTAGCGGCCAGAATGTGTAATAGAGCTAGGTGTCTCTGGCTGTATCACTGATATAAATGTAAAAATACATTTTAACACTATAAATAGGAACTAAAATTATAATTTAGTTATATCTAAGAGGCTATGTTCCATAATGTACCTTTAGATCCAAAATATTGTTACAAAACGTGTTTGAAAATCCTCCATTTTATACGAGGAAGATCGTTGTTATAAATAAATATTTTCACAATATATGAACACAGACTCGTAGTGCATCTATTCATCGTCATTATTCAGTTTATAAAACATGTCGATTTTTAATCATTTCTCCTAAAATTAAAATAACCTATATCTAAATTGACAGTTTTTCTGAAACACTTTTCATTATTTCACAGCAATATTTACCTGACTTGTTACTTTATAATGTAATAATAAGCTTAGGTACGTGTTCTTTATATTTTAAATATATATTTCTATAATACTATATAACGCACAGATTATTAAATTTCAAAAATACCATTCAGTGACAGCAAGTGACAGACTGAATTCGTACAATTAGTGACCAGCAGAGACACCTAGAAACACCTATGAACTAATTAAGGTTGTCAATGAAAAACTTAGCCAGTCGGTAAACCTAATTATATTTATATTATAATATATTCGAGTGCACGTAAACCTTAAGATGAGTTATATTATTTTTAGTACCTATTTTTGTTGGTCAATCCTGTGATTGTTTAAAATCTTGGCAAGCGAACGTACTTATTTAAAGTCTTCTTGGTTGAAATTTCGCTGATCAAATTCGCGCAAAAGAAATTACTCACAGAGAATTGGTCTAGAATAAAAGCAACCAGCTCTGCCTTCTTTAGAACAATGCATAATTCACTAAGCCATATTAAAGCTAAACGCGGCGTTAACTTAGCAGCGCACACTTCGATTCATCTATTGTCTCGTGTCATTTTCAATACGGTCTGCTGGTCACGAAAATTTGCCCAGGGAGAAACTCTACCGAGATCTACAGTGGAGTGTCGCGCTATTTTTATATCAAAGTAGAAATAAGTGGGTTTCGCTCGCTCTTGTGAGGGTAACACCTCTGGGAAATACAGTTCAATTTATTCTACAACCCTTATCGTCTGTTACACCAGGAAAATAACTTTGAAGTGGGATCAAACAGACTCGATACTCCACCGAGATCTGCAATAACTGTAGAAATGTAGTATAGATATGCGGCTTCAAACCGCATGTCTTTATTTTGTACTGTTTTCGCGATTTTATTATTGTGTCAATTTCTTATGGCGTCAAATACGTTTGAAGTGGAATCAAATAGACTCGATACTCCACCGAGATCTGCAATAACTGTAGAATGTAGTAGAGTGTGACTACAAAGCGCATGTCTATTTTGTATAGTATCCGATATTGTATTATTGTTTTTATTTCTTATGGCATCAAATATACGTTTGAAGTGGGGTCAAAAAATAGACTCGATACTCCACCGAGATCTGCAATAATTATAGAAATGTAGTACAGATATTCTGCTTCAAAATACATGCCTTTATTTTGTATAGTTTCCGAGATGGTATTATTGTTTCAATTTTTTATGGCATCAAATATGTTTGAAGTGTGATGATCAAATATTAGACTCGATTCTCCATCGAGATCTGCAATAACTGTAGAAATGTAGTGTAGATATGTCTTTATTTTGCATTTTGGAGATTTTATTATTGTTACAATTCCTAAAAACTCTACCGAGATCTGCAATGACTGCAGAATTTGCTGAATATATTGTACTACAAATTATTTGTCTTTAGTTTCCAAAATTTTTATTATTCATATTCTTGTGTCAAATAACTTTAACTGTGACTAAAAAGTTTAAATTGTTTTTGAGATCATTATTTATTATTATTTCAATTATTTGTTGTGTTAAATAGCCTTGAAAAGCTTTGAAATGTGGTCAAACAAATTTTATAACTCTACTTAGATGTGCTTTAACCTGTTTGTCCTTATATTGTATAATTTTTCTTGGTTTTCCTTATTGTTAGTTTTTCTAATTTTTTCATTGCGTTCATTAATTCCCAATAGGATTAATTATTATATGATAAGACCAGGAAAGAAAGTCGTTTTCTACGACCCCAAAATAGGGATAGAAATAATACATTAATCCCTAGAGACAGAAAAACTTTCCTGCCTTAACAAATTGAGATATTTATGAAAATATCTGGGATGAAAATTGAAGCTTTAAGGTACAAGCAAATTGTTCACGTCCAAAACGTTTAGCCCAGGCAATAATAATTTACGAGTATCTATAAGAAAATTTTTGTTCGAAGTATACTCAAATTTTTATTTCATGCACGTTCGTTTAATAAAAAATCATTGTATTCAATAAATTTTAAGTGACAGGAACAAATGTATTTATATGAATTACGTTACCTTATTGCGCTGTTGATTTTGATTTTATTTATCGTTGGTTTAGGAATTTAACTTAATAGTCTTAAGACGTTAACATTTTATGTAAAAGAATGTAAAAATGTAATTTAACAAGATATATACCAACATAAAGAGTTTTTTTTAATTCAAAATAAATTGAATGAACATAGGGTGAATTATAAAAAATATTTTTCGAAGTAGTTAACTTCAATATTATTCGATAGGTATCTCATTTTATTGTCCACCCTTCTTAAATAAAAATGAATTTATTTGGTAGAATTTTCTGTACATTAAAATAAACTTCGTAGTTTATAAAGTAAATCGTTTTAAAGGTGGAAATTTCAATAAGATTTGATATCTCATTTTATTTTCGAGTTCCATTCTCTTGTGTATATGAAAATATTGGCGAAATACCGCCGTGTTCTTTGTAGAAAAGTAAGTAATCTTTTGCTTGTAGATTAATTACAGTTGTAGAATCTGTCAAAGGTTCCTTTATTCGTCTTTTTATTCCCCGGTCGATGCAGAAGTCAAACGGCCTGAAAAAGACGTAGAAAAAGCAAGTCGCGCGTCACAAACAACGTGGCAGTTTTCCAGGACAGAAAGAGAGTAGAGTCCCAAGTGCGGGAACTTGTGCGAAATTCAAAATGGCCACTCGTCGTGTTTTCTGGCACCTCTGGTGATGTTGAGGGCCCTTGACGAAGGGCTGAACGCAGCAGAATCTGCTGGTGATGCCCTTCATCGACCCAGATACTGAAAGAAAGAAAGGGGGACACTCGCTACTACCCATTCTCAACTAGTTATTCTTTAACCTTTTCACATTTCTGTGTTTTTAACTTCACTTACAAAAGTGTATAGTCATCAATAGACATTATCGTACCATGTGTGCGGTCAACTAACTAGTATTCATGGTTTTTAGTGGAGAGTACACCACGAAGAAGATTTTGTGTAGTTAAATTGCAATATATAACTGACTGGCTTCGAACCAGTCACTCTCTATAGCAACAAACTATCAAGTAAGTTTTCACTTCGAGAGTAAATTATTTTTCGGACTGACTAGTCTTGTAAAAAAATACAAGGCTACTTTTGATTATTATACCTAGGAGAAGCTAGATTTAACGTTTTTTTAATAAGAGCCATATTATGAATTAGTGACTTTAATAATATTTGTTTCCTAAGACGATTACCAAAAAATAGTTTCATAGCACGTCCGGAAAGTGTTTTCTATACAGGATCGTGATGAGTTTCCCACATTCATTTTCGGCTTGAGCTTAAACTTGCCTTGCCTACTAGTCTTTAAAAGATATTAAATAAATATATAAAAAAACATCAATGGATTACTAGTTATTACGAACTTTTTATTACGGTTCTAATAAAAACTTGTAGCAAAACAAATAAATATAAAGGCAGAAAAAGAAAAGTAAATTTTTTCGTCAAAACATTACGTGATCACGGTCATCTTCAGGATTTAAATTGGAAATTACATTAGGTGAAAAATTATGTTATGAATAGAAGTGCTTCGATTCATAATAATGTCTTTCTAAAAATGTAACATCAAACTAAATTATTTTTCACCTACATAATGTAACTTGTAATTGAAAATCTGAAGATTTTTAGTAATGTCAAGTTGTCCAAGAACCGGAAAAGTTTATTTCTACCTTCAACTCTTTTACGGCATAAAAACATTACTTTGAAAAACAAATAAATAATCAATGCGCAATATCATATTATTGCTATAACGATTTTAAATACAAAGGGAAAAAAATATGTAATCGTTAATATTTTATTTGTTTATTCCCGATTATATCGATCTTAAATGTTTTACATTGGTCACAAATATGCAAATTTTATTAAAAGTTTTGTTAGTGCAACCGGGTACATAATAGTTATTTATGTATCAAGGGCATCATAATGATGTTTATACTCATCCGAGGACGACATGTTTTCAAGAGTCGAGGGTCTGTAAATCGCCCTAGGGCTATAAACATCAATGATGCCCGTGGTGCATACAATATTTTATGTCTTAAGCCCTGTTCGCACGAGGATTCTTTGAAAGATCTACCAAGATCCTGAATCCTGGAAAATAAGAAGTTTTCTTCTTTCTAGTGATAATTACATGGTTTTGAAGCAATCAATAAACTATAAATTCTTCTTTTCAAAGACTCATTGCAGATTCAATTTAACAGCACCGCAATGTAACAGATAATTCTCATTAGAAAGAAAAATCTTTTTTTCCAGGATTCAGAATCTTGGTAGAATCTTTAAAGAATCCTCGTGCGAACAGGGCTTTACAATTTTATTTAAAATATTTCGCGCGACATTTCGCTTTGATAGGACAGGAAATATATTAATTTCAAAAGAAAAACATTTGTGATGTGTCAATATTACCAAATTACCATGATCATTAATACCCTAGGGCATAATGTAGTATATAACGTACCTCGTATCCACGACAAATAAACAATTATACACGGTGGGCCATTTTAAGTTGCGTTTAGGAATATCTCGAAAAGATCCAAAAAACACGACTAAAATATTCCGTTTTTCACGTAGAATGCGAATCTGCAAAAACAATTTGGGGTTCCCATTTAAGATTTCAAACTTAACCCCGCCCCACCCCCCCCCCCCCCGGGTTGGGGTGGGGTGGTTGAATTTGGTGTCATTGGATGGCCCCCTCGAAAATATTTTAGTCGTGTTTTTTGGATTTTTCATCCGATGCTTCGTTTTCGAGATATTCTTAAACGCAACTTAAAATGGCCCACCCTGTATACTAGGAAAGTAAGACATAAAAATAAATAAACACCTACTTACAATATTTACAACACAATTAATTGTCTTCTCTCAATATTCCGCCAACTCCAGATGAGCTTACCGAAGCATAATCGCTTCGCCTTCCTTGACACTTTGGGGTGTTCTGCTGTAAATTCTCAGCGCTATTCTCACCTCGTATAATCTCATCTTGAATCGCGCACCTTCCAAATGGAACAATCCAATCACGTATGCTTAATAGCGACTCTCAAGTAGGGGTTAATCTTATTAGAAGCGCTGTGGAATCAAGAGACGTCGAAACTGGAATGAGAAAATCGAACAGAATCATACAGACACGTTCAGACACTTGCAGAGGGCAACTGAAAAATCTTTCATGGGAATTTGTAACTAAGGGACGAGATGCAGGAGTTGCGGAATTCAATGTTGTATATTTTTGTGCAGCTTGAACTTGTTTTTGTAAATACCGTAGTTTTGTATTTGAAACAATTTTTAGTAGTTTTAAAAATAACCAAAACATAATTTTGTATTTTTGTAACCAAGAAGAGTTTTCGAATAGTATATTATATATTAAAGGTCTAAGGTGCATGATTTAATCCGAAGGTGAGGGAAATAATCACCTGAGGGATTAAAGGTACTTTAGTCCTGTGCTATATACGCTATTTTTTGTACTTCATCCTCAAATGAATACAAAATAGTTTAAAAGAATATACATTTTGCAATTTTGACAGTAAATTTTATGACAAATATTTATATTGTTAACATAGACACTCTGTAACAAATAGCACGTATTTACTTGATAACGGGATTAATTAATTCAATTCCTTGACAACGGGATTAAATATGAAAAATAATCCCTTGGGATCAAAGAAACTTAGTCCCTAAAAATAAAGACTAAAGAAGAGTTTTAGTTCCGGAAGTGCAAAAACGTGGTTTACTTCCAGTTTAATTTATTTTTGTGCATTTATAGTAATTATCCGTCACAATTTGTAGTACTTACCTATTCTAAGCTATCGATTAAGATTAAGTATGTAGTTTTGTATTTTGTATTAAGGGTATCGTCTCCACGTAGCTCAACACCGCTTTGTCCTATGTTAATGCATAGAAACGCTCGCTAAAAATACGAAAAAGCAGTCTAGCAATTTCTACAATGCTCACGAAGTTTTATAGATAAAACTAAATTTCATAAATTTATTTACAGACGAAGAATGCAACTAGGATTATGCCGAGTTACATTTTCTAATAAATCTCTTAATAACAAGACAAAGCATGTAAAAAATTGCTTAAAACACACTTTTTCATTAATTTTGTATATGGATTTCAAAGATTTTTTCAGAATTCTAACTGGGCATAATCCTAGATTAATTCTTTCACAAAAATCTAGTACCTGTTTTTCCTACAAATTTTTAATATGCAATGAGTAAAGCAGAAACTGCTACACCTCTAAACACGCAATATTTTGTTACGGAGACGAGACCCTTAAGCTTGCAAAGTTAGAAGAGATATGGAAAAGTGGTTTTCGGCATTCGATTCCTTATATTTTTCTACTCCTATAGTACCGAATTGTTATAACTATAGCAGTTGTGGATGTGCCATAAATTGTAGTAGACTCTAATGAACTATATTTGTTTTGTACTTTGTTAACGATGATTTTAACAACTACAAAATTACAAAATTTATCAAAACGCGGTTTACGGCATTCGATTTCCTATTCAGGTTCGGTTCATTTTACATTAAAATTTATGGTTTGGTTCTGGTTCAGGTTTGGTTCAGGTTTGGTTCGATTCTTTACTTTAACAATATATAATAATTTGAGAATTTGATTAGGAAGAATAGTTTGGATGGGTTTTAATAATAAAGTAGTAATTGGTCATCGTTTCGAACTGTGGAGATCCTCAGTTCTAACCGCCACAGAACCGACAGAGTTATCAAAAAAAGCGTTGAACCTAATCCGGAATTGAACCATGAACTTGCATTTTAAAAGCGGGTTCGGTTCGGGTTCGGACGACATTTATATTTGAGGTTTAGTTTCGGGTTCGGGTATTTTAAAATTGTACGGTACTGTTCCGGATTGGTTCGGTTCAGGTTCGAAGCACTGTTTTGTATTTTGTTATCGATGCTTTAAGTGTGATGTCACTAATAAAGCACAAGCCGTATCGAAACGTGGTTCGATTCTTCTTTGTTAAATACCTAAATTGTCTATTATTCCAATTCTTATTAAATTATTAATTGACTACGGATATTAGGTTGACTCTATATTCTGTCTTTGACAATATAGTTTAAAATAAATGATATCAATTCTTTGTTTATCAATCTTTGATTTTCATGGGCAAAATTATTTGACGTTGGAGTTTATATTTAAACCCATTTTATTAATATAAGTAATGTTATATGGAACATAAATTTATGTGTATTTATTTTAAACTGTGAAAAATATTGAATGTAGCCTTTTAAGTGCACTTTCATAATAGTTTTACGCTTGTAAAATAAATTAAATTTAAAAAGGCACAGATATGGATTTATATTTTATCTCTAAAATTTGTTTCAAACTTTTACTACATGAATGTAAATTAATAGGTACCTACTAAAAGACTATAATAATGTTGCGCAGTTGATATAATAAATTTTATGGCCCGAATATAAAAAATAAATCCAGTTCCTTTGTAGTTGAACCTTTATAATATTTTAAGCTCATAATTTTAGATTGAGGTAAATAGAAATTTCATACAAATGGTGAAAGGTAAAGGTGTAGCAATTTACAGGAACCAGTGATAAAACGAGCTCTTTGAAAATATTTAATGAGGACTCTTGAATTTTCCATCATTTCGCGTACCTCGCTAGTTAGTGTCATATTTAAACTAACGACCATTTAAATTCAAATAACCATAAAGAAAATTTGAGTATGTATATACAAGGTTTCTTTTTCGTTATTTTGTAGCCCACACTCAACTAAAATAAACATGAGATTAGCAATTTAAATGAATGTGTATCTTGTAACTCGTAACAGACCCTACAATCAGTGTTGAAAACCGGGTATTAAACGAATTATTATAATAAACAACCCGAGGTCTTATACGCCATCCAGAGAAGAGAACATTTTTCACTTATATATTCAATATAATATAAACAATCCACCCTTTTCTGCAAATATCTTATACTGAAGCCATCAATTCATTTTTCCAATGAAGCGTTTGTTGTAAACGTGTGAAATTCCGCTGTCGTCTTCCGACGGATAAAGTATACACCTCGTCAGAAGATGGCCTGAGGTGCGTTCCACTATAATGTCGGGTTAGCGGTCTGCTAGGCGCCTACTAAACAAGACGTATCCCACTGATGGCTGATGGAACTACCACACGATATGTGTGTTCTTCTAACTAGGACTAGTAGAAGAATAGGCTTGGTGTGAGGCGAGGTAGTTAACTACACAGCTAGTAAAGGCCTCTAGCATATTTTTACGCCTTTTAGCAAAGAACACTTCTCGATTTTTTTTACATTTGGTTACGGATCTTTTTACGGATTATGTTCTTATTTAACATAGATTAACAAATTATTATTAATTTATCGTTAAACAGAAGTGATGCATCAGTTTATTAATGTCAATCTTTAGTGTTTTATTTTGTACAATAATTTTACATCAAACTGGCTGTTTCGGTATATTTTTATTAAATCAAAAGTAATTTTAATAATTATGCCACTCTTTACGTGTTTAATAAAAAATTTTATTACCTACTTTGAAGATCAATATTTTTCATAATTCTATAAGTGGTTTTACCTTTTATGATATGATATTCTATTTGTGACCGGTTTACCTTCTTATAATCTGGAGATTTATTATTCGTCTACAGAGATCTACAACTTGTACTATCCTCTAAATAATTTGAAGTTTCGTGTCATTTTCAACCAGGAATTCTCAGTTCTTTGAAGACTCTTCAAGTTATTTAAAATCCTACTACCTATAGTTGATCTATATAGTGGTATCTTAACTTATTGCAACTAAACTTTATACTTTATTCTTGGAATGACGTTTTAAATACCTACCTAAAATCTTTATTCTTATGTTTTACATGCATTCTTATATCTTTGAAAACAAAATTTTTCAAAGTCGACCAATTATTGTTTTACGATTGACTATCAAGTAAAGATTCTTAACCCATTGATCTGTATATTTACTCTACTAGGATCTATAGCTAAATAAGCGAGTAGGACGTCTCAAATAATACAAGTTTTTAAATTCGAATAATAATTGTTTTACGATTTACTGTATCGTGACCATATTGGTCATTCTCTAGTTTTGAATTATCTTGTTTTAATAAACACATTTTGTTCCACAAAGCATAGTCTTCGATAAATCAGACATGAAAGAATGGAATGTACATCGCGAATTTTTGATTATTACATTTGTTTGTTGTTAAATAAATCACAAACTTGTGAGAAGCACGTTTTGGTCATTTAGGTAAACGACACTCTTAGCCCATTGATGTTTAACATGAATTCTCATTTCTTCGGTTCTAAAACACAATCTTTGAATCAGAATTGCTATGAACAACAAACTACTGGTGAACTTCTTAACCATTGAATCTATTGTTTTACTAGGATCTACACCTAGTTCAACACCTCAAATTACTTCTTCAACATTGACTCTTTTCTTCGAAGACTATTCAAGCACAATCTTAAAAAGCCTACCAGTTCTACCGCATGATATACTACTACTGTAGTTTCTTCACCCACAAAACTCAACTTTATTGAGACCTGCAGCTAACACGAGGTCTGAAAATAAGTGTCATCTTCCTCGGAGTTCTCCGAAGCCAATTGTAGTTTTTGTGGCGCCTTACCATCATCTTCATCGTTCCAATCTTCATCTCCTTGTTAGTTCTCATCATCAGATGACGGTGTTCTCACCTCTGCTAACCTGTGATTAAGTGCTCAACACCACACACACACACAGACAGACACACATACATGCATACATACGTACAGACATGCACACACGGAGAGACCTGGTGATTATAGCAAGACGCGCGAGGGCGCATGCACTCAGCCTCCGGTAAAACGCGCACGCATGCGCTCAGGGCGCACGCCCTAAAAATAAACGAAGGAAAACCAACATTGAAGATGAGATGGGCCAGGGACGTGCCAGCGATTTTCACAGGGGGCTACAGGAGAAAGTGTTTATTAGCAGTAATTGAATCAAAAATTTCACTCAAGAAATTAAAGTAAGAATTGTTGAAATTTTGATGCTATTGCTCTTTGTTACCAACTACCATATATTAAATTTAGGTTCACGCTAAAACGTTTCATTGCCTTTTGTGATTGATTTGTACTTATTATGTTATGTCAACCACCAATTGAATCAAAAATATCGCTCAAAAAACTACAGTAAGAATTGTTGAAATTTTGATGCTATTGCTCTTTGTTACCAACTACCAAATTTTTAATTTAGGTATACCCTAAAACGTTTCATTGCCTTTTGTGATTGATTTGTGCTTATTATGTTATGATGTCAACCACATGGAAAAGAAGCATTACAACAAAAAATTAAAGATCACTAAGCTTGAATGAGCAGAAGCAAAAAGAAGGCATAAAACAGGGAAGAATGGAAAGAACTCGTCATTTAGCCTCAGAACACCGCAATGTGTCCTATGCTCCCAAGTGGAGTAAGGTTCCATTATCATCATGTTATGATGTTGATGTCCATAGGTATTTAACGTGCACTGAATACTCGAACGTGCACGTTATATAAATGAGGTTATGTTTATTAGATGTGCCTGTACAGATAGTAGTTAATGGCATTTAGCGTGTACCTATATTCAATTAATTCCAATTTGGATATCAAAAGAAAATTCAACTGATGTATAATACTAAGTAGTGTTTCCTCGAGACTAGTATCGATCTCGTCTTGTCACGAAATTCGAGACGACACCACAAGGTAAGTCTCGACTATAGATTCGAGACCGAGACGAGACCCATGGTGATTCGAGACTTTTTATTTGTTTTGGAACTAATCTCGACAAAGGCATTACTAATACTGAGCGGTTACCTTAGTTGATTACTTGGATCGACCAACGCAAGTGATGTCGGTCAATGAAACCGGTGGAACTCATCTGAATAGATAGTTAAGAACAAAAATGAACTGCAATAAAATTTTAAAGTATAAAGCAAAGCTGTTAGAGTACACGGATGACCCTTCACTTAAGCTCCACTGAAAGCATCTTCCCATCTTTTTCGCTTTTTTTTATAAATTTGCTTAATATTAAAATTAGCTTACCTATAATAGTAAGTCTAATAAATAAATTTTGGGCGAAGCACAACTGAAAGAATATGAAAATCTAACAGAGGCGTACAAAGAATTTTCCCAATTTTCTGTAGAATTTGGTAAAGACATTTCTTGGATAATAATGTCCTTATTTTCCTTAATTGGTCATTCAATAGTTTTGAATTATGTTGTTTTAATAAACACATTTTGTTTCACAAAGCATAGTCTTCATTAAATCAGACTTGAAATAATAGAATGTACATCGCGAATATTTGATTATTACATTTGTTTGTTGTTAAATAAATCACAAACTTGTGTGAAGCATGTTTTGGTCATTTAGGTAAACGACACTCTTAATATATTTTATACAAATAATTAGTTTTCCCCACAGTTTCCCCCATATGACCGGTATTTTTATGACAGCTCCTAGCAATTATTTTACTTTCAAGTAACTTTTTAGAAAAAATGTCCTCGTGTAAACAGGGTATTAGATTCTGTTCCATTCTTTAATAAATATTAATTTATCTTACAACACTATTAAAAAGTAAAGGGTACAGTAAGATCCGCAATGGTATTTTTCCACTTTCCTGCTGATCTCGGTGAAGTTACCCCCCGGAAATGACGTCCCTCTCCCCCAAATTCGCTAAATATTGCCTCATCTTCGTGGAACGGGTTAAAAATTAGCATGAGTCCTAATTGCGTCTCTTGTAACAAGTATATTTACATAGGCCTTCAAAATACAGTTATTATCTCTGTAGCACATGCTTGGCTCGTTGGGTGGCAGGTCTACCATATTATTAAAAAAATAATTCCCAAAATGGCCCAGCGAAGAGCAAGCCTACCACCACAAGGAGAAATTTATCATTCTCCAAAGGCAAAAACAACGAAATTTTGGCTATAAAAAAGTGATAATAACATGTTACAGTATACGCGAAGAAGACGGTCCGCCAGGGGAATACTCGACAGTATTTTATAACGCAAAACCTGTTCACAAACCGCGGAGTAATCACCTGGTCGACTGTTTCTTAACGTACATGTCAATATACTATAATTTAGTATTTATCATATTTTGTTTGTGGTAGGTATAGCTGCCCAGACAAACCTTCCACTTAGTAAGCCTTCTTGAATACGGGTTTGAGTTGATTCTATCGCTGGGTAAGACTAACCATGTGGCTATTACAAACTTAGACTGTCTTAACGATATCTTTACGCCAGGTTCTTCGTCTTGAATATAATTTCTTATTGGTTTTGGACCACGAAATCAAGTCATCTATGGACGTAACTATCAATTATCTTTTTTGGTATAACTAGGGGGCGGGGGAGGGGTGTGACGTCATCAGGTGATTGGCATTTGTCAATGCAGAAGTTACTAATGAATAACTTTTTAAAACAGACGATTTTAAACACTTCGCGTTAAAAGCTGTATCTATTTATATTTAATGAATTATAATTATAATTGTATGTCCTATATTCCTGTGATGTACTCAACTTACAACCATATAAGTATCCGTGAGTTGACTCACAATTTGTGAGACTGCCACACCCAAGTTGGGTATGTAGACATGTAGGTATGCATGTATTTTTAAATTGATAGCATATAGCTTCTACCTACCTACCTACTTAAATGTGTAATATTTAACAAGCGTTTAACAATCTTGTGAGATTGACTTGACTAGAGGCGAAGACGAGTGTCTATAATTCCAATCTGTAATAGCCATATTAAACGTTAACAAATGAGCAACTGTTATACTTATCTGGCAACTATATTTAATTAAAAAATCTGATGTGGCCAGCACAAAACCTCCCGCCATACTCTACCTACTCTTTTTACTATAGGTAATTATGGGTACCCACAAATATATTTTAGTGTTTATGTAAATTGCAGAAGAAAATATAAACGATGTGTCACTATTATCACTGTCATAATCAATTATAAATTTTACGTAGAAGCAAATATTAAACGATCATGAACTACAAGATTAAATAGTACCACATACAGAAATATTTATAAAATGCTAATTATTTAGATATAATAATATTATCTTTCATTTAAAATAGAAAATATTATGATAAATTAATTATTTATTGAAATATTGAAGCAAAGTACTACTTCTGGTTTGTGGATTGGTAACAAAATTTAATGGGTTCTTAAGATTCGTATTAAAACCTTAATTATAAAATTTGGTTCTTTTATGTTTGATAATGTTTTAGTTATCGCCAACGAAAAAATTGTTACACGGACACACACGAACACACATCATCTCGAAAATACTTTATTCGATTATATGGATCCTAAAACGTGCTTATTCACTAAAAACCCACACTCGAAAATTTTGACCCGTCACAATACCTCCTTTTATAGAATATAAGGCGGGAGGTAAAAATTATGATTAAAGTTAACATTAAATAAATGACATACTTTCTTAACAAACTGTTTATATGGATAATTGCTATTTTTTATTGATCAAAACTATTTATTTAGATTATTACTCACTGACGGGAGTAATTTATAGTAAATTAATAAACTAGAACATAATCGTAACAGATATTTAAAGATCTGTAGTCTGCCACAACTAGAACTGTGAAAAAATGCACTGCAGCCAAATTCCGTTAACATTAAAATGCCGACTTGAAGTATTTTTATAACTTTTATATATTAACGCTAAAAAATGCAAGCTGTTGTATGCGTTTTAGTGAATCTTATTGTCTTACTCATCGCGAATCGGAATTTGAGCCTACTCTGACACATCCTTCATCCGTCAAATAATAATTTATTCTTCTTTTTATTTTGTTTCCTCGTGGTAAACATCTATTCTTCTCTCTCTTTGGATTATCGACAGCTGCAAGTCCAAGGGGCGGAAACCACCCCTAAGGGGCAGGGGGGCAAAGCCTCGACGAATAATAAACACACACACATCAGGGTTGGCCATGTCCTATGTTATTATATCGATATCTCAATTTAGGGACGGATTAAAAAACATCATCTGGACTGGCTGAAGTTTTGGGGATGAAAAAAAGTTATCTGATGGTTTAATAGTTTTTTAGTTTGTAGAATTCTCAATTACTGTAATAAGTAATCGCAGCTTCATCAAATTATAAATCTGTAATTATAAATCTAATTAAGTATCAATTTTAATTGAAAAACGAAGGAAATAGATTTCCTGTTTTCTGTAGGTAATAATTATTTCTTAGATTCACGAAACTATTTTTAAATGTGTCTAACTCATTTTTAATTGCATTAACGAATTGGAACAAATTTTGCATTCATCTAATGATCTATTCGTTTTATTAATATACAAACAATTCTCTGTAAAATACCCGGATATTTATTTTTTGGGATAAATACCAGGGGTAAATACCCAGGGTATTTACCCATTTCGAGTAAATAAAAAATAAGAATTTATTGCCGTATTATTAAGATAGGTATTGAAGATTTATTTTAAAAATATGGACATAATATTGTACCTATTGAATATTCTTTGGATTGATGAATTAAACCCACAGTTTAGGTAAAATGTAAAAAATACATGTTACTAAGAACGTGCCAAAAACACGATTTTCAGAGTAAGAGTGTAAAAATTTTATAAACTCATACTTTCTTCTCATCCTAACAGTGATCATTTAAACAAATTTAATTTTTTTTCGGATAAATACCGGGTAAATACCCGAATTATATTTCCTTACCCGTTGGGTACTTATTTATATTTACATCACTAGGATCAGGATATATTAATGTAGGACCTTAAAACAAGAAAAAATTTCATTTACTTAGATATTTTCTTGCAAACGCTTGGTTAGATACCTACGTTAGCTTTTAAAGCTACAGATGAGGTAAAACAATTTTAATTTTATTGAAATTCACTCATGAAAGATATCAATGTGTATAGCTGCTATCAATGTTCCAGCAAAGCGCGTATACCAGGGGGGCAATGGAGGGGGGGGGGGCTCTTTTGTTTGTCGCATTATACTGAAACTATCTTCTGGGTTCCTCACACATTCTAGCCAAGTTTTAACTTAATATTTTTATTAGTTTTCATACATCATTAATTGAATAATTGGATTAACATGTCCGCACATCGGATACTGAACTCTCTTTATTCATATACAAAATAAATTTAGTTCGTTTAAATCTTTTGTGAAGTAATCGTACATTTACAAAAATAGTGAGTATGCTGATAGGTGATCATTTTGCAATGGAAACATCAACGCGAAGAAATAAAAAGGAGCAATGTATGTCGAGTAGTTACTCGTTCTGTCATCGACAGATGGGATAACAATTGCCTTCGGTCAATTTTTTAACAAATTTTGTAAATTCCTATCGTTTTTAGCAAGAAAGACGATAATAAGCAATATTTATTTCTTTATTTTTATTGGCCAAATTCCGTTTTATAACTTAAGAAGCTAATATACCATAAGCGAAATGTTTTTTCTTGTTTTGAGGTCCTACATTCGTATATTAAGTAAGGATACTTAACCCTGAAACACCCTGTAGAATACCATATACTCGTACAAACATACATTACTTCTTTCACCCAACTTGGGTGGTATCGGTATAGATACGAGTATATATTTTACCGTATGCGCGGTGTAATGGTCGTTAGTGGAAATTTGATTTGTGCAGTTCAGCTGACTGGATTCGAACTTGAGTTGTCAGAACCTCATTCGGTCTTATTGCACTTGACCATTCGCCCCAGTTACAGAATAAAGCAGTTATCAGTAAACTGTCGGTATTTCTTCAATCAAACCGTCTCAACTTTCAACACTTATACAATTTATTAAAGTGTCAGATCCTACCAAACTAGCAAAAAATTTTATCACAAAGTTCACAGAAGTCACCTAAAAATTGGCTCACAACATGGATCTAGTTATCTTATCTTTGACGCCTTCTGACATAGCTAGTCGTAGATAAATACTTAGTGTAATTAACTAGCAAATCCTTTAATGAAAAGTATCGATTTTATGGTTCACCCCTATTAAATTCAAATTAATACTGCTAACACTCAATAGGTATAAATTATCTGATAGTATTCACAGATATGTGAGGTTATAAATCATAAACTACTAGCCTGACCAGTAGACTAGACGGCTAATAATTTATATTGCTTTTTGCATATGGCCAATCGCTTATCATCTATGGGATCTTGTACGTATGTTGTATGGTTAATTCTTCTTTCATTCTATTCAAAACATTTGATTCAACATCCAAGAATTTACCGGCATACTTGACAGAAACGCATAGTTTGTTTAATACCAATCAAATTTGTTTTATTGTTTATTAATTTTTTACAACGTAAGCTATAGTTTTCATGCATGCACAAAAATATTCCTTGTAGTATATTTTCCACCAACTACCTTGAGTACCCGTGAGTTTCTGGCAGATAACCGCACACACGGCAAATCAGCATGTTTTTAATTTGGTAGATACCTAAATCTATTTTGTAAATAATTATTGTACTCATATGATTAATCCCTGTTCGCGCACGATAATTCTTTGAAGATTCTACCAAGATTCTGAATATTTTTCTGTTATCTAGTGAGAATTGCCTGTTAAATTGCGGTGCCGCTAAATTAAATCTTAAATGAGTCTTGGAAAAGAAGAATTTATAATTTATTGATTGCTTCAAAACCATGATTCAAAATCTGGAAACTTCATTTTCAGGGTTCAGAATCTTGGTAGAATCTTCATAAATCCTCGTGCGAGCAGGGCTTTAGGCGACGGACTGCGATTCTGACAACCTAAGTTCGATTCCAGTCAGTTTAACTAAAAAAATCTGCCCTGTAGTGTTCTCTCCATTAGCAACCATAATTACCTGTGAGCTGACAGCCGGGTGTTTACTTTAAACGAAAAACAATATTAATTTTTAATTTTGCTGTAGTTTAGTTACGTACCAATTAATTTAAGACGAAAACTTGTCTGTTTTACTAGTTCTAAAAAAAACCCAAAAGAAATTTATATTTTGAAAAATCCAACACTCTCTGTCTTAAGTAAACCTGCGTCACCCCCCTTCATCTGTCCTTAATTCATGTTTTTTTCGTCTCAGTTATATAGCCAGGCATAAAATTTACTTTTAAATCATCACATCTTAAACTAAAGTCGTAAATCATCTCTGTGGCAAGGGGGGCGGAGAGGCGGAACCCCCACTGGCCCACGGGCGCCAGGCACACCCCCCTGTCTCAAAAACAAACATTTGCGAGTGAAAAAGAAACAACGAAAGATCATAGTTAGTTCGGTTGATTTTATACCTGGGTAGCTATGAAAAGGAAGCTTTTTTGTTTCACAGTTGTCTAGATGATTGTTGTTTGTTTGTTTGATTGCTAGGTGATGGAATAATTGAATTAAAACGCCTGAATTAAATCAGGTAATCTTGGGAGCCATCAACTGTTTCCAGAAACAGACAAATCGCGCAAATAATGCATAAGCAAATTAAGCGTATATTATTTTTGTTTCATTGCTATTGATTTAATATTTACAATGGTCATTTACTAATAAGAATAAAAGATTGTTACACAAGCCGAAGACGTGTCATAATCATTTGAGTGTGTAAATAATTGTCATATTAAACTCGAGTAGAAAACTATACTTTATCCACGAGACCACGACTATACTAAATAATTTATTCATTTTATAAAATAAATTTGCGCAGCTGTCAAAAATGTTTTATTTTTGAAATTTTTGTACGTTACCTAGCAACGGACTACTATGCTTAAATACTATACCTTATTTCACGTACGAAATATTGGTCAAAAGTCCCAATACAAAAAGGTAGATTCGTCTGCGAGCCAAATACATAATTTAAATAACTCACTAGTGAGTAATGTTATAAGGCACATTACTAATTGCAAACAATCGTATAATGAATGTATTATTCGATTGTACGACACAATTTCCAAACAATTTTTTCCAGTGATTTTTTTCCAACACTTTTTTTCCAATGGCATATTTTCCGCTAACTCTTTTTTCCAATATTCATTTTTTTCAGTTGTTATTTTTTAACCTAACCTAAATTATCTAAATGTAAATATGTGTACCTATATGACTAAATTCGAATAACGAATAAACTTTTTTAGGGATGTTTTTGAAATTTTCAGAATATGCCACATGAGTGGTTATGAAAAATATTGTCTCAAATAATGCGCGATAAAAATTTTCGTTTGATATTTTGTACCACGTGCACTGTAAGCAACACTTTATGAAATGTAATATCTAAGTGTACACCACAGAAACCTATTGTGCAATGTCAATATCCATTTAACGCTGTCAGGTTTTAATTTAAGTTTTCCTATCGCCATAAAATTTCTGTAAGCCTTTAACTATTAAAATGTACGTTACATCTTCGCAAGATATTAGTCGTAATCAAGTCCTTTAGAACATAAACACACCATAAATGTAACGCGGCACTAAGACATAAGAAATGATTTACTAGCAATGCGCCGGATTCACAGACCCCTACTAGCGGATCGCCTTACGTGGTCAAGATGAGAAAACGTTCACACAAGGTGATTAAAGTAGAAAATCATCTTTCTTCAATAAAATATTAATTGCACATTATATTTTGAGGAAATTTGGTGTAAATATTAATTTAATTTTGTAATTGGAAACCGGCTTACATAATTAATAACAATGGTAATGAGTAGTTACCATATTAATAGTACTTTATCTATATTGATTAAATAATTCATTAATATAAATTTCAAATGACAGCAGCTATGAATATATTTTTTTCAGAATGTTAACCTTCACATTACTTAGTACGTAATAGGTTAGCAAAACTATTTTCTTGAATATTGTCAATTTGTCAAATTACAACAAGATCTATTGACCAAAACTCCAAAGTGGAATATAGACGCAGTTTTAAAAACTTGTTCGTTATTTTGGTTCTTAAATAAATTACAATTAATTTCTAATTAATAAAGTCCGGTGTCCACAGTGACTCGTAAAGTAGCTAAACATAACCTGTATGTAAGTTTTAAAGTTGCAACTGAGTTCTGAGGTGTTTAATATTTCCAAAGGTACCAAAGGACTCTAAGATTAATTCTTGTTTTAATGCAAATGTGGCAATTTTTTATAGTTTTTTTTATAGTTGTCAGGTGAATTTGTAGATCTATAGCTTCTAGCTATATTGGTCTACGTCACGAAGTACAAAATATGACTAGGGCGAATGAAGTGTGACCTTTTTGTTTACCTTTTAGAAAGAGACATAAAATACGGGCCAGCTCGAACCATGCATTCTATATTCTATGCATTTTACTACTACAACGTGAATGCATTTGATTATAGTTTTATTCGTAACAAAAAACATTGTACAAACCTCTTGCGGGAAGACACCATCCCAGCATTCGCGTAAATGAAACCCTCGCTTCGCTCATGTGGGAAAAAAATCTTCCCGCATTTGGTTCGTAAATAACTATGAATGATGTACCTACCTCCCATCAACGTAGATATTGAATATAGTTGGTAATGTTGTCGATAATCGTTTGCAGACAAATGTTCCCGCAGATGAAATTCCGTGTGTCAGGCTTGGACCTGAAGGCCAAGTACATCCTCTTGTTGGACATCGTGGCCGCAGACGATTACCGCTACAAGTTCCACAACAGGTAACCGACTCTACCCCAGCTCTAATGCCATTTTGTCTCGTCCTTTTCAGACGCATGTTTCCTGCTTACAAAGTACGGGTTTCGGGTCTTGACAAAAAATCCAAATACATCTTACTTATGGACATCGTCGCCGCTGATGATTGCAGATATAAATTCCATAACAGGTTAGAGATAATATGTTCCATCATTATTGACAAACCAACCTACTACTTCGACGTTTATATAGGGGTGACTCACATACTTACAATATTTAAGTCACAGGACGAAAAAGCAAAACAAAAACATGCTATGACATACGAAATTGTTGTTTATCTACGACCACGTTGAAAGAAGGCTTTTTCAACAGTCAGTTGATCATTGGAAGTTCATGTTTTGTCCGAACGAAAAGTTATCTGTACGAAATAAATAATCTTAAAATTATTGAGTATTTGCCGCTCATTCATAAATATCTATGAATAACGAATGAGCAGTAGCCAAGATTAGCAGTTATGCAAAAATGGTAAGAATCACTTCATAATTTGCTAAAAGATTTTGGCTATTTGTCCAATTTTGCCTGTGTAGAAAGACTCCATTTTCGCACCGATAACTTAACGCATGGACAACTTTACTTTCGGCACGGATAGCTTTACTTTCCGCCCGGTACTGAAGTTGGAAAAGCCTTTTTTCGACACGATTGTACATAGAAAAATAATTTTGTCCATTATATTATGACTACTTCCGGTGAAAATATTAATTGTATTGACTAATTGACATTTACTACACTTGTAGATACAGTTCTGGATAATTATTTGCCAAATAATAGTCGTACAAGTTTTACATTGTAAAAGAAATTGACTAAACTTTAAATTATCTTGAAATGATCTCCTGTGACTTAAATGTGAGTCCCCTCATGTTGATATTATGTACAATGTTTTGAATGAAAAGTATTTGGGGTTATATGTATTTCCCGCGTAAATAGCCATTTTGGTAATAATCGGATATTTCCGGATAGTTTCGGGTAATGTCGGGAGAAGTCGGAAAAGCGGTAGATACAAATATATCCCGAATACTTGATACAAACAGCAAGAAGCATGCGTATGAACCTTTTCAATATTTAGATTAAAACGAGAATAATTGAAAAATTCAAATTTTTCAGTTACAGCTCTGGAGTACTTTACAAATGGTGTATTTTATTCAAGACTCACTTGATTACTGTACTTTTTATTTGAAATGTATGCGATCATTTGTAAGGTACAATATAAATTGTAGATTCTATTTATAGATTAGAAATACTTTTTATTTAAGTATACTCTTTAAATTCTAATCGTAATATCTTGTATTTAAATCTCACTACTTTAAAACTCTATTTGAATTAAACAAATTACCTAGCAATTAAACTAATTAAAACCTTCTTTAAGATTTATATATCCAGCTTTTCTCACGATCGTTTTAAAATTTGTTTTTCTGCTCTTCAATTATTTTATAAACACCTGAAGGCTGATAACGATCGGAAGTCTAAATTAAAAAACAAAAGTTGCATGATCCACAAACATTACTTTTATAGAGCCAGACGTCTAATTTGGAATTAACATTTTATTACGATTAATAAGCTTTCATTCAGATCAAATTAATTTGTATTTAAATAGGGTATTAAATAAAAAGTACTGACAATTCTGTAATATCATTTGTTACACTCAAATGCCGATTCGCTAAAAACTGTACAATCCTGAAGTTTCCACTAAACTTCTGTTTAAATAAAATGAGTCTACTAAAACCGAATATTATTTAAATTATTATTTATTGCTGAAATCTAGGATGCTCACTGAAAACAAAGATTTCAGCTAGTTTTACACATACAATTTTAACACATAGTGAAGACTTATAACACTAGCAATCGTTTAATTTTACACTTATTTTACAGTTTTGTTTCGTGTTGTTAAAATACTATTTATTGACTAAACTTAGTGTTTCGTTTGTGTCCTATCAGATCTAAATTATTTTAGTTCGAAAATTTTTGTGTTTATTTTATAAATTTTTTGTTTGTTTGTATAAAGCTTCTTGCTGCTGAAAGCTGAAATTTCTTTACAATTTTAAAGATGAATACTATAACAAGTATTAATATTATGGTTTAGTAGACTCAGGATTAATTTTATAAAAACGACTCATTTTCTCTTGCTCAGTCCTAAAATTGTTTTTGAATTTTTTATCTCCTTGGAATATTAAAGAAACAAATATTAAACCCTGTTCAGGCCCGGATTCTTTGAGAATTCTTTCATGCTTCAAATCCTGAAAAAAAAACTCATTGTCTTAAAGCTATCATTGAATTAGAAATTCTTCTTTGCCAAGACTCATTGAAGAATTAATTTAGCAGTGCCATAATTTGATAGGCAATTTTCACCAGGATTATTTTTTCAAAATTCAGAAGCATGGAAGAATCTGCAAAGAATTCTTGTTTGAACAGGGCTTCACTTATTTCTCGTCCTCAAACTATTAAAAATTTCGTCAATTAAGCAAAATCGTCATCTGAGTGTAGAAAATTAGGTCAATTTTATGCAAAATTATTGCGATTTTAAAGATCTATTAAAAATTTGCACAAAATTGCACCAAGAGTATGAATAAATCTAAGAGTTTTTTGTAGTCTAAATTGATTTTTAATGGCAAAAATGTGTTTTTTTGACAGTCGGTGGATGGTAGCAGGCAAAGCAGATCCAGAAATGCCAAAAAGGATGTACATCCACCCTGACAGCCCATCAACAGGAGAGCAGTGGATGCAGAAAGTAGTCTCTTTCCACAAGCTCAAGCTCACGAACAACATATCGGACAAACACGGCTTCGTAAGTACCACTTTACTCTAGTTTTGATTCTCGGTGGTCCTCTTTTAATTATCCTTAATTTAGACCAAAGCCACCTCGTTAAATACTCAATAAATACGATCAATTTTTATGGTTCTTCACGCTTAGTCTTCTCAGGAGGGGGGAGGGGTGTTTTATGAGTTTTTGGGCACTCGATGAGGTGGTCTAAGTGCAGGCTGATGTTTTCGTATCTTAATTACCTTTAGATAGTAGGCTGCTACTGGATTTTATTTTGGAAGACAGGTAGCCTTGGAAACAGTTGAGGGTTTACAGTTTTCGGGATTTTTCGGTGGCGAACATTTTTTTATGTGGCGAACATTAAACTTAAATAAACATTAAAGTAAAAGCAAGCAAAAACATTAAATTATAAATTTTAATGATAGTATGATACTTCATTCAATTATTATAAGGGTTTACATTATTTTTCGGTGTAGAAGGGGCACAATTTATGGAGAATCGAATGGGAAACATTGAATTTTGAAAGTCATTTTTGTAAAATGCATTCTTAGCGATCGATAATGCTACCATAAGGCTACGTGGCATGAATAATAGCCATTACATTCTACTGTTATGTAGTCAATAGTTGAAACTAAATTCAATAGGGTAGTTTACCATTTTATTTAAACTTCATGTTATTTGAAACCGTTTGAGAGTACTGATAAGCCTTAATTGTTCTTAATAAAGCTGTAATTAATTTTTAAAGTTTGTGTGACGTAGATGTATACCTGTATATCATCTCAAACCATGGGGAATTAAAATGTACTCATGTAAAATCAACTGTTTCTAAATGTTACAAAACATAAAATACAATTTGGTAGTTTCTTTATTACTGTAAGTAAGAATACACGTGAAACGCATTATTGTGACGTAGATGTATCGATACGTAAAATCTCAAATATTTAAAGAACTATTAACTTTTTTCATGGCAATTCTGAATTCTCCTTTCAATTTGACTGGATTGCTAATTTGCTACTATGGTAAAGTACCCCATTGACTGATATTATATTACGCTGTTTGGATTTTTATTTGATATTATTAGCGAAGTAAAATTAAAATGATTTGCTATTAGTTACAATCACAATTATTGGTCACGGGCGTGAATAATAACTTACACTGATTATTAATAAATGATTAATATTATAAAAAATATGCCTAGAAAAAAATTCTTACACTAGCAATAGTGTTATACCTGCTAAGATACTAACTAACAAAACACTAACTTTATACAATATATTGGAATGTTGAAATTGAAACCACACTAAAGTAAACAGTAAATTTTTGTAAATTTTAACACTATTGCTAGTGTCTCAGCAGATTCACACTATTCTTAGTGTTTTGGTATTCAATATTAATGTAGAATACGAGGGGTAATTCACTTTACAGATATTTAATATCTGATGCAATTTATTTTACAAAAGATAATGAAACATGCAAATACTATGCAAATTTATTCTTTAAGATAATTATTTATTTGCTTGATTATAAATGTAAAGTTTGGGTATTATACAAAATTTCAAAATATTGATTAGACTGTAGTGATTTACTGATTTACAATGACTAAATAAAAGCGGTTCAAGCCTTGGTAGAGAAAAACTATTATCAAGTTTGAATATCAGTTCTAGACAAAATAAATAAATGATCAACCAGAAGTAAGATTCAAATAAAGACAAACTAAGTGATATTTGTTTTCATAAATTTATGATCCCTCAAATCAATAGCTAACTGCCTGGTAAATAAAGTCTAGTAAGCAAAAAGCACAAAACTTGATTCCTGTAAGATCGCATGTTGTGTAAAGCACACGCAAAGGTGTCCCCAACATAGGAACCTATCCTCTGCCGATAGAAGCGCTAAGGGCGCGAATAGCGTGCGCGTGCGACTGTATTCTTATAAGAAGCGTCGTCGTTTTGAAAGATACGACAAAGGATTTTCGCCTCTATCGCCCGCTGGTGTTCGGGACAATTTTCGGCGGCTTGTATCGGTAATTTTATAGTGTTAATACAGCTACGAAATGGCTACTAATGGTCTAAAGGTGTTCGGTTGATGTGTTCTTCACATGCAAGGGTGCCAACATCAGGCAGAAGTACTAAAAACACTACAACATGAGTGCGCGAATTGAGATGACTACGATTTTCGTGAGAGTTAGGTGTTTGGGGAAATTTTTGGTGACTTTTACGGCCAGAAATAAAAAAATATATGTGTAATATCTATCACCACTGTATTTATTTATCGTACGATCGGCGAAAAAGACGATTTTTTGAACGTTATTTGGTGACAGAATGTGACAGAGGCGGATCTAGGGGGAATAATCAGGGGTAGTACCTGAGACGATAATTTTTTCAGAATAGTTTTGTCGTTTCCACGGTAACTTATTTCTAACAATTCCACGACACAAAACATCATCTGACAATTTGAGGAAAATGTTTTGTGCGGAGTCAAGTTGCCGTGGAATAGATAAAAATTCTCTCTAAAAATTATTATCTCGAATGGTATTTAGGAACAATATTATTTCTGTCAAAATCACTACCAAAACGACTTATTTTACAAAACCAGTTACATCATTTTACATTTTCAATTCTATTGGTTGCACTACGACGTCAGTACGCAATATGATTGGTTAATACCATCTGTCAAAAAATATACATGTCAAACATTTCGTGCATTTCACGAAAAATTTGTTTTCCTTTGAGTTACCAAATCAGTTTACCGAAAAATGCTTCCAATGGATTCTGTAGAAAATAAATATCTTCAACTCAATCTGTAAAAAAACATTGTTATACAGTGAACTCTATACTACGTACCTGGAAGGGACCGTAGCGCACTACAAAACAGCAGCAGTGTGGCAAGTTGAGAGAGAAACAGACTTATGGCGTATAGCATTTGAGGAGTATCTCTATCACTGTCTAACTCATGTTGAACAAGGGCAAAATACTTCCGTTTTTAAATATAAACTTGCCTTAGCGTTCTTTCCAGTTACGTAGTATAGATTTCTCTGTTTTTATAATGGCAAAATGGGCTCAAATTTATAAAGAAGGCAATGTATTACATGTCATCATTTTAGTGAACCACTTGGTATAAAGAAAATGTGCCGCAGGCGAAAAATATTTTGTTCTAGGTCAAAAACCGTTAAATTGAATGTTACACTTTGCAGAGATGAGTAGGATACTGTATTTGTTCAAAAATTGTTTAGTCTACGGGTAGTACCATTGGAAAATATGAATAAATAAGAATAAACAGTATTCCAACTGTTATAGTAGGTACTTTGCAATCGTTTTTTCTAATAATTTGTACCTGGCATTATAATAGCAATATTAGCTAGGTATATAAAGACATTTTTCTAAAATTAATAAATCAAGGATTGCAGTCAATAAATAAAAAAAATTATTGAAGATTAGCTTACATAAAAGATATACAGATTGATCATAAATAATTGACCGTCACGTGACTTATGGCCGTTTTACACTACGCTAAATATTGAAAAGAAATTGCGCAACAAATTGAACAATATCTTTGAGCAATAAATTGCTTCGTTTTTTATGAACTCTGTTTTATACTGACACAATTTTATATACCTATCTACAATATTTAGTTTGTGATTCTGCGCAGTTCGCATATAATAATAATTTGACAGCCGCGCTTATATATTTTTTCAGAGAATTTACGAAGCAATGCGATATTTCACACAATTTTTGCTGTATGATACTACACAATTTAGATTGTTTCAAAAATTGAACAAAATCTTGTAATGTAATGTTCGTGTTCTGATCAAAACTATTTTCCGCGGAAAAAGTTAGAACTCATTTCTTGTAAACCGAATTTTATGTTTTTTGGTACTTTCAGCAAAGCAGAAAGTAAGTAGTGAAGAGCACATTATTTAAGTAATTTTGAAATTAAACTGTACTATTTTGACAGTTTGAGGTTGGGTAGTGAGCTTAGTGGAATTATTATTTAATTTTGGATGATATTGAATAAGAGAATTCGCGGAAAATATGCCATTGGAAAAAAAATTGGAATAAAAATCATTGGAAAAAATTGTTTGGAAAATGTGCAACACATCGAGCCGTAAATACAAAATCAGAACGAAGTAGCGCGGTCTTTTTGTTTGCATCGTTTCATTCTAAATTAGAATGTGCTTAGATGGTTAAAGAGTGCAAAATTAAAAAATTATATTAATTAAAATATGATTAAATATGTTTATTTTATTTCTAATGTCAATAACTTCAATCTACCTTAAAGAGTAACTTTCACCCCTTGGTATAGAAAACTACATCGTTCCTCCCTCGATTTTTCATCAGCTATCTCTGATCTATTGTATACTCCACACCGCGTAGTAATATTAACATAGCGGCATCGAAACTAATATCAATATTGAATCAGCCATTAAGTAGGATCATCAACTCGCCCGAAATAAATAATTCCACTTGTTTACTTACTGCATACATCAAAATATTCAATGCGACCGATAATTATCACAATACACTATATTTTTCGGTGATTGTGCTATTGTATAAAATAGATATTTTTGTTAGAGTGACCCAAAATTTTCTGGCAATTAAGGTTGAAAGGATAATGGAGATATTGTCAAAATTTTACCGTTTTTGTTAAAATTACGCTGTGCTTATTGATGAGAAAAAAATTTATTCGATGATGACGCCTTTTAGAAATATTTACTATTTAATATTTTGTGACGTCTGAACATTTTATTAAACAATTGGTTCATAATTTTTTTTTATTCAATTTTGATGTTTTATACTACTATTATTAACTCCATAGCAACAACATTAAACAATTGTTTATTCACAAGTCAATTAATTTTTTTTGCACTTCCGGGACTAAAATTTTTATTTAGTCCTTATTTTTAGGGAATAAGGTTCTTAATTTGATCCCAAGGGATTATTTGTCATATTTGATCCCGTTGTCAAGGAATTGAATTAATTAATCCCGTTGTCAAGTGCTATTTGTTACAGAGTATCTATGGTAACAATATAAATATTTGTCATAAAATGCAAAAAATAGCGTATATACCACAGGACTAAAGTACCTTTAATCCCTCAGGTGATTATTTCCCTCACCTTCGGCTCGTGAAATAAACGTCACCCTCAAGATTAAATCATGCACTTTAGTCCCTTAATATATAATATACTATTTTAAATCACTCAAACATTTTTAAATCACGCTGACGTTTTAAACTGACTTTATTTCGTCAAAAATGTATAAAAACAATGACAACTTGCCACTGACGACTACTTTGATTCGTTTTTTGTCATGTCAAAATAAATTTATAATTCATATATTTGAAATAATATCGTCAAAATTGAATAAAATATTGTGTAAACCACGTGAAATACGAATGTTTATTCACTCGAAGAAATTATCTTTTATGTATTTTTAAAAGCATGGTATAATAAGCAAGTAGTTTGCTGCATTGCTTTGACATCGATTTTATCTAATACACGTTTAGTATTAACGAGAATTATTTTTTTATGAATCTGATTACATTCCAGTGTAACTGCACAAAGAATATCCCCTTTGGTGTACACACTTTTCGCTAACAATTAAGAGTACCCGTGATTGACGGCTGGTAACTAACTGATTTTCTTATTTTCTATGGACTATTTCATGAAATAATAAAGTAAAATAGGTTGGTGGGACTATAGCAATAAATAAAATGCTTTGAATGAATTGCACTGCTTAAAATTCAGGACTAGTCCCTCGTTTAAAATAAAGCAAGCATTAATTTTCGCCCTAGAATTATCCGGCGACAGGATACGTATTGCTGCGTTCAACCCTTAAATAATGACACAATTAAAATAATAAATTTTGTGGTAAAACACCCCTTACAGCGTTGGACTCGGAATTGTTTCACTTTGAGAACTTTTTTCTCTTAAACAATAAAAATATTGAATTATTAAAAATATCATACTTAATTTACTCATTCGAATGAGTACACCAACTCGGAACAAATTTTATAGAATGCAATTTTAAATGTTACCTATAACTTTTAAACGATGCAATATTTGGAAACGTGGTTTGTGGCATTCGATTCCTTAACACGCCTCTTATCTTGTTTTTATAATTTCATTAGTCGATATGCCAAAATTTACCCTACAATTTACAGTAGTCCAAAATTGTATATTAGTATCAAGAACGGTAAGGACAGTTTACCGATGAAAGACAATTTTGTCTGACATCGGTAATTCCTTAACGTTCGTGATGCTTATATCATTTTTTTGCATTGGAGTAAGCAAAATTTATTTGAAAATACGCAAATATTAATTTCTTCATAATTAGTAGTGCTGAAACAAAATCATATTTTTAAATTTACCAAAAAATGAATAAATTTTATGGCTATGTTATTCAATTGGGTCGAAAACATTTCTTGGTATAACATATAATATGTTGTCAAAGTTTGACATTTTTGTGTCAAAAACATTGTTTTTTCTTAGGGGGTGCCTGAGGGTGAATTGGATTTGGCGTCACATTATTGTATTGTATTACAGCATTGTGACAATTCAAAGAATTATTGATATCTGTGCAAAATTAGCCGAGTTATGACCGAAAAAGCACAAAATACAATTACTTTTCAAAAATTAATTACTTCGCGCCAAATCATCGAAAGTACTCAATTTTTTTTCCCGACAGGAAAATGAATGAATTTTATCGCCTGAGTAGTGGATGGAATTCACGTATTTTTTTGCACCTGGTACAAATTGTCAGTTTGACATTTTTTGACATCAAGAACTTTTTTTTTCTAAGGAGGGTGCTGGGAGTAAAATGAACTTGGCATCAGATTAACTTACATGACCTTAAAGAGGAAACTTCACTTGTCAGAACTTGAATATTCATCCATTTTCGACCAAATTCAACCGAGTTATGGCGATCTAAAATTTCAGAATTTTGGGTGCATTGTCAAGTGGTGCGTTTTTTTGTCGAGTGAACTATATTTGATATCGAAATATATTCAATTCCTTATACTTTTCTAGCTCTGTTTTATACAAAAAGATATAATAGATACTCCAGAATTTGTATTCAATATTTTTTTAGTTGTAATTACAAAACTAGAACTGACATGTGCACGCGGTTTGCGGCATTTAATTCAGCACACTTCTTCATAATCAACAACTCAAATTATGTAATCCTGGATCCGCTGACGGCAGACGCAGGCCAAACTGCGTAACCCAATCCTCGAGCCAATGTTTGCAATTCTTGTCTAAATTTGACGGCATATTCACAGTGGCTATCTAACCCAGCAGCGGCTAACTTACTAACAGTACTCTAGTCGGCCGCCTTTGACTTTCCAGCTCGGTGAGCCAAAAATTAACCGGCCCACAAAAAATTATCCTCTGTCTCCTGTGAAAGTACGAGACGGGCGACCGACGGAGCTTCGGTCTTTCTAAATCTACACGGTTCACTTCACGCTCTGTTCGAGACACTGGGAAGATGCGACAAGCGACAGACATACCAGACCAGAGCCAGAGCAGCTCACATTGTGCCGAAAATTTATAAATTGCGGATTTTTAGGCTACGCTGCGGAAAATTACAAAATTAACACTCTTTGTCTTAGATACAGGAAGAGGTAAGGAGGACCGTCTTATATGGGGGACAAACTGAAAAAGTGTATCTCGAAACATTAAATGGTAATTCAATAAGTGACCAGAAAGGCGCTAGTGTGCTGTCAGGGTTGGATATGAGTAAAATTATCTCTCTATTTTACTTTTTTCCTATTCCATTCTTTTCCTCACTACTACGACTGCCTAATAATAGCCCGAAACTCGTACTTTAGCGCATCCTAGCAATGCAATGTCATTTTGAAGTTGAAAAATACTGTAAAAGTGTTTTCGTTGCGAGTAAACTGTTAAGTAGTTTAATATTGACATTTAATTGAGAACGAATGGATTTACAGATGTAACTTTGTAAAATTTTTATCAGGAGATATAACCGTGTAAAGTTCGCATAAATTAGAAATTTTTATGAATTTTTCGGCATTTTTATAATCATGTACAATTTTTTAAATTTATATTTTAAAAAGGCACAACTGTTAATTGATCTTTTAAGTACCTATATAATCCTTGTTGAAATACAATTTTACCATTCTTGTAAGTACTGGCTACAAAACACTCGCTTCGTTAGTACATTTTATGCTGGATTTTTGGAGGTAGACGGGCCTCTTAAGAAATTGTAGCGACTAGCGTAGTTGATGCAATCACCGCCGTAAATAAAATATCAACTGCTCACGTAGCGAAAGAAACATTCGGTTAATATTACCTGAAAATTCGCCAAGCATTTTTAATCATTTATTTAGTTCCTTATTTCCGTCAAGTTTTTAGATTTTTTGGTACTTTCGATCGGACTTTTGATCGGTCCTAATTACCTCTACCCTTCATAATCTTAGAAAATAGCTCTTAAAGTGGTAAATCGAAGAATTTTGACGCCAATTAGCTTATATTTTGGAAAGTGACGTCGCGGTTTGAGATAATCCGGAACACTATAAAAATTATTTTTTGTTTTGTATAATTTGTTTCGAATTTGTTCCTTAAATGGTAAATTGAATGATTAAGCCACAATTTAGCTAGAAAGTGTTACTCACACTGTCACTCAATAGATAAAGAAATTATAGATAGAGATAGATTAAGAATTAGCAGAACTGAAACTGAATTGGAATTACCAACTAAATAAAAAAATATGTCACGTCATGTGCAACATTAGATTTAGGTACAGCTGAAACTGAAATTTAGAAATGAATTTATGTTTCTAATGCCTGTAGCAGCCGGACAGTTATTTCATCATACTGTCAATGTTTTGAATGTCTAACCCACTGATATGACATTATGTAGTTAGTAAATAAGGGTGGAATATACAACGTTTACATAACATTACGTGAATTTGACATGAAAAAATCGAATGCCTGCTATGGTATAAAACTCAGTTTCAATAAACGGTTTAGATGCAAATCATATAAATATAGCAGATTGTAAAACTAAATTCTAAACCAAAGAGGAACTGAATTTTTTTTTTTCTAAATTGCGAATCTAAGCCGCAAATTATATAACATGACTAAGTATATGACTTAAAGACTAAATTTTCAACAGAGACTGAATCTAAAACTATCGATTTAAAAACCGGAAATCGACAATTATTTTTATAAAATTTCGAATATTGAAACATATAACGCTAAACAGAATGGTGTACGAAAATATTGCATATTTTGTTTATTTAATGAGAGACAGACAATCATAAATAAATTTTGTGAGAATGAGAGTGCCTTTTTACCTATTCCGGTAATAATATAATGCTGAATTCAATGGATGAACAAATTTGGTTTGATTGTATCTTTTTGAAAATGCAGTTCTAGAGATAGAAATAATTTTTGAAACGGTAGCTCATCTCCATCATCCATCAAGATCTCTTGTCCTTCATCAAACAAAAGAGCAAAACAAGATAACAACTTAACAACCAAACAACTAAATTCCCTAGTAACAAGATGGGTTCGTGTCACGTATACAACACACATACAGTTTCAATCACACAATGTTACCAGCCAAACAGGCACAAATACACCAGGACATGTCATTTACATTTAACATCAGATAATAGTTGAAAATCAATCAGTGTTACCACTCCACAAACAAGAATTAATTACACTGAACACTGAACAACACGACCGCCGATTGCGATTGTGTTTTGTCAGTTTCCTCCCCTGAATTAGGTGATTTTCTTCTCTGATTAATTTCCGAATTTTGGGGATGAAAATGTTAGAGGCTTTTGCTACTACGTTGGTAGATATTCATCGTGCGTTGGCAGCACTGTTTGTTCTACACAAACAAGGGAATTTGCACCTAGGGTAATTTTAATTGCGCCGGGTTTATGTTGGCAGAATGTGATGTATTTAGTCACCACAACATGATCGGTTTTCGTACAATTGCTAATTACTGAAACAGTAGAAACCACGTACGCAAGTACTATTCTCTAGATGGATTGTCAGTCTATCTGTATCTATGCCGATCAAGTTAGTTTCTACTTACATTGTTTACTTCAATAGAGCATTGTTGTAAGATCCAAATGTCGATTCGTTCAAACTGAAACAAACCAGTACTGAGCAAGAGGAAAATGTTAAATTTTGTTCACAATGGAAATTGTTCGTTTTCACTTGTTTTATAATATTTGTATTTGTAAGCCCTTGTCATTAAAATTTCAAGAAAATTTAGCACGATTGATTTTATTGATTACCAAACCAAATAAATAGGTATACATTTTCGGCAACCTGAATCGATATACTTAGTATTGTACCGAAAAATTAATCTTACTATGCAGAATACAATTATGCAGCATTTCGAATCATATTGCAATACGTCTCTTCTGATGTTTGTAATTTAAGCCGGTAAACGTGTGACTAAAATATTATATTAATATTAATAAAATACAAATTGTGCTTCTGCTAAAACACCTACACTGTTCATATTTTATATGAATAGTTATACGATAACTCTAGAGTGGTACGTAGTAGCTATATTTTTGAAATACTCAATAGTTTGGTAGTAAAAAATTAATGAAAATGTACAATTTGGTCAGTTTTAAACTAAACCTTAGGAACAATACAAGTAATCGACTATTTGAAACAAAACTAATTAATATGCATTAATAAAGCCACGATTTGTAATATTGAAAAGCAAAAATTAATTCTTATTTTCTCTAACTGTTGTCCCAACTATATATTGTATGAATTTATCAATTAAACAATGCTTTGTCAATATTCATTTAAAATTTCAGATTTTGAATTTGAGCAATATAGCCAGAATCGTAAATTCTGATTCTATTGCAGCAATATTGCAGTCAACAAGAAAGTGTAGCTCCTTTTATGTATTTTCGAAAAGGGCATGCATCTCTATAAGCAATTCGGTTATAGGCGTAGAAAAATGGCCTTTCTTTCCTTCAAAGTGTGGCAAAATGGAAGAAAATCATTAATATTTGTTCCCTTATTTTCTATTTTAAGTCATGAAATGACTACTCATACTCAGGTTGAATTCAATCATAGATACACAAAAATATTATCCGTGCTATGTTTCTTCTCAACCATAAATACCCGTAAATTGACGGCTGGTAACTGCACACATGGCGATATATTGTTCAATTTTTGAAACAATCTAAATTCATACAGCAAATTGTGTGAAATATCGCATTGCTTCGTAAATTGTCTGAAAAAATAGATAAGACTGTCAAATTATTTATTATATGCGAACTGCACAGAATCACAAACTAAAATTGTCTCAGTTCATTAAAAACAAAGCAATTTATTGGTCAAGATATTGTTCAATTTGTTGCGCAATTTCTTGTTGAATATTTAGCGTAGTTTAAAACGGCCATAAATGCAAAACGGTTTTTTTTTTTAATAAAGAGTATCTTCATGTGATCATTGTTACTCAGGATAAGAAATAATACACTTTCCTGTCATGCTATACAATAATAAATTCAATGATTTGCTACTAAATTATGGCTAAACTACCCTTATAAATTAATGCTCAAATGATAGATCGATTGCGGCAAACTGCAGTTCGATACTGTTTTCATTTTTAAGTTACAAACAACATAAAATATTCCTTGCAAATATTTTTCTTGTGCTTCTTGTTCTTGTTCTTAAGGGTGGAAATCCCGCCCCAAGGCGTGTCTCAACCCCCTGCTCCATAAATAACCCATGCATCCCCTATGTCGCGTATATATAATATATTAACACCGCGTAAGTCCAACTCGCTGTAGAAAGTTGGCTGGGTAATTTTGTTACAATGTTACAAGGGTGAGTTCTGCTCTACTTTGGAAAACACCCCTATCTTCACAGGGGTGGGGTGGTTCAGGGCCAGAGGAGGCACTCAATATTTTAAACGTGTTTTTGTAAAGAGGCAGCCTTCACAGAATATGGAAGGACCTTCGATTTTATTGTAAATAAATTAGTATGTATGGTTTTGGAATTTTTTAAATCGTGCACGAAATAAGGGCGGGGAATAAAAGTGATACTGCTTATTACGATATTACGAGCTCGTTTATAGCCAGTTTTTAATTGTAACGAACCAGTTTTAAAAGCATTTTTTATTTATGTATTTATTATTTAGTATTTTTTCTGTTGTAATAAATTTTTTATTTATGTATTTATTATTTAGTATTTTTTCTGTTGTAATAAATTTTGTGCTACAAAACGGTTTTCTTGGTAAAAGGAAATAAAATGTAAGTTGGCGGTGTTACAATATGTAAATTATTTATTTATGTAAGTATTTATGTGTAAATAAGTATTTTTATTTTGAGACTACATGAATTTAAACCTTTTATTAGTGTTGTAAATGGCATTATTGGAAAAAGGTTTTGTGGAAATATTGGAAATATTGGAAACAATGGAAATATTCATTCCTTAATAATATTTTATATTCATATAAACTCAAATTTTAATAAAGTGACTGTGTAAGCAACTGTGGTGATATATAAGGTTGAAAAATTACTCGAAATATCAAATACAACTTATTCTTCTTCTTACATAACCAACGTTTTTTACATCACTACCTTTTACACTTACATCTGAATCAGTCAATCAGCGTCTGAAAAACTCAAGTGCAGTTAACGAACCCGTTTATAGCGAACTTTCGGCTATAACAAACTTGTCAGGAAAATATCGGGAAAATACAAATACTATACGTGCAATGATAATTTTTCCCTTTATAACGGACCCGATTATAACGCACAGCTGCTTAATACGAAACGTTTCTTTATCCTTGATACTCAAAAGTCAAAAGTTCCGCCTATAACGATTTTTTAGATATAAAATTCGTGGGATCTCCTATAATAAATGCTTGCTACTTGAGTGTAAACGAAGACATTACCAATCTCACTGCCTGTGGTAGATATTTTATTATGTGAAATATACAGTTAAAAAAATACGAAAACATAAAAAACCAAAATGGTGTAGGACAAAGTGAGATGTCGGCAAATGAGGTTATCTAAATCTATAATTGTCTTAATGTGTCGTATTTTTTTCCAATACCCTCCCACTTGACATGAATCGTCCATTGGATGTATAAAAATATCTTATTCTTGTACTTTAAGTGATATTGATAATATTGTCAATCCTCCGTCTTTTTGTATGGGATCTTATCCCGATGGTACGAAAAAAAATTACATACTCGATACAAACATCTCAGAGAATTACTTGGGATGCATAATTGGGATATTATTACCAAATTACTAATATTGGGATGTTACATAGATAATGCTACTAAGGGCGGACATTAGCAATCGCTAGGATATTAATAGGATGTTAATAGGCAAATAAAGCAACTAACATTCTTGAAATGTTCTGGGGATTCTATTTTGTCAAGTGAAGAGGCGGCAAAGACAAAATCAGAACGAAGTGACGCAGTCAATCATTTATAATCACTATGTATTATTTTTTTGCATCGTTTCATTCTAAATTAGAATATACAAAAATATCAAGAAACATTCTTGAAATGTTCTGGGGATTTTATTTTGTCAAGTGGGTGAACTCGCGAAACTCTGATATATAACGAACCATGTTGAAAGCAAAGTAGGCGTTCGTTATAGCCAGACTTCACTGTAGTTATACTCGTTTTTAGTGGGCCTTGTTTTTATAAATTTCAGCAGATAATCAGGTCCTCCACATTAAAAATTCGCTATTATAGTTGTAAAGCGTTCTCATCCCTTTTTAGCGTCCAATTTGTAAGCTATCCCTATTATCCGTAAACCAGTGGTAGCACATCATCCCACGCTTTTGAAAAGGATCGTAGTAAGCCGGTTAAAGCACTCCGGGATTATCAGGGGGTACAGAGAAACCGCATTGTCGTTATCGAGATCTTTAGCCCTTTGTACGACCCAGAAGCCGAGATCTGAAGATACAACAGCCCTTTTGTCAGGAGATAATACACCTGTTGGTGGCCGGAGCACTCTTCATTTTTGGGAAGAATAATATTTTTGGAAAGAAACATGAGAGTAAACATTTTTTACTATTTGCCGGAACATTACGGAGCAAAATATTGAAATGGGATTTGAAGCAATCCAAAAGAAATATGTTTTATTGTATCAATTCTACATGATTTAGTCCCAATGAATGGATCCAGGATCCAGTGGTATTATTGTCGCGTTCCGAGCTGAAAATGAACTAGAAACCGGTAGCATAACTATAGTAAATTCTACACTAGTATACATGTCTAAAAGAAAACAGATAGGTAATTGGCAACGTGGTATATCAAATGTCTATACATGGTATATAATTTGATATACTGATTATAGATAAAAAAAGATTTTTTTTTAAATTGCAAAAATAAGGGTAGTGAAAATTGTCTCTGGTTTGAAAATCCATTTAACTGTGTATTAAATATTCCATAACAAGTGACTATTTGTAGATAGTCTTATAGTATTTATAATTTTATTTTATATATAACATAATAAATAAACAGTTGAACGGACGTTCAAACAAATAGAACTAATATTTTCACTACCCTTATTTTTGCGAATTTTAAAAAAAAACATTTTTTTTATCTATAATCAGTATATCAAATTATATAATCTATTAAAGTTTCGTGCAGAGGTACAGAAACACCCTGTATAAGAACACCATCGTCCATCCTTTCCACACTGTACCTATAGTGTGAAATTACCTACAGTTGGGCACTTCACCGTATAGATAACTACTCAGGGCTCGAAATGGAAAATTTTATGAAATGGAATGCTACGTTTCTTGAAAATGTCGATTTTTTAAACATGATTTTTGTCCAAATAAATAGTTTTACTTGTAATATAAATGGCATATTATTCTTCGTTTAAGCGAGTCTAGGTTTTTTACCACATCCTAGCTATGCAATGTCATTTTGAGGTTGAAAAATACTGTAAAAGTATTTTCGTTGCGAGTTAACTGTTGGTTTATTATTAACTGTAAAGTAATATTTTTATAAACATTTAATAGAGATAAAATGGATCTACAGATGTGTCTTTTTAAAATTTTTGTCATGAGATATAACTGTGTAAAGTTTGCATAAATTGGAAATTTTTATGAATTTTTCTGGAATTTATAGAATCATGTACAATTTTTTTATTCAAATTTTAAAAAGACACAACTGTTAATTGATCTTTTAAGTATATAATGCTTGTTGAAATACAATTTTACCATTCTTGTACAGGCCACGAAACACTCGCTATGTTTAATTTTAGGAGGTAGACGGGCCTCATACCTTCCATATTTATTGACATACTACAAAATTATAAAAGTAATCTGTTTAAATATACAAAAATTACTAGTTTAATTGTACGGCTATGTTTTCATATATTATGTGAAGTATTTACCTATAAAAACGATATTCAAGTTAAAATAATAAGTCAGTATTATTATATCTGTCTCTTACACTTAGTTACTTAGTATAATCGCAGCAAAAAATAAAATCATTGTCAACTATACAGCTTACTGTTCAAACGTATGGTTTCCTTTTATAGAGTTTCATTATTTACTTAATTAAATACTGTATAAGGTGTATACAATTTTCTTTTGCTATTATTATTACCTGGGTCTCAAACCGAACCGGAACATGAACGAAAACCGGAACGAACCGCTGATATTTTAGTAAACCGGAGCCGAACGGTTATGAACCGGTTAGGGCGGTTTAAAGTATTAACTAAAATTTAACATTTGTTTGTTGAAATTATAAACTTATTATTATTTGATAAATCACTGAACCGGAACATGAACCGTTAACCGAAGAAAAAAAATGAAAAGCGGAACAAAACTGTGCAGTTCGAGTCCCTGATTATTACCTATTTTGGCCAATTGTACAGTTTAACATTTATAAATGAATATTTAACTAGTTTAATTTCCACTAATGAAACTCAAAAATAGCACAAGTTGTTATTAACAACTAACATTTACTTGCATGCAGTGATTAAGTATTAATTAGGCGTCGTTTAGCGCTAGACTAATTATTTTTGTATTAAATTCAAGTCGTATACGGGTAAAGTACATTAAAAACTTATACCAGCAATAATCAATACTAGTTTAATAGTGTCATTTTAAACAAAGTACGAAAAGTTTATTATTTAACAGAGCAAAAACTTTATGTTATAAAATATCCAGAAATACATTATTTTATCATGTATAGAAATGTATCATTAAAACGCGTTTATCCGGATAATTTAGAGACATTAAACCAACGCAAAATGCTTTATTTCAAAGCATACATTTAAATCACGCACACTTAATTCTGTGTAGAATTAAAATAATTAGGTATATAAGGAAAAGCAAAAATATTTTTCATTTTAAGGATTCCTTAATAACAATTTTAAATTGTTGTTATAGCTAACACAAATAAAAAATTCAATTAAAAATTAATAAGTAGAATTACTAATGTAGTAATGTATAAGAACTTGAACTTACAAAATAAATTATTGATAATTTAATCATAGAGCACTCAAATTTTCCAAATAATTTTTATTTTGTTTGTTTTTATTCATGCATAAAAAATAGTATATTATTTAACGAGCAAATAATGTAGGCTATAATTCAAGAGGATGAAAGTTTATTCACGAGCCGAAGGCGAGTTAATAAATCATCCGAGTGAATTAGGGCCATTATTTGCGAGTCAAATACGACGTTTTATCTACGATTTTTTTAATAAAGCAACATTTCTTATTTACAAATTTGTATTCACATTAACCTAACCTCAAAAAATTGACAATTCATCCGAATAATTTTGACAGTTCGAAAGAATAAAGTACTCATTATTTAACAGTGTGAAATAATGAATTCATTATTTCATAATGTGTCCTCTTATGGAGGGGTTTATTATACTACTTTCACGTATATAATGAATACATTATTCTATTGTTGTAGATAATAATTATTTGTCCAACTAGAGAGGAAAGCGCTTCTTTTTTCTAATCAATCTCAAAGTTTGTGTCACGAGCGAAGCAAGTGAGGCAATCGAGCGACAGTGGAAAAAGAGCTATCCTCTCGTGTTTGACACAACATATTTAAAAACGTTGTAAATGTAGGAGAAATAATAACTACTGCCTTCTGTCAGAATGACATTTAAAAAAATGACATGTTTTACTGCAGCCATTATGCCAAATTAAATATATATTATAGTATATCACTATAAAATCAGAATTTCAATATTTCATCGTAAAATATCACTGGTGGTAACACTGCTTACTTTCCTCTCTAGAGAGGCAAAACTTGCTTTCCTCACTATTTCGAGAGATTCTCCGCATGTCGTGAAAAAAATTAATATTTCATTGGATTTAGTTTTAAATTCAAAATATATTTTGTATTTCAACGTAATGAAGAAAGCAAGAATCGCCAAATAAAACAAATTTCCCCTGAATTTCATATTTCAATTCCGCGTTGCAGCAATACTTATCAGGAATATTTTCTGAAGTATTCGTTCGATAATCAGTTAAAAACAAGGGTAAAAAATTACAAAAACAATACATCCGGAGTACTAGGAAACTTTAAACTCAATCTGATCAAACATTGGCAACAACTGCTCTACATTCAGTCAATATTTAACCGCCGAGGACTTTGTAAACAGGGGTGGACATTTGCTGACCTTCCCATGACATTAGGGAGTACATGTCCTATACATTCTACCCTAAAACACACACTTCGACACTGGACACAGTGTAGACATCAGTTATTTACGTATCAAGTTCTGTGGAGACATCTAACATCTTCAATAGTTTTATTTAACTAAAAGATTTATCGATTTAAGTAATGAATTTAATAACTCAATTGAATATTTATTATTTTCTGCTAAAAGTAATTATTATCAGAAGAGATCTTTGCATAACTAGTCCGCAATAATCTACTTTCCTGTCGCTATTATTTTGTCCTGTAAAGAAACATTATGTCGGTTGCCAGAAAAGTAATATTTACCTATTTATCTATCACGACTCTCACTCTTTTTGGGTGTGGCAGCCTTACATATTATATTCATCGGTATATTTTGCTTTTTGTTGAATTCGGTTATTGCGAGGTTTTTTTTGCAAAATTATTTTAAAGAACAGATTATAATTCCATTAGCAAAGTATTATAATAATCTTTTCATAATATTTGGAGAAAAAAAATATTTTGTACCTGTCTACTGTACTATTTTAAATGTTTTAGGTTATAATATAACGAACTTTTGGAAATAAACCATGAACTTGTTTGAATAAACTTTGTTTTTCTTAGCAAAGAAGTAAAAATGTTAATTTTAATATTTATGTATCGTTAACTTAATTAGGTAGGTATTGATTTGTAAAATAAACAAAAATTACAATAATGAGTACTACTTATAGGTAGGTAACGAACCTTTTTTAACATCCCTTGAATTACTGTAACTCATAAAATATTAAATATTAATTTCAAGAATATGTTCTTCATTATTGTCATAAAATTTTATTAAGAACTGCTTCTAAATTATTTTTCTCCTGTGTCTCGTGCTATCTAGGAGATAACTTATCCAGAACTATATCAAAACTGTCGAGGGTTTTTCACATTTGACGCATATTTATTGCCTCAATAATGCGTAGCCCCAACCAATTTCAAAAACAAACGACGAAGACTAACTACCTTCATTTATCAAAAAACAAACGTTCTTTTGTTTCAATCAATCAATCAATTAAATCTTGTGAAATGTGAAAACCTTCAAAAATTATGCGTAGCCCTTCGGGGTGTTCCACAATTTAGTTTCAGCATTTTATTAGGAAATAAACAGTAAAGTTAGTGATTTTTTATCGTGGGAATGGTCGGGTCGCCTAATTTAATTGGTAGTCCGTCTCTGTAGGGGGCTTTTGGGAAGGATACGGCCCTGTAGGAGGTTAATTATTTTCGGGGGACTATAACACTATAACGCACTAAAGCACGGTTTACAACATAAACAACGAGACGTATGAATTTTGAGAAACAGTTTTTGTAGAAGCTACGAACATTATATTTTACTTATTTTGTTGAAAGGGTAAATATTAACTAGTGCTTCTAGAGTTGCTGCTTTAAAGTGGGTACTGTGAATTAAACAGTGGTACTCAAAACGTTTCACACAGCAGGCACACATCTTAATAGTCAAGTTCACTTATAAGGCGGGTATAGCCGACTGCGTTATATGGTTTGAGATCTGATAACTTAGGTTCGAATCCAGTCAGGTACACATTTCAGATTAACTGCACAAAAACCTTTGGTGTACTCTCCACTAATAACCATGACTACCTGTGACTTGACAGCTGATAACCGAACACACGGTAAAATATAATACCTATCTTTATTATAGGTACTGATGACTTTTATTTTATTTATTTATTTATTCTCTGACTGTAACAGGAATTAAAATTTTATAAAAAGTATTTTATTCTAAAAATATACTCTCCAAATTCGCTTAATATTCTTATAGTAGCTACATAAAAGTCATGATTTCATTAAGTGTATGTGGTGTAACAGTAATAAATAATGTAGTGTAATTTAGTTATTTATTGACGGAAAAAAGTTGATAGAATAAAGATGTCATGTCATATTTTATTTTGTGCAACATTAAAATGTTCTGTTCATGTTTTATTTATTATAAACTGTCTTTTTAAAATAAACAATGTTAAACTTAACCTCAACTGTCAGATACATCGACTTGATAATCGTAGACTCTGATGACGTCAGTGATGTAACACAGGGCTCGTAGTGGAAATTTTTACGAAAAGAACGCTAGGTTTCTTGGAAATGTCAATTTTATTAGATATATTTTATTCAAAAATATATTTTTACTTGTACAGTAGTTTAAGAGACTCGTCTACCTCCTAAAATCCAGCATAAAATGTATACTAACGTAGCGAGTGTTTTGTGACCAGTACAAGAATGGTAAAATTTTATTTCAACAAGGATTTAATAGAGAATGAATAGATCTACAGATGTGCCTTTTTAAAATTTTGATTAAAAAATTGTTCATGATTATAAAAATTCCGAAAAATCCAATTTATGCAAACTTTACAAAGTTATTTTAAATAGGTACATCTGTAGATTCATTCTTTCTCTATTAGATATTTATAAAAACATTATCCTGAAGTTAATAATAATCTGACAGTTTACTCGCAACGAAAACACTTTTACAGTATTTTTCAACTTCAAAACGAAATTGCATTGCTAGGATGCGGCAAAGTACGAGTTTCGGGCTGGTTTCAGGCAGCCGTAGTAGTGGGAAAAGAGTGGAATAGAAAAAAATAATAAAATCGAGAGTATTACGGGACATTTTGAGCCCTTTGTAACTACTAACATAACTGGCATTACAAGCTGATATAACGAGAATCGGAGTCCAGGGCTTTCGAGAACATTTTTGAGGTCTCTGTTCTCGCGTAAACTTGACTGTCATCTCATACTTAATACTTAAACAAATATTTGCTACGTTCGGTCGCTTTGCGCTGTTTGCCGACAGTCGACAGAACAGTTGACGGTGCCGACAGTGTCATGGCTGACGTGTCGACCTGACGGTGATGATGTTCACTTGTTTCTATATTGCACATTACTTCCAACGACAACCGCTAGGCGCTAGATTATTAATTACCTATACTTCCGATAATTCAAATATGAACTATTCAAATATTGTAATGCTTGATTGAAGAATTGAGAAGTCTTTGGTACAAATCCATAAATCGGAAACTGTAGTTTACTTAAAGAGTAAAAAGGGTTCTTCGTTTTTAGTAAATTTTTGAAAAAATTTGTAAAATCCAGCTTTAAGCTATAAAACTAAAATTCTCGAATGAAATACAAGAAACTTGTAAAGCCCTGTTATACATGGGTTCTTCGAGGATTCTTTCATTCTTCTGACTCTTAAAAAAAATAAAAATTCATTTTTTTACTGGTAACAATGATCTAAAAATTATTCTTTTTACGTGGTAAATGATGCTTGTATTACTTTTATCCGGTCTTTGAGATAATAATGTACGTTTTCGTTAAATTCTTTTTACGTTTATTTAAAAGTAGTCCCATAAGAGGCCAAGTAAAATGTAGTTTTTTAATATTTATTTTTGGATAATCTATACCTACGTGGTGAAAAAATCTGAAAAAATTCAGGTAGCATTCTTACAATGTTCTGATTTTGATTTTGCAAAGTTTCATTAAACTTTCTCATCACTTCAAATGTCGAGTGTACTTCTTTAAGCTCAATATTATAAAGAATTTTTGTAAATATTTTTTCCCCTAAAACTACCTAAATCAAGTTTTTAGTATACTATGAACGCCTGTCTGTGTGAAGGTGAAGTATATAGCCTTAAGAGTCGGAAGCATTAAATAATCCTCAAAGAATTCATTTATAAACTTAAGAGGCCCGTCTACCTCCTAAAATCCAGCATAAAATGTACTAACGTAGCAAGTGTTTTGTGGCCAGTATACAAGTATGGTAAAATTTTATTTCAACAAGATTTTAATAGAGAAAGAATGGCTCTACAGATGTGTGCCTTTTTAAAATTTTGATTTAAAAATTGTACATGATTATAAAAATGCCGAAAAAAAATTTCAATTTATGCAAACTTTACATGATAGAAATTAATTTTTTAAATTTTAAAAAGGCACATCTGTAGATACATTCTTACTCTATTAAATGTCTATAAAAAAATTATCCTGAAGTCAATAATAATTTGACAGTTTACTCGCAACGAAAACACTTTTAGTATTTTTCAACTTCAAAATGACATTGTACTGCTAGGATGCGATAAAGTTCGAGTTTCGGGCTGGTTTTAGGCAATCGTAGTAGTGGGAAAAAGAGTCGAATAAAAAAATCGAGAGTATTCTACAAACAAATTCGTCTTCTTCGATAATTTATTATTAAATAATTAAACTTGCGATGCAAAGATCACAAAATCCTTAAAATGATTCCTCCTTGGATCGTCTCTCGTGAATCTGAATAGCGGAGCCTCGGCGCGCTATCTTTTTCGTTCGTGTTCTTCTTTTTTTGTCTTGCGCTGGCGCCTCGCACTGCCCGGGCCTCGTGAGGCACGGGCTGAACCAGTGGCGCCATCAATCATCCAGCGGCGACCGAGGAACTAGCGGAGCACTGTAAAACAAACATACAATTATGTATATGAGGGAACAACTTGTATGTAGTGATACGAAAAGACAGAGACAGAGGAGAGTCGATAATCAGAGCGGGATTTAGGAGGATGAATTCGTACGGGCAGAGCTGGGAAAGCTTCTTGGAAAAAGTAGCTTAGCTACTTTGCAAAAAGTAGCTTAAGCTATAGAATAGCTTAGCTACTTCGCTAAAAATGTAGCTCAGCTACAAGCTACTAAAGTACCTTTTGAAGAATATCAAGATACTTTTTATACTATAACGTCCCTTTATTTTTCCCTTAAATTTCCATTTATTTATGCGAGTTCATGTTATTCGAGAGCATTGTTTGTATTTTAATATTTCTAAAGCATAAGAAAGAAGTAAAATCGGAGATACATTTATTAATTTTTACTCATATTTAAACAGTAATTAATTCATGCCTAGTGGTTATTTTTTTTCAAATTCGGCATCAAATATCGTAGTAAGCTACTTTTTAGTAGCTAAGCTACTTTCTTACTACTTCATAATCTAAAAGCCTACCTCAACCATTTTTTAAAATTAAGCTACCAGCTAAAAGCTACCAGCTACTTTAAGGTAAAAAGTAGCTAGCTACTGCCCAGCTCTGAGCATAATGACCCTATGACAACATAGAAACACGGGTATTAAACCCTTGCACGCTTTCCGGTCATATGGAAAATTGCATTTCCACTTGCACAAAATTTTGTCGAAATTTTCCACCCTTGGGCCAACGATAACTGCATGCCAATTTGGTAATAGGTGTTTTATGACAAAAATATTAATTCTTTTCATCAGCATACTGTATGAAAACACGCAAAATTATATTTTTTTATTACAAGATCGTTTGAGTCCTTTGGGATCCTGCGAATCGCATGCCTATAATTTCTAAGACTTTAAAAGTGTTTAAGTTTCTTTTGATAAAAGGGCATGTATTATTAAATCAGAGAAAAACACAGAAATTTTGTGCAAGTGGAAAAATGCAATTTTCCATATGACCGAAAAGCGTGCAAGGGTTTAATAACCGCTTTTCTTTGTTGTCATAGGGTCAGTATTCTATCCTCCAAAAGGCATGCTGTATATGAAATCGGAGACCATCACCTGTCATGAGCTCCCTTTCTAATTTAAAAGATCCGCGGTGTGGTGATGTTCATAATCTACCGCGTTTTTCCCAACTCGGGTGTGACAGCTACACATATCTTTAGAAAAATAGTTTAGATAATAGTATAACTATCTTAATATAAAAGCGATTAATGTTAACATTAGACAACTAAAAATTGTTTTTCTACTCCTGGTATTAAAACATCATTTACCGAACTGGTTTCCATAGCGCTAAATAACATTTTAAATATTCTTCGACAAACCGTGGCTTTGGCCTTTTTTAGTCACGGGCTGAACATAGAAACTGACATTATATGACGGGCTGAAGTTGACTCCCATATTTGACATTTAATTTTTGTGAAAAATTTAAGAGAATTAATTATTTATTTGAAACAATATCATTTTTTTCCAAATTTACAGTTAAATACACTCTTGTCTAACTAGAATTTTGTAGCTATGAATAATATCATTATGATTTAACCTAAATGTTCGGATTATTTTAAATGAAATTTTACATTTATGTTGCTAATTTGTGGTCGTATAAAAAGTAGTATGTGACTCGTTTATAAAATCTCTTGATACTCGTTTTTTATACACTTACTGCGCTCGTTCTTAAAAAGTCGGGCTCAAAATTCCATGCCATAAAACTTCTTTACACTCTTAATACATAAATAACTATTTTGCGCAACTGTTAAAAGTTGACATTGACGTCCGCAATTCAGGCCGCGAAATAAAACATTTGTGTACGATACATTTCGCGGCCGCGTTGCTGTTAGTAACGGCTGTGAAGTTGTATTTATTAAATTGTCACATTCTTTTGACACGTGTTAAAAAAAATACAATGTTTGTTTTTTTCACAACTTTGTGCATATATTTCAAAAATAATATAGTGTTTTGTTTACCTAACTCAATTATCATGGAACTGAAAGAATTTTTTCAAAATTAGCTATTTTAGTTCAAATAGTTTTGGGTCACTGTTTCCAAATGGAAAATCATATATTTACTTTTCTTGCCATTGCACAATTACTTAATTGAAAATTTAATTTATTCCATTCATAGTTAATCAGATATTCATTATACAATTAACAATCAAGTGGTTTCAAAACTGTGCTTCTTGCGAAAACTGCCCTTAAATTTACGTATTTTACATGATCATTAAATCATTAAATTAAGATATATAATGCAATTTTTATTCGGTGTCAAAATTTTCTAAAAATAGTTTTAATAGTTGATAACAACAGTAATAAGCAAATACCTAATAAACACATTTTATATTCTACTAATAAATTCTTCAAAAAATTCAACCTCATCTTCAAAATTTCTACTGAGAAGCTCCAGGCAACTACACTTAATTGATATTCTTAGTTAAACATTTATTTATGCAGTTTGAAATTAAGTTATTATTCAGTATTCACAAAGAGTCGGCATCAGAACTAACACCTTCAACGAACTATTATAATATAGTTTTTTATCAGCCAGCTGTAGTTAAAATGAGGGCGGAATCTTATATATAATATGATAATTAATTAATAATTAATACCCTTATCTGTAGTTAGTGACATTTTCGCAAAAAATTCCATATATATTACCCTCATATATTCCATCTTTGACAGGCATGTAACATATCAATTAAGGATTTTTTATGTGTTAATGTAGTTTTTCTGTTGATATTAATGCTTGTTATTATATGTGTAGTGTATATTTAAATGAAACTGTGCATACCTAATAGTAAAATATTTTATTTATTTACAGTTGTCGTCGGCAAATCGCGATGCTGTCTTGGTAAATATGCACATTTTCATTTTAATAATTAGTTCACACCTTCATTTACTGTTATTTACTTTGTACATTTCACTTTTCACAAGTTAATTATGCACACTTTTTATATAAATAAATTTCATACAATATAGAACAGTTTATTATGACAATTACTTATGAGAATTAAACAATTATTTATTATACGATCAAGTAATTGCCATATTAAACAATACTTAATATTTAATACATAAATTTTAAATGACAACTACTGTCAGGTCCAGAATAATTTATTGGTTAAAACTTTGAAATATTACTCAAATACAAATACACATTTTTATTTTATTTTAGCAATTTTAGGAAATATACTAGATAGGTTGCAGACAGTAAATGGATTTATTTACACCACTATACAGGACAAAAAAACTTCATTGTTATTTTATACTAGGTACCCTACGAATGTTGCTATACGCGTCCAACAAAAATCAAATTTAAAGGAAACTTGTTATAAGAATCCTAAGCTATTATCATACCATATAAAATTTGAACCCAATCGGTGCAGTACATTTTGAGTTAGCTAGCCACCATTTTGTTTCAAGATGGCGGACTGACATTTTAGTATGCTTATGTCATAATATACCCGTTTAGTGGTTACGTCACACTGGTTCCAAACAAGAATTTGGACGTTCGTTGCAAGTCGATAAAACAGGCTAGTTTGACGTTTGCCGTTTGACAATAATTGCGAATTTAAATTTATTTTGAGATTTAATTGTTTTAAAGTGGCTTAAAAACACGTAATAAAGTCTAGTTCTGTAGTAAATTATTTTTAAATGATTTTTGAATGTCAAAGCTATTACCATACGAAATTTGAACCCAATCGGTGCAGTATTGATTAACTAACCGCCATTATGTTTCAAGATGGCGGATAGACATTGTAGTAAGTCAGAAACCTTCGCAGGCGTGCACACAATAACTCATCAAAGTTTCATCACAATCGGATGTATGGTATAGGAACGCATAGCGGACAGACAGACAAACATTCATTTTTATATAATATAAATTACAATATTTATCCAACACCTCTTAATAAAAGCATCATAACTATGATGATTTTAAACAAGCAAAGTAAAAAATTACCCACGAGTGGCTTTGATCAAAATTATACCCACTTGTGGATAAACTGTTACTCTGCTTGTTGGAAGTCACCATAGTTACGATGTTTCAGGTTGGAATTTAATATTTTTTTAAATATTTAAGCAGTTATTAAGAGGTGTTGGATAAAATGTTATTAATTCCTTACTTTGCCCACTTGTAAAGTAAATAACTATTATCGATCTGTGAACTCACGGGTACTCGTATATTTGACAGACTTATGAAATTACTTTTTTTGGCTCTTTTAATACGTCTCTTATAATACGACTCAATAATTCCACCTAAAAAAACTAGTATCACATTTTAAAACAACTAAAAAATAAATACATAATTATTAGGTACGCAAGCTGTCATCCCCTGTTTCTAAACGGCGTGAAACACAAAAAAATTCCAAAAAACTTTGGAACCCTTTAGTTTTACTACTGGGGTATTTTATACGTTAAAATAGTAGTAACAGCCGTGGTAGTATTCCAGATTTCTTTGCATTGGATTCGAACAATTCTTATAATTTAGTAAAAGGATCGTCAGATGATGGGTGACGAAAAAGGATCAATAAATTATTGCTAGATGCAGACGTTTCGGTTAATATTTAACCATCTTTAGTGCTCAGAAGTTATTTAAATTACAATTAAATACCAAAATAGAACATCTTGTGGTAAGTTATTACAAAAATTTATAACAAACTTGCAGAACATAATTCTCATCCATCATCCGACGATCCTTTCAATAAATATCAACATCTGGATACGATTCTTTCATCAATTCTTACAATATCACATCAATAATTAGTCGAAATGAGATAATTTGCAGTTTTCTTTTAAGAGACCCGTTTTCGTAACATGTGTTAGGGTGTGGTAGTTTCTGCCTTATAAATGACATGACATGCTGTGTTCTTAAAGAATTAATTTGGCCTTATGTCTACATAAAATTTAAAAAATTTTGCTATCCATATAAAAAAATGCACTTCAAGCAATTTACGTATTATATCTTACGATTTTAGAATTTATTAAAAAATAATCTTGTTTGATTTTTTGTCTATATGCAAGATTTTGTTTTGTCTTTCAAAACTAATTTTGAGATTGCTTTTATTTTCTTTGTGAATGCTTTAATGAAATTAAAAGTATAAAATTATCAATAAGTCATATGGGCAATCATTTTACTCATTAGTAGACGTATTATTACTTCGGGTTCCTGGAAACAATTTTGTACACAATTAATTATTGTGAATTTATGTTAGTTTTACAAAAAACTGCTTATAAAGTACCCATATAATCTAATGGTAAAAACGGTGTCTCTTACAATGTTTAACCATACGTAATGAAAAATATGTCAATGCCTAACTAAAGAAGAATAATTATAGAAAATCGCAGTATATTTTGTCAAAAATGAGAAAATGCATTTTTATTCTGCAAATTGGGCAGCTTCAACAGATTATGATTACAATAATAATAATTATTATTTTAATAAGTACTCTCACTAAAATTAAATCGATCTTTCTTAATAACGTAATAATGACTTAAGTCTCAAGTACATCCTCAATCAATTGACGCAGCTTATTAAAATAAATTACTTACAATGTTAAGAAATGCCAAGACATTCTGAATAGTTTTCAGGTGGTCCCAAATGTAAAATACCTTTCTCCCGAATATGTTCGTTACGGGCTGGTATATTAAGGCGCTTTTAGCCTGCTGCTAACAGAGTTAACCGTGTGGCTATATTGTTCTACCTACAGCTAACTAGTGCTTCGAAATCTGAATCTCAAATTAACCACTGGCGCCTAGTTTTAATTTGTTAGCCTTTTGTTTTACGATTTTTCATTTTTAAGACGTCTTCCTTTAATCAAGAAGGCGAGGGAATTCTTTTCGAAGATGTTTACCTTTTCGAGATTGTAGAAAATTATTAATTTCTTTTGTCCCATAAGTATCTTTAACTTATGTTTTATTGAATTTCAGAAAAACTGTAGAAAATTTTTCAATATTTTTCCTAAGAACTTTTTGAAACAAAATTTCCGAAGACGAATAACCAAATTGTCAGTTGTTAGATTCGAAAGAGACAAAGGTTACTTAATTTAACAATAATAATTATTAACTTAATCAACTCAAAATTTTGCTCTTATAAAATAATGTTTTTCTACTCCCTACCGGATATTGGTATTATTATATCTACATATTATCATGTGTGGATATGGATGTCATATCCACACTTGTTGTGGATATGACATCCAAGGTCAAATACGTCCAAAAAATATTTATGCGTGCAAATTATGTTTTTATCACGACAAATAACAATAGTTAAAAACATTACATTAACTGCTATTTAATCATAAATTATGTTTAAAAGCATTATTTTATTGCAAAAAGAACAAATAATATTTAGAGTTTTTACGTTGGCAACAAATATTCAAATGTCATAATAATTATATCATAAAATAATTGATGTAACCCTACTTTTAAATAATTTTTGCATCATATTGAGTGTATTTTATTCTAATAAATTAATTTGATCATTTGATCGTAGAAAAAATAGGCTTTACAGCTCGAGTGGATTGCCTATATCGTACACGAACGTTTGCAGACACTTCTCGTGACTGCAAATTCGTTCTCGTGCGATATAGGCGTCATATCCACTCTTGTTGTACAATACTATTGGATTGATTTCGTAATAAAATTCAAAACAAAAACATGTTACAATAAGTAACTTTATGACTTTGTTTTTGAAGTCTATGATCTTATATTTTACAAAAAATATACTTATAGGTTGTAAAAATTATATAAAATGACGAGTTTTGCGTAATTTTTTATAGTCAGTTGGTAACTGTTTAAATAAAAATCTTTTTAGTATAAATGCTCTAGAAAATCGATGCTTTGCGAACTTTTTTGAGTCCGCAAAATAATATTTTAGCGGATCCTGTACTTTAAAATGACGTTACCTAAGCAATGAGCTTTTATTTTCATTTTATAGGATTATTTTCACTGATTTTCATTGAAACATCGCCTACGTTTCTCATAATTTTGTTTTAAAGTTATATTTTAGAATAATTTCATATAGTTCTTAAACAAATTTAGAGAGCATGTACCAAAATTTTTTGTATGTAACACGTACACAAACTGAGTTTTAGAGGCTTATTGCGCCTCGTCCGTAAATATATTCGTCCATTAAAACTCAATTTTGCTCACTTGTTACATAAATAAATATTCTACAACCACCTTCCGTCCAATGGACATAAATTTCATAAGAAAAATGATTTCTTTTATTTATAAACATATTATTTAGTACAAATTAGCTGTAAGTTTTACTTATTGATGCCACAGCAATGTATAGCCTGTATTTATCTAATGATTTATTATTCTTCATTTTAATGTCAGTTTTAAATTTTTAATAGTAGTAGGTACCTACAGTCATAATCGTTGAATTTGTATAGTGTTGCACCTAACAAATTATCTAACGCGTAAAATTTTTATAGCATGTAGTGAGTAGGCCGAAAAGAATTGATAAAATAAATTTATGACTAATTATTACATACTTACAAAACAATGAATTATATTTCCGCGAAAAATCAACTAGTCCAGTGTTAAAATTTACAATTCACACGCAAAATAAATTTGCTATTTTATGTAAACTATCTGCAAATAAATTAACCCGCCTCTACTTAGTTGAACGTGGGTGCGAAGATAATAACGCAGTGTGTCGTTATCATATGACATATTTACATCGGCTACTACCGGGTGATTAGCGCGTTACTAGCGCGCGGTGCGTTTTATGTTAGATTTGTTAGTAAGAGTTATGGCTTAGGAAAAAAATCTGATGTGGTTGGCACAACTCTCTCTGCTAACACAAACATATAATCACACATTATTTTAGCCATTTTATGTAAACAGTAAACCACGGAACGAACAAGATGTAATTTGTAAAACCGGAATTGAAACACAATTAAATTGTACTTAAATTCATAAATGGTACCAAATAAGTACAGATAAAAATTATAAACCGTTTTAGATAGTAACATCAGTTTTATTTTTATAATATTGCCATAGGTCGCTAAATACCTACCTTCTGTATGAAATCGTACAATAACGAGACACTTTTGATCCGCAATATCGTAGTGCAAAGTGCATTTTTCGACCAATCGCTGACGAATATTGCCGAATTGATAACAACACACAATAAAATAAGTATCTGTCGTACTGTCGTAAGCAGATTGTAAAATTAGGCTTTTATAGAAAAAGGCATGTAGGCATATTAGAAAACAAAATGTCACATTATTTTATTACACTCCAGAAGGTTTAGGTTTTTATTTATTTCAGTTCAGGGACAGGGACGTATAGGAACCGCTATATCCACCGTTTCAATGATACAATGATACCAATCTCAAATTTATTTATTATTATTATTATACAAATCTTAAATACTATTTGAATGAATGAAAAAAATATTTCCTATAAATTCGTATAGGTACTCGTCCAGGAAAAATTTGAATTGCCCACTCTAAATTTTTGACCTTATTACGGGTCTGAGATATCTCTGTTTTACCTGTCGAAATATCATATTGAACAGGCATGTTTTTGTTTACTGTAAAAATGTAATATTGAAATTCATTCTAAGACAAGATAATAATTATTTCTAGTTTAGGTTATTTAAGACGCTAAAATTAAAACTGAACGAAGAAGAAAATCCTAGTGACTTTCTGGATTATTTACGAGTTTAAATCTGACTTTTGTTTTAACTCCTCCTTTGTATTAGATATTAGATTCTTGAGCGAAAAGATCTTATCTAAGCGGTTACAATTTTTTTTTAAATGTGAAAGAAATAGTTCCCTATTGTTAATTTTGATACAGAGCCCACTAAGCACTAGAGCTACGCCACTGATGCGGGACTCACAAAGGGTATTTGATAGTTTATTTAGTTCAGTTCAATCAATCAGAGTTTGTAGGTATACCAAAATCAAGTATTTAAGACTCAAAAAGGGTATTGGGTTTTTAATTAAATTCAGAGTCTACCAAAACCGAGTCTGTTGGATTCAACAAGGGTATTGGGTTGTTTATTGAATTCAGTTCAAAGTTTCTACCGAACGCCTCGGCATATTGTGTAGGTAATAAAATGATACAACTTTATATGCCAAATCACTTAGAAAATGACTAGGCGTTTTATAAAAGGATTTAAGTCGATGACTCACATTATGTGAGGCTGTCACACTCAATTAGAATATAAGTTTGTATATTCTAAGTACTCCGAAACGTGCTTATTCACCAAAAAGCAAAAACCCGAAATTTTGACCGGTTACAACTTACAATACAATACATTGCTTACAGAATACGAGGCGGGAAGTAAAAATTGTAAAGGGCGAGTGATATATCTGTCTTGAAATTTCGTTCGAGGGGCACCAACGAACCGAAAGGAATTCGAAATGAAAAAAATTTAATATCTCGTATTTGGAGATGTATTTGCAGGTGAATAAGTGATGATAATGTCTGAGGAATTTTAATAAACATTAATTTAACGAATAACTTACTATACATGCTTGTATCGTTATCGTACGCATTTTGTTGTTGCACTACGCGAGTTGTCGTTGCGTTTCCAGAGGTCAAGCGAGCCGACAAAGGCATTTTTAACGTGTTGTTATCAGCTTAGTGACAGCTAAAAATGAGTAGAACAAGGCGGTTAAGTAATGAGATTATCGGAATTATCAACAGTTGTCACAAACGCAAATAATGCTAACACATAATTTTATTCCAAGAGTTAAGCTAGATTCAAACCTACCCAATTATAAGTGTAAGTGCCTAATTTAACCAATCAGCGCTCAATGTTTGTACTCATAATTGAAATTGGAATTTTATGGAAGCGCTGGTTGGTTAATTTAGCACTTACACTTATAATTGGGTAGGTCTGAATCTAGCTTTAAGCTAGATTCAGACCTACCCAATTATAAGTATAAGTGACTAATTTAGTCAAGCACACTTATAATATACCGTTCACACTTATAATTGAAAGTGGAATTTTGTGGAAGCCCTGGTTGGTTAATTTAGTACTTATACTTACGCCTCTAGCTTTAAGCTAGATTCAGATCTACCCAATTATAAGTATAAGTGCTAAATTAACCAACCAGGGCTTCAACGCAATTTCAATTTCAATTATAAGTGCGAACGTTGAGCGCTGGTTGGTTAAATTAGTAACTTACACTTATAATTGAGTTGGTCTGAATCTAGCTATATTTTGGCAAAGTAAAGTTAGATTTAGACCTACCCAATTATAAGTGGCAGTGGCTAATTAAACCAACCAGTGCTCAATGTTTGCACTTATAATTGAAATTGGAATTTTGTGGAAACGCTGGAAGGTTAATTTAGCACTTATACTTATTAGGCCTGAATCTAGGTTAAGAACTTTGGATTTCATTATTTTTATTTGAAATTTGCTAGCATACTCTGCTTCATCAATAAAAAATTGCACTGATATAATAATAAAGAGTTCTGAAGTTGAAAGTTATATTTAAATGTTTAACAAACGATCTAGTAGATATAGTACCTTATTGACTAAAATTAAAATTGCGGAAAACTCTGATGATTTTCAAAATTAAGGGTGTAGTACGTACACACTAAATTTCACTTAAAACTCGCTTTTCCGCTAAATTCCATTGCCTCCATTTTTATTATAAACTTGAAATTTTAATACAAGTATGTTGTGCCTACTGATATTACAATGGAACAGGACAAATACCTTGATTCTTTTGACCAACAGACAATAGTATTGTCAGTATAAATTTTCTTTGGTAAACATAGGGTAATTTTAAAAAAATTTAAAGTTTGAACTTTCTTGTGTGAAGAAATAATTGTTAATTGGTTTAAGTGCCTAATTATAATCCCCTTGATGCAATCAACTCTCAATTTTTTTATAATTATACAAGTGTCTATTTGAAGGGCTTGAATTTAATCCTAATTCGGCCCTGGCAGTGAACTACCCTTAACCGCATCGTCTTCAGCCACCACATCTTCTTGTATTGATCTTTTCACCCCCTCTCACCCCCCGCTGCGTTTATATCACACGTAAACTAAATTAAATCATCCTGAATAATTCTAAAAGGATAGCGACAATATCTCCTCAACCATAAGCGATTAATTGTATAGGAAATTCACTTACCAACTCGGTTATAGCGAACTTCCTCATCCTGTTATAACGAAATCAGAAAAATGCAAACTAAACTTATCAAGAACTTTATACTCGGGTGCAATAAAAACGGTCCATTCAAATTAATTTTTTTGATTTAGTTGGAAATTCAGCGAAGATGAGAAAATTAATATTGTCCAAGAAAGGAGTAAATAACGAAAAAAAAAGTCTTAGTCTTCGCTCTTTTTGTTTAACTTGCTACCAGTTTCGACAAATTGTCATTATCAGGCATAGAGAATTTTTGTAGGTACTTTTTATTTCACTAATTTGCGTTCGGTTATGAACTTCATTATTTCACACAATGGTCTTTGTTTCACTGTTTTTATTTAATAAAATGTGCACATAAAACTTACTCGTACATTATTTATTAAAAAAAATTATAGACCACATTGTAAAGAAGTTCAATATAAGAAAATAGTTTTGACTTACAATCGTATATTTTATATATGTTAAATTTAAGATTGGAATAAAAATGTCGTTTGTAGGTAACCTAATTGGATGTTTTTGTTTTAAGTGTCATTATCGGTGTCATTAAATGCCAAAATTTTATAATTAAAAAAAAATTAAACTCAACTATAATAGAAATAAAAGTTTTAAATGAGATTATGAAGTAAACTAAATGACAGTTGTTATGCCAGATACGTATTTTGATATTTGTGTACGTTACTTAGCTAGCAACACACGATTATAATAATTAGAAGTGATATTAGGTATATAGTAGTAGGTAGTACAGAATGTTCTATTGGGCAATAATTACATATATTAATCTATCAAGTAGTAGTAAGTGTTAAATCGGTTAAATATAGCATTGTACTAAACTGAAAGCAAATATACATTATGTCTATATTATCTAAAAACACTTTTGTTTCTACTTTTTCATCGAATAAGTAAACAAATGGTTTTTTTTATTAATTAGTAGTAGTAGTAACAAACGTGTACTATACCTCAAAGGTTACTTTATTTAAATAAAATAAGCAAACACATTAATAAATTAAAAAAGGGTTAAGCTACCTTCCAAAATAACTGAAGATTTCGGTAGATATGTATATAAATATCTCCCTAAAAATGAATTCCCAGATCTAATCTCCACATAAATGCAATTAAACTAAGTCATCTTATACCTATAGCCGTTTCTATATTAGTACGAGAAAGATAGCATCATACAGACAAGGATATAGTGTGTGTATCAGACAGAGATGGATATAGGGTAGATAGGCGGAGCTTAGTGGCGCCAAGGTGGCCCCAAGAACGTACACTCTGAGAAGCAAACCGTACAAGATTGTTGTGATACAATCCGCGACAAAAGTCACCATTATAATTATGTTTTTACTATTAGACTTCGTACAAACGTGGACAATGAACAAATGTACTTAATTACTATTGTTGATGTGTAAACAAAATTAAATTGAAATTTTATCAGAATAATTACCTATTAACAACCAAGGAAAGTACAATTTTTATTGTAAAATCAATTAAGTTTTTGCTTACTTGAAGGACTAACACTAACAGTAATAATTATTTTTGTAAACATTAGGTACACCTGTAATCTGTTAATTAACTTCCTGTAAGTAAATAAATCGTTTTAGGGGTAGTTTTATGCAAACTATAAATAATTGTAATGTAAAATTGTTTGCTGCTAAAACCAAACCAAAGTTCCGAGCAAGGATTTAGCGAACACAAATTTTTTTATCAAACATCTCTTAATAAAAGCATTAACTATGGTGATTTTAAACAAGCAGAGTAAAAGATTGCCCACTAGTGGCTTTGATCAAAAAAACCACTTGTGAGTAAACTGTTATTTGCTTGTTGGAAGTCACCATAGCAACGATGTTTTAAGTTGGAACTTAATATTTTTTTAAATATTTAAGCAGTTATTAAGAAGTGTTGGATAAAACGTTATATTTCACCCGTGCGGGCCAAAAGGAATGATCCACTCGAGAAGATTTTCCTCGTGGGTAATTCCTTGCTTCACCCACTTGTAAAGTGAATAACTATTGTTAATATATAACTAAAGTTATTAATTTATCGATTTACAAAAAATAGATTTTTTCGTGTCGATTTTTATTTAGTTTTGAATTTTTTATTTAGATTTTTTAAAGTAAATTTTATTTTATTTTTGTTCAAAATTAAAAGTTTTAGAACAAATTTAAAAAACAGGTTATTTAAAGATTTCAATAAATACTTACAAAACAGGCATGCCACCAAAAGAGTCTTATTTTTTCATCGCATCTATGAAATTTTTATTATTTTCATATTTAAATACGTTGAAATTTAAATAAAACGTTAACATTAAATTCATAATTGTTAAAAAATCAATACAGAAGCAACAAAAAATTTTCTTCAGGGTTCGAAAAGGACCGGAGTGGACCGGAACACTGTTCCGGGTCGTGAAATAAACCAACAAAGCGTTCCGCTTCGTGATATTGACCACTTTGGCAGTTCCGACTCGTAAAATGAAGAATAACGCCATTTCTGGTTACAATTTTTAAGAAATATTATAAAGTTTTACGAGCCCTAATTTCCATCGCTTACTTATAAATAATATTTTTATACATTGCTTCATAGTTTGCAAATTATTGTTATAAATAGTTCAAAACTTGATTTGAAAGACCACTGATACGTATCTTACCAAAATAAAAGAGTTACCTTCTAATGGTTGTAGAGACTCTCGATTAACACATCCTTTTTTTACAATTTTCCAATTCCATTTCTGGGAACCCACCATATTGTCTCTCCGATCGAAAAAAGCAATTTACCGGTTTGATTTACGGCTTCGTTCCAACCGGTAATTATTGCCTAATTCTTACATCCGTCAGAAATGACACCACCTCACCCTAAAGTCGTTTTATTATAAAATGGCGGCAGTGGAAAAAGTGTAAATAACTGACTGCACGCGATGCTATGTGTGATCGTTATAATTTTATGATATTTTTTTCGTGAATTTATACGACTTATTAAACGGACTGTACTGTAATTAAATGGCGCGAGGGACAAAGAGGGAAGAATCATTAGTAGGGTGTTTTTGAAGAAATAAAATATACCTACATAATTTACTACCACTAATATGCTTTGTAGTTAAACTAAAAACCAAGTATTTATGACAAAAATATTGGAAATGGAAAAAGAAAACTAGTTCTATGGTGCGTTTAAAAAAACATTTTGTGACGCCATTTGTGTCTAAAATCATTGTACCAAAAGTTGGTTCACGCATATTACCTACTTATTTTATATATTTAAGTAGCTATGCATGTTATGTAATAATAATAAATTGAACTAGGTGCATCATTGTTTATGCCTTGAGTACATAAAATAACTCATTATGTTTTATGCAGTGAATTCTATACTACGTACCTGGAAGGGAACCGTATAGCGCACTACAAAACAGCAGCAGTGTGGCAAGTTGAGAGAGAAACAGACTTATGGCGAATAACATTTGGGGAGTATCCCTATCACTGTCTAACTCATGTAGAACATGGGCAAAATATTCCCGTTTTAATACAAACTTGTCTCAGCGGCTAAGCACTAACCACCGCAGTATCTCATATAGCGTAGCACATTGTACCCTAGGGCATTTAAAAACTACTGTAATATATATAGTTAATCAAAATAAAATTTAAATTGTTAAACTAAAATATTACATTCGAGATCTCTAAACAACATAGACATCTATTAATGCTCTTGGTACATAAAAAACTATTATGTAATTGATGAAAAATATGTTCTAGACATGTAACGCCTTTAAATGTACAGTGCGGGTCTTAAAGTCAGCACATTTTTCAACGGGGCTGTGAGAAGTGAAATAGAAACCAAAATCGCTGCAGGCTGCAGTACAATTTGCAAACTTTTTAGGTGACATTTATACTAATTCTTGAATTCACAATTTTTTATATTTAGAAGTTATCCTGTGAATTTTTATTGTGTTTTATTACTAACAATGATATGAATGCGAATCACAAACTGTCACTTGTCAAATCAAAAATGTAAAGTTATCGAATTCCATCTCATCCCATACAGCACATCGATTGTATTAAAGTCTGTAAGACGTAACACATTGCTACTGTCTTATATACGTCATATAAGGAGACTAGTATTGGTCGAATTTTAGACGTCTTATCCGTTAGTCTTTAAGTCGTCATTATGTTGTCCAGTTGTAAATCTCCCGCTTACAATAAGAGTCTTATATTTGTCTCAAAATTCATCTTGGTTATGACATACAGGAATCCTATATTGATCAAAATTAAGTCGTATATTGGTCATAATTATATTAAAAAGGACATCATTTGAGGTATTAAATAGATGTCATTTTCATGGAAGAAAATAACATCTTTTAAACATCCAGACTGGAGGACATAAGACACGTATGTGACGTCTTTGTGATTACATTTGGATCAGACGTTTTAAAGACATGGACATTATAAAGAAGTCTTAACGACGTATTTGTGTTTATTTATTTAAGTTTAAGTTATTCAACAGGCCCAACAAGCTCAATTACTGAATAACTATACATACATATTACATTGTTATACAAAATATATGATTAAAATTTACAATGATTTTAATTCTTTTTTTTAAATATTGACAAACTATTTGCAAAATCTAATTTATCACCATTGCTATTAAAATTATTGCACATAGAGAAAATCGGAGATTTTGAATGAAAATTGGTCTTCGAGAATGGACAGTAAAATATAGTTGAATTTCTAGTATTGCAAGGCCGTACAAAGAAATTTATTTGAGATAATAGTTCAGGTGCATTAATTAATTTGAACAAAAATAAAAGTTCATTCTTGGGTGTAGCAGCCTCACATATAACTGTGGGATATGTCTCATCCTCAATATCAAGTGGCAGTTTTCCTCCTGATGTAGATCGTAGTAAAGTTAACGAATTCCATTTCATGTTTCTCATGTAAATTCCTCTTATTTATACGCGCCAAAATTCCATCGTACTTCAATCGCGCCGTCTTCGATATTATTTAGCATTTCAACACCGTTTTAGTATTGTATTATCACCACTCTTACCGGAATATATATGTGGGCTGGGTTAAAAGGTGCAGTCGTCCATGTGAAGAACGTCTGTCAACTGCTGGTTCCCGCAGTCAGAGTTCACTTGATCGACTTGTTCGTTATCTGCGAACGGTAGCGTTCAGATAGTCCGGCTACGTTAATGTGAAACTTCTGTCTTTGGTTTGAGGCTACGCCGCGCAGATAACAAGAGCCACCAAAGAAGAAGATGAAGAGGAAGAGTTATAGTTTGATCGGAGATTTAGAAACGCTGAAGATGCTTTCAAAATATTGTTCACATCGAGATGAAGCTAATTCATTCACGATTTTATATTATTTAAGCCCTGTTCGCATGAGGATTCTTTAAAATTCTGAGTCCTGGAAAAGAAGAAGTTTTCTTCTTTCTATAGTGAGAATTACCTGAATATGTGAAAAATACAGTGCAGGAGCCTGTTATATAAAATTTCGAGACAGTTTCTTCAGTGTGTGATAAAGAATAAAGTCCTGTTCGCACAAGAATTCTTTGAAGATTCTACAATAATTCTGAATCCTGGAAAAGAAGAAGTTTCAATATTCTGAATCTTGAAAAACAATTCATAGTTTTGAAGCAATCAATAAATTATAAATTCTCCTCTTCCAAAACATATTGAAGATTCAATTTAGCGGCACCGCAATTTAACAGGTAATTCTCACTAGAAAGAAGAAATCTTCTTTTCCAAGATTCAGAATCTTGGTAGAATCTTCAAAGAATCCTCGTGTGAACAGGTCTTAATAAATAAAATAAGCATTTTAGAAATTGATTCTTGTTGCAATACCCACTTAATTAATAAATTAAATTTATTGTGTTATGTTTCATAATTGTTTACAATAATATTTAAGTAAATGTCAGAGAGAAATATGTTCTGTTCTTGTATCTTGACATACAATTTAGGCAGTTGTCCGAACATTGTCTCCAATAGTTTACGTAGCGCATTCGGTTATCCGTCCCAAAATATATTTATAGTATAATAAATGATAAAAAAATTAATCTTATTTGTTGATCAATAACTTTTCTTGTTTTATGGTTTTTGACCAATAAAACATACTTATCCAAACATATACTGTTGCAATATAGCATAAATAATTCTCAAAAATAGCTGTCATTTTAACTTTGTCTTATCGAAATTATTATTTATTCACTTACAGCAGTCAATAATATAATATAAATAATATAAAGTATAGTTTTCTAGTCGAGTTTGAATATAAAATAGTTGCCAAAACAAATAAACAGAGACAGTAAATTGATTATTGATAATTTATTAACAAAGTGCATTTTGCAATAATAATTATTTATGTTTAATCTTCTGTGAGTTAAGTTAACCGCTAGCAATATCTTTCACATGATCGTAATAATATAATAATTGATGCATTGAGTACCGGTTTCGTTGACTCTAATGATTCCAATGACGATTTCAGAAAAAGTATAAAAATAATTGTCTTCACTTTCTGATAGCTTAATACATCGGTAAAAACCAAAGAAAGTTTCATGAAATATAAAACAAGAGTCCCATTAAAAAGATTGGAAAATTGTACATTTCCTTATTAGTAATTTGTAATAAATTCTAATCAGTTTAACCTGGTTACAAGTATAAAGTTATAAAACATTTTATTATTGTGCCGCGTTCTATTATTAAACCTAACACTGTAAGTAAATTAGAAACTGCGACTGGCAAACTAAGAAATCAATAGAGTAAATTAAAGACCAAGAATTGTCTCCATTCGTTCTGTAGAATTATATTAAATAACTAAATTACAAACTAAATTTTTGATGAAATTTTGGGATGCATAGATGGCAGCAGGGTCGGTCTGAGATGGAAAGGGAAACCGCGGGCTACTAATTGGTACGCCTGGGCATTCTGATGTCACTATCTCCGCTTAATTAGCTGCTATCTTGCCTCACTAACTAGCAACCATCGGCGCACAGATCCGTATTCAAAAACAACCGTAAAAACAAGGATTATTTGTTGGTTTGGCTGCAACTGTTGCAACCCAACATCGTTATGTAGTTTATAGAATCCACGGGGCACACTTTTTCGCTTGGTGGCAACATTGACGGTAATTTTGGGAGGAATCTGCACTTTTTCACTTATTTTAGGGGGAACAGGTATATGAGGGGTAACTCTGTAATGCCTGTCACAACGTTATGCTATGTGCGATGAATAAATTTTAGTGTCATCCTAAATTGATTTTTAAATTTCTTTGAAATTTTACTAAGAAATTATTATTAACAGGAAATTAGTAAAGGAAAATGCAATTAACTTTTTCATCAGGCACCGTACGTCACACCATACCGGCGCGGCAATGTGACATAGGCATAAGGACTGTATAGTGTCTGTAGGCAGCAAACTAGAAAATTTAACTTAATTTTTTTTAAAAGTCTGCACTTTCGTTCTAAATTTATAAATCAATATTATAAGGTTCTTATCTTCTATTTTATTATACAAGTAGTTTTAGAATTTTAATTTAGGCTCAACTAACTTGAAATACTTATATTTTATTAAAAACGTTATTCGTTATATTAATCTTATTTATTTTAAATAATATATTAGGAACCATTGTATTCACCGTTCATTGGGTTTTTTCTCAATGAAATTTTGTACCAAAAGTTAAGATGATACAGGAAAAATTATAACATCAACAATAATTCTTTGTGGTGTAGACTTCATTATTTTAAAGAAGACAGTAATTAAAATACTGGGAGTCTATGTCATCGACAAGGCTAGCTTTAGGCTCTATGTTACAGATTAGATACCCAGGTTTTACATTTTGTAGGTATATAAATGAACAATAATTTTTCTCAAATGCTCGACAACTGACAGCAGTTTATGACATTTACGAAAATTTGATTATGTTATGTGAATTTATTTTACGATTGGCCAATAATAGCAACGTTTAAAAAGTGTTGTCTTCTTAAAAAAAAGAAGTATATTTAAGTGCTTAAGGGTCGGTTGTTCAATCTTAGCTTAAACTACGTTTATGTTAAAATCATGGTTACTAAGTTTTTCTGTTGTATTGTGGCATCTCATTGGTTAACTGTTTTATTTTAACGCTGGGGATTGGCTGAGAAAACTCAGTTTAACTAACAACTAAACTTGAGTTTATGTTTCAGCTGGCTCTAAACTTGAATTGTACAACCGGGCCTTAATAGTGTTTTTAGTACACTAAAAATAAAAGCAGTGTAAATGTGTTTGTGCTTGTATGTAATCAAAGTATCCTAAGTTATCCTAAGTATCCTGGTGGAAAGGTCTGAAAAGTCCATATGAATTGTTGTTATCTAGTTTATTATGTAGGTATTAAAAGTCTAACTGGTTAAACAATTAAGACCAAAAACACTAAATCTTAATTTTATCCCTAAATCTGCCGTATGACTTTAAATCTCTGTTAAATATCTTCTATGTACCTACCGCGTGAGATGTGCTTCCCTGTACAGATTGCGTTCGCGGCCTGGTTTGCATCAGAAGAACCGGCTCTGTAAGATTTCAGTGGCTGTCACTTACTCGATGATTTGTTCGGGCGCCAAGTCCGGCCCTGTGTGGTCAGAACCGCGTGCTCTGCCGGCGGATCACACACGAAGTCCAAGGTACACTCAAGACCAAAAGCAGCCGGGAATCATATGCGAACTTAACGCACAAAACAGGAGTAGAGCCAGTAAAGGATAGTTGTAGTAGTTAAAATTGTTTTAATTATAGTGTCAACGAAGTGGGCTTGTTGCATCAACGAAATAGACAAATTCGAATCGTATTTAACAGTACCAGTAGGTACCTTATATAAAATGTTCTATCTTGTATACTTTTGTGATTACTTTGGAATTTGTTGTATTCTTTTATTTTTATATTTCTTTTAAAATTCGGTAGTCATTAGTGAATTGAATTATTAGGACTAAATGTATTCAGTCGAGACAGTAGTTGTGATGACGTACGAACCCGGAGTTCCGTGGTTCAAGTTTCTCGGCCGGTGTGTGTGTGTGATACAGCTTGCAATTAAATCGCACTCAGATGCTTCAAGCTTGATCGTCTTAAATGTGGTCCTGGCTGGATAAGAATCTCTTAGTTTGACCAAACTGTTATTTAATGAAACGCTAAACCAAACGTTAAACCAAAACGTTAGGTATTTGACCAAATCGCCCTTTGATCAAATTGCCAAAGCGACAGACGCTAGTGATATCTTTCGGACACTATTTGAGGCTGTATCGTAAGTATAGTCAACCCGTCATTTGACCAAACTGTTTTATTTTAAACTTGGCACACCGTTCGAAACAGCCAATACTTTCTTCTATAAAGCAATTTGGTGAAATGATGATTTGGCCAAATGACGGATTGACTATACTACGATACAGCCACAAATAGTGTCCTAATGATGTCACTACGGTCTGTCACTTTGGCAATTTGGTAAAATGATGATTTGGTCAAATAACAGTTCGGCCAAATGCCCAATGTAAGATAAACTTCGTTTGGGTGCAATATATAACAAGTTATAAGAATAAAAATTCGGTCAAATGACAGTTTGACTGAAAAAAAGTTTGGTCAAATAAAGCGCTCCCCAAACGAGGATCGAGTCCACCACAGACAGTGTTCTGGATGGTCGAAAAAATTGAAGGTAAATTAATTGTACTTTGTACTAAGGTTTTTCTGAGCTAAAATACGTACTACCTAACTCTTTATTGTATAATTTAATAGAAAAGTACCTACATTTTATTATTTATTATAGATTATGTTCACATTTTGGCTTCAACATAGTATACTTCTGGTGATAAAATCATGAACTAGTGGAATTAAGTATTTCAGAACCACAAACTAAATTTTGTTCATTGTTATACTATGCTCAGGAATTTATAATTTATTATTATCTGTTATTATGATTTGTTAACTGACTAAAACAAGTACATGGGCACTTGATACTCCTGTTAACATTTTCCCCGCCATTTGTCGCATCACTAGCGCCGCCAACGGTCAATACATCTCTAGTTGAATATCTATAAAAATCATCCTCTTCTTCTTCTCCTATGAATGGCGGCCCGAAGACAAAGACAGCAACCTCATCTTGCTTCTCTGTCTGGTGCACAACAACATAAGCACATATCAGACTCTTGTATCTCTATGTACTCCGTGTGTGTCTCTGTATCGCTGTCTCGCTCGCACGTATGTAAGAACACTGCCAGGAAGAGCATGTAGATGTTGTCTTTGTTCTACTCACTGGTACTTAAATCATCCGACACTTTGTCGTAAGATGTAAGGACGAAAAGCTATTTGTACCCGGACCGCACAGAGTAGAAGGATTGACCCTCACGGGGGTCTGTGGGAAGGTACGACCAAGGAAACATGGAGGGATTATTGTTTTATTTTCTAGATGTCTATTCTATGCTGACAATAACTTATGGATATCTAACTATTGAATTCATTACACTTTTTCAGTGAATATTATATCCTGTTCACACATGGACACATAGAAGACACACACAGGCAACAGTAAAAAGTACTGTGTGTGTTGCTTGTGTAATAGAGGTGCCGCTATTTTGTGGCTTCTATGTAAGTAAAGAAAAATCAATTTTGAGGCCACAAACGTTCCACACTTTCCTCATTTTGCTTTTGTTTCCTGTGTGTCTTCTGTGTTCATGTAAGAACAGGGCTTTAGGTACACACTTATTAAACATTATCAACTGTGCTCAACTCGTGTTTTGACCAGTCAACTTCTTGTATTACGCTTTTTGGCCAACTTCTTGTACTGGTGTTACAGGTCGCAGGCATGTTATAAAATCAATCGTTTGACTCAAATTAATAAACATTCATTACAAGTCGTAGAATTTGGATAAAAATAAAAATTCATAAGTAACCGTTGAAATAACGAATATAATTGAATTATTATTAAAATGCATTGCGTATATGGAGGTTAACAGTAGTTTTACTAAACTATGTTATATTCTTTAATACCTGAGGTATTTATTTAAGAAATAAAAATTACTGAGAAATCGCACGTAAAAGGTTCCAGTCTCAAAATAAAGTATTGTGGGCACTGTTAGGATTAGGGAACGCATTTGCGAGGTGGCGAAAATTCGAGTTCCCTAACAGTGCCCACAATACATTACAAATGTTAACCTGCCCATGTTCAAAAGATGCTCCGAAAGTGAGAAAATCTAATGAATTAGTTGCAGTAGTTGATTTAGCTTTCCAACTGAAATATTTGCAAAACTGCAAATGTCGGTAACCACACCGTCGACTTCACCTTAGCTTAAACACTTGGTTTTGGTACAAAATCTGATTGAACTGAACTAAATAAACAATGCAATAGGTACCCTTCGTGAGTCCCACATATTCAGTTTTGGTTGAATAAACTGAACTATATACTTAATGAACCTAATATACCCTTCTTGAGTGAAATAAAATGATGTGATTATGTTTTGTAATATGTCTACATGCCTATGATTTTTATAAAAACCCTAATTTTACAATCTGTCTACGACGCTGACTAGTTGCCTTGCTAGTTATGTACATATTTGACATAGCTGTGATTTCCATTGTAGGTACCTAATAAACTAAATAAATAATTTATTATTCGTAAGTACAAACCTTTTAATTTCATAAGTAATTCCTAATAATTAGAGTATCATGGAATACACTTTTCTATTTTTTATGTCTTCAGTTGGTAGAGAATCTTCTAAAAATGGATGCTGAATTTAAGTATAGTTAGAGGCGCCTAATTTTTACGAGTACCAATTAAAACTCTCTCTAATTAGTAAAGAAAAATTTTTATGATTCCCAGTTTCTTACACCTGACTCCTAAACCTCGTATCTTGGGGAGGATCAGAACAATAAAAACCCATGTCGGCGCCCATGTTTTCTCTAAATTCAGCAGATGTTTTGTAAAATCTGCCTCTTGGTGATCCATTAATTATTGTTTTGTTTATCTTTAGCGACTCATCGGCTGTCTTTAATAAATGACAGGTGCGCATGCGGCGTCTCTGTCTTGCTTGACTTGGCGACAGAAGGCTGTCTTTGTTTATGTTGTACATGTGTACATATCGGCAACACAGAGGCCTGACTTCCTGGAGACCAGTTTCCATATTCATAGACAAATATTTACATAATTAATTGGGAGATTTAACCATAGGGTATGCGCTACTCTCTCTATTTTTACCTATTCAAGATTTTTCTCTTCTTTCTGCTTCGTACGACCATATTGTCAGTTAAGATCGCGCTCGAAATCGTTTTCAGACAGTCATTTTTATGCACTTTATCTGCATAAATTTCTTTAAATAGGAACAAGCAATAGGCATAAATAATATATCAATAGAATCATTAGAGTTTCTAGATAGCCTTATGCTAAATATGAATACCTGATGAAAATAAATATAATTTGCAGTAGAAGTGAAAAAATTCATCAAATTGCAATGAATTTTATGCAAAATGAACTATTATTACAGACATAATTTTTAGAATAAGGCAATTAGGAATGTATATACTTTTATTGTGTAACATAATTTTCATTGTAGGTTACATCGTTTATCCGAAATTGCAGAAAGCATGTGCAAAATGAGCCATGTAAAAGTTTTAAAGTGACGCTGACGTGGCAATATTAGTTACAAAAAAAAAATCAAATTATGACCTATAATATGATTTTTATTATTATCGGGTTAAAAACATTACCATTGCAGACTTCGTGTTACGGTTTTTACACTTTTAAGCGCGCCCTTAAAAACAAAAAATAAAAACTGTTCTGTTATTTCGTATCTTTGAAGATAAGCACTCAGGAATTTCTTGCAATTTTTATGTGACAGATTAATAGATTACAGGTAAAGGACCACCTTAAGAGTGTCGTCCTTGAGTAACTCTCAATTCCGCATCTGTCCTAAAGTAATGCAGAGTTCGGTCCTTAAAAACACATAAAAGCGAGCTAGGAGTTTCTAGATTAGTAAAGCTAAACTTTAAAAATTAGCTCAAAGATAAAGAATGGAACTAACTTTGCCATCAGCTTGTAATAAATATCTAATCTTATGCACATTTTTATTTTTGTTTTAACCAGAGACTCGAACCGCACAAAATTTCGGTTTAATGAATTATTAAATAACAAGGCATTAATTTAAAAAAATCGTCCCAATTTTAGTAAATATAACAATTTTCATATTTTAAATTTAAAACAATTTCAAATATTGCTCTAAACCGTTCCGAACCGGTTCACAATCATCGGTTCGGCTCCGGTTATGAGTATGCCAAATTATTTTTTAACGATTTGGTTTGGTTCGCGATTCGCTAAAATAGCTGCGGTTCGTTCCGATCTTCATTCCTGTTCCGGTTCGGTTCGAGTCCCTGGTTTTAACTCTACATAAACCTAGATAAATTTGAATGTGTGCATGACTTAATTTGGACTTAAGTTATCAGAATTAGGAATGACGAAATTCGAAAATTTTGGCACCCGGGTACCCGAAACAACTACCCGGATAATACCCGTTACCCGTTAAATACCCGTTACCCGTTAAATACCCGATACCCGTTAATTATCCGATACCCTTTAATCACCTCTTATCTTTCAGTACCTTATATTTGTAAATAATCTGTTCCCTTAAATTAGAAGTTCACTTTTTAAATAAAATTCTTTGTTGAATTTTATTTATTTATGTTTATTGTTTTCTATACACATTTAGACACATTGTGTTGTTTTATTTTTGTATTATTTGTGTATTTCTTTATATTCATAATAAAATATGAAAACGATAACAAAGAATTTTATTTAAAAAGTGAACTTCAACAAGTAACGGGTACATTTCGGGTATCGGGTACATTTCGGGTATCGGGTATAATTCGGGTAACGGGTAGATATCGGGTAATAAATTTTATACCCGGGTAGATTAGTATCGGGTCGTTTCCGGGTACCCGGGTACCCGTCGTCATTCCTAATCAGAATCACAGTCGATCAAATTCGCACTCAGCTATAAAATTGTAACTTTAAGTTTTTGGTTGCAAATGCCTGTAGATCTCTGTGTTGGTCGTTGGTCCCACAGAGGAGGTTTAAATGACTGTTAAATTTCTCTCCGTAATGTATACAGTCGTGTACCTACAGGGTGTGTCAGTTAGCTTCGTTATTCGTCTCCGAAAACTGATTTGAAATTCGCATTTTATCTGCGGCTATCTGGAAACTGGAATATTTTCATCGGAAACGAGTTCTGGAGGTATTTTTATTCAGTGGATGCGTTGACTGACGCACAACGACTTCTGTCGGAATACGGGTGGGCTGTAAATCACTACACGTCAACCGAGGCCTCAGGTGTAAGCGAAATCCTGAAGATAATTGCGAGATTCTAACCCAAAACCGAGAAGCCGAGAAAGAAAGTCACTCAAATATGAACAGGATGTAGCATTCTGCTTTAAACTTATTTAAATCCCTCGCGTTTTGAAATTATAAACAGTACTTAAATATAATTTTGGGATAATTAAATATTGTCTCAGAAATCAAAATTCCAGAGGGCCAAGTTTGAGGGCCGGTAACAAAAAATTAAAAATGGTGTCAGCCTACAGTTCCCGACATTCGAATGTTTGGTCTTTTTACGTACCTATACATATTTTGTATTATTTATTATATCGTATTTTGTACAAATTACTAACAATTTTCTGTGTTGATAACCAGGAGTAACCGTGAGTTGATGTCGGTCAAACACACACAACATAAATTTGGATACCAATTAAATAACAGATCATAATTGAACCGTATACCATCTAGATTGTACTTCTACTTTTAACTTATGAATTCTTACTAAAATTAGTTGGGATTTTATTATGCTTATTATAACCTTGTTTCCTTGGTTATTTAATTTTATTTTATGGAGTGGATAGCCGAGTGCGTTATTTGTTTAACTGTGCTGGTGACAACTCTGGTTCAAATTCAGACTTCAAACTGCACAGACAACTTCCATATGGTGTACCTACTCTCCATGTTAGGGAAAATATTGATATGAACATCAGTTGATATTACATTTCGTTTGGTACCGATAACTCGATATTATCGATATTTTCATCTACAAATATCGAGTTATCGATACATCGATACCAAACGAAAGGTGATAGCAACTGATGTTCATATCGATATTTATCGATATATCGAAATTTATTGTTATTAAAACGGCACATCTGTAGATTCAGTCTTTCTCTATTAAATGTTTATAAAATCATTATCCTGAAGTCAATTACTAACAGTTTACCCTCAACAACAAGGCTTTTGCAGTATTTTTCAACTTCAAAATGACGTTGCATAGCTAGAATGCGGTAAAGTACGAGTTTCGGCTTGGTTTCAGACAGCCGTAGTAGTGGAATAGAAAAAAATTAAAATCGGGAGTATTCTAGGAATTCGGAAAAAACCGTAGACGAGCCGCTTAAATCTAGTCCTACTTGCAAAATAATCTCTCCGTTTCCGCTTCGAAATTCAAAGATCGTCGCACGGATTGAGTTCAGACTGTACCAGTATGAATCGGTCGATGAGATTGGATTCCACTATAATAACATCTACCATTTTGTATTTTGGAGTAAATCCTGTTGAATGGTTACCAACAAAATAAAAATTAAATTAAAAATTATGTGTGCATTATTAAATTATTTATATTTATACGGTATATTGATCCTTCTCGATGTAAGAAACTTCGGTTTTGAAATTTCGTATCGTAACCACATTCAAGCAGTAAGAGAATATTTATTTATTTTTCGTTGTCGGTTCCTAATTGAGTTATCCTTCTCATGCAGATTTCCAAGGCTGCAAAAATCGCGAATTCCCAACAAAGACAGCCGTGGGTCGTTCTCTATTTAGTAGAGAGAGATGGCAGACCGGGCGGTGTTTTTGAAATCGCTAAACAGGAAATCCTTAGATGCATTCAAATGCGAATATTATGCGGCGCGCCATTTTTGCACTGAGGTACTGAGGACTTCGTACACACCTGAGATGCATTTCACCGTTTGTGAGCGCAAGCATATTAAGTTACTATAGTTTTATATTCATGGAACAAAGGCTGGAAAGTGAATAGAAGGGAATATCCGATGAATTAATGCGAGAAATTCACTCATGAACACCTAACATGCTACAAAAATGTCCATATTTTTATTTTATGGTCTCAAAGATTTATTTCTCTGAAAGAAAATAAATTATAATGTGGTTACTAGTCGAAATTTTAAACAAATTTTAATTATTTTATTTTATTCTGACGATATTGACCAATAAAATTAAACTATTAAGTTTTCAGTTTGTTGCTAAGTTTATATAAATTATTAAATAAGAAACTGAAAATATATATTTTATTATTATTAGTATTATATAGTCTGGTTTTTTATACCAGTTCTTGAGAACATATTGAACAAAATAGTCCTATATACATACGTTTAAAATTGTATAAAGAATTCAAAATTTTCAGCAGAAAAAACCCATATAACACAAATACGTCGTTAAGACGTCTTTATAATGTCCATGTCTTTAAAACGTCTGATCCAAATGTAATCACAAAGACGTCACATACGTTTCTTATGTCCTCCATTCTGGATGTTTAAAAGATGTTATTTTCTTCCATGCAAATGACGTCTATTTCATACCTTTTCGACAGTGAAATGATGTCCTTTTTAATAAAATTATGACCAATATACGACTTAATTTTAATCAATATAGGATTCCTGTATGTCATAACCAAGATGAATTTTTAGACAAATATAGGACTCCTAAGTATATATTGTAAACGGGAAATTTAAAACTGGACAACATAATGACGCCTTAAAGACTACCGCATAAGACGTCTAAAATTCGACCAATACTATACTCTCTTTATGACATCTATAAGACAGTAGCAAGATGTACGTCTTACAGACGTTCTTGTATGGGAAATTATATTAGTTGTCTAAAACGTTAAACTTCTTGTATCTAATTTGTATTTTTTTTGTTGCAGACGATACTAAATTCAATGCACAAATACCAGCCAAGGTTTCATCTGGTCCGAGCGAACGATATTCTCAAGTTGCCGTACTCCACTTTTCGAACTTATGTTTTTAAAGAAACTGAGTTTATTGCTGTGACGGCGTACCAAAATGAAAAGGTAAGAGACTTTTTTAGAATTAATGATATTATTCCTCAATCATCTATGAAAATGAAAGTGTCGCAATCTATCGAATGAGTATTTGCCATAGAGTAACCATTCGTACTGATTTTCTCAGTACAGTAGGTACTGATTTTCAGAACCATCATGTACTGAAAACAATATTTTGTACTGATTTTAACAAACAGTACTGAATGTACTGATTTTCTTTTCTGGGCCTCTATAAAACATGTAGGTAAAATTTGTTTTTCAATTATTATTATTCAAATTTATCATAAAAATGTACAATATGTGAATTTTATTAAATTTCGTCTGCGGCGCATTTTCTTCTTACATTGGTTCTTATTTTCTTTTCAATTAAGCTAATATTCAAAAAATATATAGGTAAATATGGCTAAATTTTGTATAAAATAAATGGTCACTCTAATTTGCCATATTAATGCGAGTAGAATATTATACCTTATAAAGGTGGTGATCTGTTCTACCCTTAAGCCGGGGCCAGACATGCGGCATTCGGCGAATCTCGAACGTTTGAGATTTGCCGAAAATATGGGAAAAGGCCGAATGTTCGCCTAGTTGAATATTCATTTGCAAAAACAACATTTCTACATTTTTCCAAATTCTTGTCAGGGGACAAAATGGCTTTATTTCTTTCATTTATTTATACAAAATAGAGGACTGTAAGAATTTAACGAGATTGAGGCCGTGTGGAAGTCTACTACTTAAAAATTATTTATAGTAATAATTTGTAATTTGTATTTATAATAAAATATATTGCTACTACGAATAAGTTCAATAACTTAGTTACTCGCTACTGAGCTGGAACTGAAGTGAGTTATTCGACAGTTCGCTGTTCGCCGAATCCTGAATGTGTGATCGGTTGTCCGAAGCCCCTCTAAAAGAACGTTCGCCCACTTTGATGTGTGCTAGTTTACCGACTTTGGGCGGGAAGAGGCGAACAGTTCGCCGAACGATTCGCCAAATCACGAACTCCCCATACACACTGAGCGAAGTTCGGCGAACAGGTGCTCGGGATTCGCCGAATGCCGCATGTCTGGCCCCGGCTTTACACACAGAGGTAGATACAAGTTTTATATTTTTCTTGTAACTACCACGAATAAATTAGATCATTCATGTATTTTAAAAAAGATATTTGAATCGATTTTCGAAGGATTTCTAGTCTTTCAATCATTCAAAAACAAGTACAAAAAGTGGAACGTATTACGTAGCTTGTACAATATTACTCTTACACAAATTTGCATTATCAAGTAATATAAAATGGACTAATTACCACATAGAAAATCCTTTGAAATAAATAATCCATTTTATTAGGTTCCTAAATGTCGTATGACAGCTGTCAGAAATAGGAATATTTATATTTTTATCTACGTTATTTAGCACCAAACCATTACTTTTGAAATTATAACTTAAATGCAAAAGTAATTTATATCATTTACTAACAAAAACAGTATTGTAATCGTAAAGAAAATATATTTATGTCATCCAATTTAGAATTTGAAGTATCAGGTCCGTAATTGTATCTTGTGAGGTCTGTACATCCTTTCTACGAACTGCCTAATTAATTCATTACAAAGTTAAAGAGTTGGTTTTTGTTTATGAATATTGAATTAAGTTCATTTAAAACTGCCATGTGACTTATGATGATCATTTGTAGTCTGTCAAAAGTAAATGTATGGTGAAAAACACAATAAATTACAATAATATCTTAATATTTGCCACATATTTCGAATGCAGCGCCGAACTAAAGGAAACCAAATGCTAAATTCTAGGAAATGTGGATTAAATATTTTATATCTGTCTTTAATTAAAGAATGCCGATTAGTCGGACTCTTTTTTATGCCGAGCGGCGCGTCTTTGGCGGCTTCTAATTGTGATATTAATTATTCCATTAATTACTAAAGTTTCTGAGCTGTTTTGGTGTAAAAAATTCCATGTTGACATAGAAAGTTTGATTTAATTTGTAACGATCACACATCGAGAGATAGTAAGTGTCAGAGACCTCTAGTTGTTGGAATTCTTCAAGATAACTGTTGAATTATTATTATTGTTATGTTATTCCACTAGTTAACCAGCATAAACAACAGACGATACTTTTCTTTTACTTGCAAAACGTTACTAACTGACATATTATGTTCATTTCATTTTATGCTAATTAGGTACAAAATACAAGTCATGAAAATAAATATAAACATTCAGAAAAAGTAGGTATTTAAAATTTTGTGAAATCTCCAGAATAAAAATTAACATTTTTTAGTAAAATAAAACATTTCAATTGCGAACAAAAGTTGAATGAAGGATTCCAAGGATAAAATGGGTTAAAAGCGTGAGATATGTGTTTGTATGTTTTTAACAATAAATCATGAATGTATTGATCGATAAACAAAAGAAGAATCTGTTTTGGTTTTAATTAACTCAAGATTTGAAATAATTTTTAATTTACTTGAATTGCCTCCGGACAATATTGTTTATTTTGCAGATTTTTTTATTCATAAAAAATATCATCATCACGAGTACTCATGGTTATTAATAAAGAGTACACCACAAGCAAGATTTTCGTGCAGTTAAACTGAAATGTTTACTAGTTCTTTTCGATAGGTATTAAGTAGGTAGGTACTATTCTACTTATAATGCTCTGTATATACAGATTGTTCCACAACTTAGGACAAAAAATTAAAGGGTATATATACTGTACGACGTGCTGATCATGAAACAAATAGAATTTTTTTAAAATTCGCAAAAAATGCATCGTATTTCAAGCAAACATTTTTTTGCCGCTGGTCGGTGGTTATTTTTAATAATTTTATTCAAATCTTCTACAATGAAAGTAATTGTTTACATAATATTTAATACTAATAAATGTCAAATTATCAAATATACCATCAAAACAGTGATACTTAAAATGTACACGTGTCAAGTAAACTACCCTTAACTTCGCGAATTAAAAAAATAATCTTTTATTTCATGATCAGCACGTCGTACAGTTATAATACCCTTTAATTTTTGTCCTAAGTTGTGGAACAGCCTGTATACTCACGTGTGAGTTATCAGTATAGATATACGAGTATTTTAACCCTTGTGTGCGGTTACCAGCCATCAACTCGCGAGTAGGTACTCATGGTTGTTAGTGGAAAGTACGCATACACCGTCAATGCGTAATTTTTTCAACATAAACATTTTACATTTACTCCAGTATACGAAAGATGCAACAATTTCAAAAAATAAAATTATGCAAAGTTCTGTGTCTATCATTTGGGTTTCTGAGCTGAACTGTGAAGTACCTACGTTACTAATTATTATTACTCCACTATATTTCCTTCGAATGGTTTTTAATAATGTATTATTTCATTTCAGATAACGCAGCTCAAAATCGACAACAACCCCTTCGCGAAAGGATTCCGAGACACGGGTGCCGGAAAACGCGAGAAAAAGTAAGTTTCATCAACTCCTCTCGTATCAAAACTGTAGAGTGCTGACTCCTCTCCCCCCGACCGGAAGTTATTCATCATCCTTTAATTCGTCCATATCCTGTCGCGTAGATCAGCGGTTAACACGATGGCTAGATTGCTGGCGGTTGATCACAGAAGGGTTGCAACCGGGCAATTTGCACCCTCGGGATACTAGGGTATTAAATGGGATGAATTGGGGTTAACCACGGATCGCGACTTCGGGGAACAGTTACGAATAGTTTTTCAGTTCTTGGAAATTTCTGAGGTTTTAATAAATCATAACTAAGAATTTTAATTATTCATATTCGCAAGAATATTGGGTTAATAATTGATTGGAGTAATTCGTGGGTATGTTTTCTGGGGAGAATTAATATTCATGTCTTTTAAAATAAAGTTTTTATAAATATTTTATAAATATACCAAATTAAAATTTATTAGATAGTTTTACCAATTTTCGCCAAGAAATATGGCACCAATTAATAATAATTTATTATATATAAATATACCTTTGGACACGTTTACATAAAAATATCAATTTTTGTCAAGAAATTTGCAATAATACAGTGCCAATTAATTATTAATTATACCTATTAGAAACTGACGCAATTTCAAACTGCGAATTGCAAAAACTATTAATATGAGTACTAATTTAAAATTTAATATCTATAGAAAACAAAATTACATGCATGCAGTTTGAAGCTTTATTTTCAACATAACCTACCTTGAATTACAATAAAGTCGTATTTTCTACAGTTATATACATATTATAGATCTAAGTAGGGTTATCGCACACTATACAAAACTAAGTTACTTTTTAATAGGTATACAGCAATAGTTATTTATGTGTCAAGGCTGTAAAAGTGATCTTCTTTGGCCGAATCTGAAGTTTGCAGCCGAGGCGTAGGCCGAGGCCAGCAATTTAGGTGAGGCTAAAAACACTTTTAAGCCGAGGTGCACACAACATTTTTAGGTGACTATCAAAAAATATATAATTTTATGTCAAAAATTTTTTCTTAGTATCATAAATAATTTTATTTATATAATTTAGGCTAACTAAGTTGTAGGTAATTACATCTAAACATATTTACCAATTAAAATTAAATAAATTTGTTATTTAGCGGCCGTAAAGGAAATGCGGCCGTGAAGTAAAAGCGGCCGTGAAGTAAATGCGGCCGTAAAGTAGTCATTTTGACAGATGTCAAAAAATGTGACACTTTACGGCTGTCAAAGGATACGTAAAACAACTATTTATGCAATAGCTACTTTAAAAAAATTGTTGTACTTTTTACAGTTACATAAAGATGTCAGTGGAGTTATTTGCTAACTAAGTAAGCTAAAAAAATTTATTTCATTTAAATCTTGATAAATTATTAGGTATACCTATTCTTGTTGTATGGTATTTATAGATCTCGGTAGATTTATCCAATCATGATTAATCAAATTATTGTTATTAATAGAAGATTACAAAAATATTATTCAATACATTTTTTTTTCTGAATACTACAAAAAGACAAGTTATAGTTTGAAGCACCATAATAAATCACAACACTGTTTTAAATCTTTATAATTTTGTATTTTGTAACGCAATGAAATTATCACATATCTTAAACCAATATTCAGACAACATTGTACAGTTTGTAGATCCCAGTGCAAAATTTTTGCATTTATCCGGCTTTTGGCGTCTGCTGTATCTCTTGCGATAATGATATGGATATGAGCGCACTGTAAATGCAAATTGAATAAGTCAGGGTCTCAGTTGAGTTCAGAGGGTCAGCAACCCTTAATCTTCACCCCTGTGGTCTTAAATAAACGCTACATCCCCTAATTGAACTGTCTGTAGTTCATCCCTAGCTTACACTAACCACCAGCCAAATTATATTATCGGAGAGAATTTTAAACAGCGCGAAAAGAACTTACCCGAAAGTGTAATTTTCTTTCCTTATATGCTGGTTGGCAGTAGGCTATTTACTACTGGTTAAGAAAATTTTGTTCCTAAGTGCGAAAAGTAACTGTTTTCCTGTCTCAGATTACGGCTATTATTGTTAATAATAAAATTATCAGTTATTGTATAATTTTATTTCCATTATTCTCTCATATTACGGCTATTATTTAAAATTTGATTTCTTTTCTTCTATATGGTTACAGTTATTGAACTTATAAAGCCCATTTTACATTGAGCAAGCGCAACGGGCAACTGCAATCTTCAAGTCAAGTCAAGAAAATTGCAGAAGACATTTTTTTCATTTTACACTAAGCAACATTAGCAACATGCAATTACTTATTTAATGTATAAATTTATTCATAAATTTAGGTACCAATATTTTGTTACTATATTATGTCAACGTAACCTCTTGGATTTGTTGTATTATATATTGCTGGAAAATAAGGATAGAATGGCATTATAACCACTAACGCACTAACTTTCAAACACAAATTAATATTTTTGACGTTTATGTTCAGTTGGTAGTGGTAGCATTATAACGAACTAGAAATAACTGTGAATTGCCTGCAAGCCTTCCAAAAATTAGAACATGTTCTATTTCATGCAACCGTTGCCTCCAGATTGCTTCAAGATTGCTTCTGCCTGTTGAGCGTACAATTTCTGTATTACACTCATACAATATTGAATCAATTTGTCAAAAGTTGCACTTGCATCTGCAATATTGCTCAATGTAAAATGGACTTAAGATTATTTTTTACCTTTTACTTTCATATTATTTATTGAGGTATATTTACAAGCCTAATATTGTGCTCAATTTAAAAATATACATAAATACATCATGAAACAAGTTATAGGTATGTTGTTTCCTCTTTCAAATTTTAAAATTATTTTAAATAAAGCTGCAACAAAATACAAATAATGAAATGTATCTTATATTATTTATTGAAAATTGCAATATTTTTTATACAATCTCAGATAAAATCAGCTGTCGAAACTTTATGGAATCGAATAAAAAAAATCTGAAAAATCATCCTGTAAGGACAATCAAAGAATTGTAACAGTCTGCAGAAATGTGTATTTAGTGATAAAATCGTTTTTAGCAATTAAAGCAAACAAGAAATTATTCATCTTTATACTTTAATATCTATAAGTTAAATTAACTTAAGATACATTAAAGTAATATTTAAAGTTGCCGCTTTAAATTTCGAAGGTCGTCGCACGGATTGAGATTCTGCCTGCACCAAGACAAATTAGTTTAAAGTGGTTGGATTCCTACCATTCTATAATTGGCAGTAAAATGCTATTTCCATCAAAAAATTTAAAATATTTGGTACTTAAATAAACAAATAATCTCACCACCCTGACTTCCCTCCCAGCACTCTACACATCTACCTCCCACATACTCTAACCCTCGTTTGTCCCAGTAGACAGGCCCTGCTAGCGGGGCGGCACGGTTCGGACCTGGACAAGCCGTCGGCGACGTCATGTCCGGTGCCGGCGCGGATGTCAGCGGACAGCAGCAGCGGCGCCGGTACGGGGGGGCCACCGTCCTCCAGAGCGCCCGTTGGGGACGACTCCGAGCTGGATGTCGTTGGGACCAGCGAGAGCCCCAGGCCTGTTGTACCGCCTGGGCTGCAGATTGGACACGCTGGTAAGTGGAGGAGATGATTAGTTGATTTTAGATGTGAATGGTTTCTGTGGTTATTAATGAGACAATCTTCTTGTACTGAGCTAGCGCCTCTGTGCTGTTATGTTGGAACTAAAAAGCAAGGGTGACAGCGAAATAGAGCTTTTTTCGAACCGCACAAAATAATGGTTCACGGTTCACTATGTTTTATCGGGTTCAGTTTTGTTCTAGTTAGGTATTCGGTTTTCAAAAAAGCGGTGCATGTTCCGCTTTTGGTTCAAAAATTTATTGAAAGAATCAATTAGGTATCTTCGTTCCAACATAAACAGTGAACACCCTTATTTATATAATCAAACTGCGATTTATTTTATTCGTGTTTACTTTAGTAATGAACGAATTATTATATTGAATAATTATACCTATATGAAAATTTGTGGCTAAATTTCTGATAAATGTTCTTATTTAGTTCTTTTTCTCTTAAAAGTTATCGAGTGTCCTTTTTTAGCTGTTTCCGGTCCATTTAAAATTTTATAGCTTGCACTTTTTAGTGATTACCTGTTTTTTTTAAAATTATGTAAACTATACTTTTATTAACTATTATTAAAATACTATTTTGTACAAAGAAACAAGCTATTTTATTTACGATACGAGTCTTGGTTGGATATGTCGTTATTTAAACGTGTGTATTAATAGCCATTATAAAAGAGTTGCATGCACTTTTTTCTGCTACCATCATATGTTTAATAATTGTAAATAGTCTTTGACGAGATTTTGCACTTGCAAATACTCATAAAAATTATTTCTTGTGGTACAGCTTTTGAAAATCTGTATCGAATCGAAATTAATGTAACTAAAGTGTTCGGAGATATAAAATTATTAGTCAAACGAATACTCGTAGAACATTAGAAAGCATGAAAAAATTGCTTAGACGAAGATTGTCGTTTTTCAAAATTTCGGGTTTTTGTATTCTTGTAAGTTCTCTTGACGGGTCCTACGACCCCACTACAGCTTGGCTGTCTCTTACAGTCTCAGACAACGAGGAGGCGATGCGTCGTCGACTGGGCCACGACGACAGCGGTTCCGAGTCGTCCTGCTCAGAGTCCCCAGGAAGTACCGCCTTCCGAGCGACATCTCCGAAGGACATTCCAGGCCCGAGTAACCACGCCGGGGAGTACCCGTCGCCTAACATCAGTGTAGGGCCTCCAATCCACCCCCCGCCACATCTCCTACCCTACCTGTACCCCCCTGGGCTGTACCCGGGGGCCACCGGCCCCCCCTTCGGACCACCGCTAGGGTTGCTCCATAACCCAGGGATGAATCACAGTTTGCTGTTCAATGCGCAGTTGGCGCTAGCTGCGCAACATCCGGCTTTGTTTTCTCACTATTCTAACTTGACCCATCCGCATCCGGCGCACCACTTGAGCCCCACGTCCCCCCTGCACCATCAGCTCAAAGGGGGACATAGATTTACCCCCTACACGCTGCCGAATTCTAACGTGGGGTCGTCTCCTTTGGGGAGCGCGTTTGAAACTGTCACCCCCTCGTCGCATACGAGGAGTTTGAGCAACTCCCCGTCCGGAAAAGGGCGGCAGGATTCTGTCAGCCCCCCTTTAAGACCCAGCACCACCTCTCCTAAACCGGAAACTGCTTCTTCTTCTTCGCCCAGTGACTTGAAGAGCATCGAGAAGATGGTTAATGGACTAGATGTTAAACAAACTGAAGAACTTGAGAAATAGTTTTTGTGAGTGATGGAAAAAATCCGTACTTTTTACTAGCGAGATGAATAGGAAGACTAAAATTTCAAGATATCTTGCCAGTAGTGTTTATAGTAAGCTAAAAATAAAAGTACAAAGTTTTCAAAATTTTATCCTTTTGGCCCGACAACGAATAAATATCCTATTCAATGATTATTTGAGCAACATGTTCCTTAAGGATGCGCGCTATATTCTCAATTTTTCTCCAGAACTTTGATAGAGTGCTCGTAATCAGAGAAAGGACTTGCGCAGAGACAAATTTTCGTTTGGACGAGTCCAACTCAAAAAAGTAGGGGTGTTTCAAAGTGATTTATAACATACAAATACGGAGGATAAAACTAATATCTTTAAGTTGTGTTTCTGTCATGTTGTGTCCTTTGTCTGATTACGTGCACTCTAGCACTAAAGAGGGTAACTCTGACACCAATTGTAAGGAAAAAAATTTGGAATGTGAATTTGCCTAGCGCGCATTTTTAATCTTAATTATCCTGTTGTAAATAATGTATTCATTTAAGTGTGTATGTATATAACGTAGAATATCCTGTACATTGTAAAAAAGTGTAAATTTTTGGTGAATTTTACCAAAGAGTGTCAAAATTTAAAATTCCTAGCATAAGACGGTTTTCAGTAGTGCCAATATAACAAAAACGGCAACACTTTTCACTGAAACAGGGCTTAAATTTTGAAAATTTTGAGAAATCCTGAAGTAAAGCAATAATAGTTCACGGAAAAACACAAAAGAAACACTTTTAGAGTTGTACATATACCACTTAGGGTTTTGGGGTTTTCGTGAACCCCCTTGCAATGTAAAAATGCTTTGGTCCAAATAGGAAATTTCAACATTGTTCTGCAATGTTTATTTATTAATTTTGATGTTGAAATTTTTTATTTACGACTAGTGTAGTGCAAATTTTGTGTATATGTTTTAAAATAATTATTACAAAATAAATTCATATAGAACTTTATACTATTTTTCCATTTATATCTCCTTTATTTTATTTCAGGTTACCTTTGTTTCATAAATTGTTTTTAATTTTTTCACAGTTGCCATCCTGCAGTGACCACTTGTCATCGTAACAACAACGTATCAAGGTTAGTCAGTTTCAGTTAGTGGCGTTTTTAATTAAATGTTTTAGTTAAAGTGCTATTCTGTGTTTAAAAATATAGGTAAGTTCATTTTTATGATATTTTGTTGGAAGCTTCACTCGTAGTATATTATTAATATCGCAAAATATGTAACTTAGTACTTAGTAAAGAGTTAGAACTGAGCTTGTATGAAACACTATGTTAGATAATCAGAAAAATGTCTAAACATGTGGTTGTATGAATATTGGAATCTTGTTTGCTATTTTATAAAAGAAAATATGCATAAAACGAACAAATTTAATAAATTGAGTGTACAAAAAACATGAATATAATAATTGAGGAAGCAATAAATAAAAATAATGAATATTTTTAGATGGCTTTTTAACCAATCATTTTGCATTATGATGACGTCAGATGATAATAATGCAATCAATAAAATTGAAAATGTTAAATGATATTACTAACAACATTATATTTAGATTACCTACATTTTATTTAGTTAGATACGTTAGTTACAATAAATAAATTTGTCAAACTAAACGTGCAAAATGTTTTGCAAAATGAGTTGTTCTGGTAGTATTTCTTTAACAGAAAAAATATTCTTCCTAAATACCATTCGAGACAATAAATTTTTGAGAGAATTTTTGTCTATTCTTAACTTATTGCTATTTCACTCCACAAAACATCACTACGTTGCATGAAATTGTTAGATGATGTTTTGTATCGTGAAATTGTTAAAAATAAGTTGCCGTGGCACCGATAAAACAATTATCAAAAAATAATCATCTGTTGTTATATTATCCCTGACTATTTCCCTCATAAAATTTAAGCCAATCAGAAGTCTGACATTTCTGAATGTGGTCCAATCAACGTAGAATTACTAGTGCAAATTATCGATAATTCGCACTAGTGCAAATTACCAATAATTTAAAGGATACGTTTAAATGTGATTCTGACTTGCTGTCAAAGGAAATTTTTAAATTTTGCTTTATTTTTCATGAGAGAAACAGCGTTTGGCTAAATTTTAATCGGGAAATAGTCCTTCGAATATCCCTCGTGCATGTAATTGTCGATAATTTGACATGCACTTGGGATATTTATGATTATTATGATATGAATAACGAAAATTTATCTATGAAGACGACCATTGAATAATACATTTATTATGTAGGTAACTTTCACACCAAAATATGAGGTTAGGTTAATATTTTAATGAATACAAATTTAAAAAGAAATGTTTCATTCAAAAAAGTCGTGAATAAAACGTCGTGTTTGACTCGCACATAATGGCTATAATTCACTCGGATATACACTCGCCTTCAGCTCGTACATAAATTTCCATCCTCTTGAATTATAGACCACGTATTATGTGCTCGTTAAATAATATACTATTACTACACATGGGTCGTGAACTAATTTCGCAATATTGCGAATGAGTAATAATTATTGTCATTCTGAACTCAGTTGGATACTTATTATATTTTTATATTGATTTAATAGATAAATTTAATATATCTTTAAAAATTTTTTTTTTTGTAAATTTTCGTATGTCAAGTACTACCACTTAAAACATATTTAGATTTGCTTCGAATAGCATAGTAGAAACTTCTATTAATTGGCCAAGACGCATAGAATGTTAAAGTCATTTAAATGTAAGTAGTGAGTAATGAATAATATAACATTATACACAATCGTACAATAAATGAATTAATTCATAAACAGTCATAGTGGTAAGTCTAACGATAACTCCTGTCCGATTCCGAGTTCGATCCCAGTAACTAACAATAATACCAGTGAATCCGAGTGATTAGATTCCACTTTACAGCTCTGTGGGCTTTAATCATGTTGAATTGTTACCAACAAAATACAAAAATAATCGTAGATACAAATTACTTCTTTCAATAATTCAAACACTGAATTTTTCTGATGTCGCAGCAATGCATAGCTCGAGTTTATCGATCAAGTAATGATAACCGGTGGAGCCTCTTAATCTATTAATACTTGCATAAGTAAGAGCTGTAGTCAGTAAACTATTACTTCAAGTTACCGCCAGCCTGTATATTATTATTCATTGAATAGAATTTTAATAGCAAAATGACGCTAACCATCAATTTCATCATGTAAAATTCCATAATAGTTCCTTCCTCGGCAGCAGACAGATGTCTTCCACTTGTCCTGCTTCAAAGTCCCGCTAAATATCCTGCCCTTTAATTTTACTGCCTGATAATTTGATCGCGGCGGCTATGCCTAGGGTGTGCGCAATTTAAAAATGGCGTTAAATGAGGCGATAGTAAATTGTGAATTGTACAGCCCTTACGAACCATTAACGATGATATTTGCCGAGATATTTGGACACCCTTGGCGAGAAATATGACACTGGGAGATGAGGAGATGTCTGCCCTGTGGGGTGCCCTTAACGCACATGTACACACGCGCTTTTTATTGTTTTATTATTTTAAAAATAATGCATTTAGTAAATACGTTGCAAGTCAATGGTACACTCACAGTTGCTTATACAAATTTATACTGCATGACTCCATGCATTTTGTAATTATAGGTGGGATAATCAACAGTAACTTCATCTGTAGATTAAAATTTCAATTCATTATATGGTATTTTGGTATTTATTATATTTGTGTTATCGAAGATTATTTGCTTAATTAAAACTATTTGTGTACTTTTAAAAAGTGTCGAATTGTTCAGAGTTAAAAAATGACTTTCAAGGAATTGTCACTTATAATACCATAAGTAGTCATAGTTATGTCTATTATTTTTCTGGTAGTATTACGAATGTTCCTTGTGCTTGGATAGGTATATGAGTGTATAATATAACTACCTATACCAGAAAAATAATCTACTTAATTATGACTACGAATGGTATTCAAGAGATTATTCGTTGAATCAGATAGGTACAGTTTTAAATGAAAATGGCAAAAATACAGTTATCCATATGATTTCAGAAAACAAATATTTTGACAAAATTTAGACGTAGGTTTTTTTGCTGAATTATTTCTCTATATTTTTATGTATAGACAAATAATTATTTGCCCTGAAGATGCCACAATTGGTGGCGAAATGTTGGCTTTTGAATTGATGTAATAAACAATAATCAACCAGACTGCATTCCCGTTTATAAAACCCTTCACAATACGACTTAATTTTGATCAATATAGGTTTCCTGTATGTCTTAACCAAGATGAATTTTGAGACAAATATAGGACTCCTATTGTAACCGGGAGATTTAAAACTGGACAACATAATGACGACTTAAAGACTTATGACGTCTATAAGACAGTAGCTAGATGTACGTCTCACAGACGTTAATAAGAACGGGCTGTTTAACGATTATATTTGTTAATAACTATATTATGAAACGTACGAAAAACTACCCCAGGAATTCAACCCCATACTCAAAAATCGCAAATCTCTACTACATCCCCTGCCAAGTGTAGTGTCTACTATCTGTCTGGCTGATTATGTGTCACCCTCTCAACTTTCAGACGCTACTAAAGTGTTAAATGTCGCCGAAGTCTTTATGAATATGGATAGGAATATTAAATTAGGCTTCTTTAATATTCAAATGAGGCGTACAATATGCTCTTCAAGCCATGAAGGCACTTAGAGATTTAGTTTTCTTTTTGGAAATAAAATAGGGAAGTAAAGAAACTTCAAATGGAGTCAAATTATTCAGCTATCAATTCGCAACATTAAATCTTGTCAAGGCGCAATACTTGTTTCGTCAATAGCCTCACAATTTCAATAATAGTATTTATATTTTGTATATAGTCAGCTTTGAAAGTAAAAGAATTGCTAACAACAAAATTTAGATTAAAGACGCATTCACAGCCTGAAATTCGGTGAAATTTGTGATGTCTGCCTTATGGCAATGTGTACTTGCTTTCACAACACTGAAATTTGGTTCATTCGAATTTTAGTTTGTAGAAATGTTTGCAAACTCCAAACATTTCGGTAAATTTAGGACATATTATAACTAAAAATCTGAAGTGACCTGCACACAACCTTCCGCCATATCTAGACTTATAAACATAAATGTATACGTACCTATACAATTCGGTGTCCCTAAAATATACAAATCAAAATCTAAAATATTCAAACACAGAAATTTGCATCACCTGAATCAAAAGATTCGTTCACAGGCTAACTCTTCTGTGTTAAAGCCATCCTCCGTTCAATTACTACATTTAATATCTTACTTATGACTTATTATGGCGCTAGTATGCCGACTTGTCACCCGTCTCACCTGTCAATATTTTTTACACAGAAACAAAAATCAACCGAACATGGATAACAAGATTTCAACGTTTTATCTGATAAATTTATTTTTTAAATTTTACCGCAGTTCTTTAATGCTACCAGATAAAGACAATTTTTTTATAACGTAAGTTGCAAATAACTTTGCCTATTATTCTTATTACAAATAAATACTATATTTATCCAAATTTATATAAATTTTTGACAATAATCCTTTTTCAATTTTCAAAAAATATCACTTCCGGTGAATATATTTGTACCAAAATCTAATGTGCTCTTCCTATTCGTATACAATTGTAAAATACCAAATATCAACATTTTTGGGTAATTCGTATTTGAGTTATGCGACATACGGCATCGGCCCGGTGCACACACATACACACACATACATACAGACATCATCGGGAAACTATCAAAAATGAGTTGTAAGGACCCTAATTCGTGCTCATCCTCTTAAAACTCACAACCCGATTTTTTGCATGATTCCAATACCTTTCCTTTACAGGTAAGCGGAAGGTAAAAATGAACTCAATTTATTGACATAATATGATGTTTTATTATTGCTATGTTTTGTTTGAATGTTGATGTTTTTACCTCTCGCGCATATTCTATATAAGAGAGGTATTAATTGTAATGGGTCAAAATTTTCGAGTATGAGTTTTTGGTGGATAAGCTCGTTTCAGGAACCCTACAATACGAATTTACTATTTTCACGATGATGTCTGTATGTGTGTGCGTATGTACCTACGTATGGACTGACGATTTTTCGTCCACGATAACTTAAAAAAGTATCAAACCGTTTATAATCAAATTTTATATTTAAGGTTTTGATAAGGATCTTAACACTGGATAAGATGTTGGTAGTAATCCGCAAACCGGAAGTAGTACTTTTTGAAGCTTGATATAATTTTCCGTAAATATATTGGTACATTATTTATTTATTATTAAAACATAATATAATTATCTATGGATACAGTTAATTTTAAATACAATTTGTTGAATCTGGTAGTATTTAACAATAAAATAAAGTGCAGCAACTAATATTCTACTTTTTTTAAATTCCAGTATCTTGTTGTCCATGATATAAAATTTGTTTCTACACAAAATTAGAATTTTTATAAGCAGAATAAGGCGACAAGTCGTGTGCTGGCCAGATCAGATTTTTTTATTATGAAATTGATAATGTGCAAGTAATTACTCGATTATTTAAGGCAGTAACTTTGTAAATTTAAAAAATGGTTCTGGATTTCTGGATCTGAATCTGACTATGTTTACTTAAACGCATAAATTTTTTCCCATTAAGTCGCGAAGATCATATCGGTCAAGTGTCCTCCGTCCCAGTTGATGCATATTCGGGCTCGTTTCACAGCATTCTCCATGAATTGTGTCAAAACTTCTGGCGATAAATTTTTCACTTCATGTCGGATGGTTCCTGTTAGGGATAGATTCATGATTTCAAAAAAACCCAAAGAAAGATGTCGGCAACTGTCCAATAGGGCGATCTCGCGGGTCAGTGCAAATCGCTAAAACGAGAAATTAAGCGGCCGAGAAACGCTTGCTTCAGAATGTAGTAGTAAGATAAACCCCTCCATAAAACAAACTATTCTATTATAAATTAAATTATTCAACACAACTTCCATCTGTCATCACACCAAAATGTGAGGTTAGCTTAGTATTTTAATGAGTACAATTTTTTAAAGAAATGTTTTATTTAAAATGTCGTAGATAAAACGTCGTAGGTATTTGAATCGCATATAAATAATGGATATAATTAACTGGGATGATTATACACTCGATTTCAGCTCGTGCATAAACTTTCATTCTCTTGAATTATAGCCAACATTATGTTCTCGTTAAATAATATACTATTATATCTGTACCGATGATTTACAATATGTGAGATTGCCACATCTAAGTTGGGTGAAAAGGCGTGATAATGTAGTATTTCTTTTATAGCAATTTTTACAAGTTATCTAACGAAATACCCCAAATATTTTGTAAATATTATTACGCAAAACCTGTAAGAAAATCATTGGAAAATATAAGATCATAGACAAAAACAAAGTCACGAAATGACTTACATGTTTTTCGCTTTGAATTTTATAGCAAGAGATGTGCTTTAAATGCTAACAGTCACTTTAACAGTTACTTGTGTGTCATTTCTAAACATTTAACAAATTTCTTGTACATTATGACCACATTTCTAGATGCCTATAAGATAGATCCTGTTACACAGTAGCTAGTTATTTCTAAGAAAATTCTAGACACTTAATGCGTGGGAGATCTTACAGTAGATTGTTCAGGAAATTTACATTATTATGTTAGAAATATCAAAAATATCTAGAGGTTAGAGGTACGTTTCATGGTAATGCTAGATGTTAGATGTAGTATTCGTATAAAATTATTAAGGGTAGTTTTATTTTAATATTTCGACAGTGGTTTCGAAATCTCTTTGCCCGACTTAATCTTAAAACCTATAAAGATATGAACTAGAAATTTTAATACAAATTACAGAAAGGTTCAACAGCAAAGTAGGTAACTGAATTTATTTTTTATAACATAAATAAAATGCTCATACCAAATTTCAACCGAACGAAATAGCATCGTTACTTATAGTACCTACTTGCATTTTTACCTTCTGCCATACCTGTAAAGTAAGTTATTGGAATCATGCCAAAAATCGGAAAGTGAGTTTTAAGTGGATGAGCACGAATTAGGATTCTTATAACCTATTTTTGATAGTTTTGAGATGATGTCTGTATGTATGTGTGTCTGTGTCTGTGTATGTATGTTCCATTTGTGCGGATTTACCTCGGGATTTACGTAGGTCGGATAACTCAAATACGAATCATCCAAAAAAAATTACATTTGTATACAAATTAAAAGAGCTGCTTAGATTTTATACTTTATACTTAATAAAAAAGTTTTCTTTATTTGGTCGCATTAAAGAATTTTACTAGAATTTCAAAATTAAAATCAGATAAAAAGCTTAAATCTTGTAATCCAATGATGCCCGTGGTACATATACAATATTTTATCTATATACGACTACTATGAAAAGTTTATATTTATGCTTTCAATTGTCAATGTAAAGTTGATTGGTACTGAGGACCAAGTAAAAAACATTTTTTATTGTTTATATAAAATTAAAGAAAATGACAGAATCAAACAAAAAAATTTGTTTATTTGTTTCGATATTATTGGTATCGTCATGGATACAAGGATACAAATAAAACAAATTGGTTGAACGTAGATTGAACTGACTAAATACCATTATTGTTAATAACAAATAATATCAGTCGTAGATAAAATTATGTGTGTATTACGAGGTAAAGTGTATTTGTTCCTTTTGCACTATTGCAGTTCTCGCCTTTGGCTGTCGCTGCAATTACCGTGCGCGAGTAACAAAGAGTCACTTTACGCTCTTAATACACAAATAACTATTATGTCTTACTATTTTATTTAAAATATTCTGCGCGTGACATTTCGCTTTGGCGTTTCAAATTTTGTTCATATTTTTGGTATCCTAGCAACGGTCAGGAAATATAATTATTTAAAAAAAACATTTGTGATGTGTCAGTATTACCATGGTAATTTCTTTATGCCCTAGGGCATAATGTAGTAAAGTACCTACCTCGTTTCCATGACATAAATATTACATACTAGAAACTAGAAAGACATAAAAATATATATAGCCTTCTCTCTTAATCCTAATAATGACGCTATTTTCATAGCAACGATATGTACGTATTAGTAAGTTCTTTACCGAGCATTTACCACACTGTAATTGGAATAAATCTTCTTAAATGGTTACAAACAGAATAAATGATGACAAAACTGTAAAAATGTGTGTACTACGCCACTGGTTTTAAGGTTCCGTCTAGTGCTACCAGAATTCGGTGTTAGTAACAGCTTTTTGATAGTATCTCAGCCAAGTCACACGAAATATAAACTACACTTTTAAATATCTCCTTCGTTTCTCAAAACAATTAAACTTTACTGATGTGTCGAGATACCTGTCCTGTCTGCGGCAACTTGGATCTTTAATTCTTACTCGAGAGATAGGCGCTGGAATGAAGCCCAGAATGTGAAGGTGGCAAGGTGGGAAAAATGTTATTAGCTTCTGGTATTTGGTGGTTTATATACCTACCTCAGAGTCGCAGGATTTTATAGTTTGATTTGCTGATTACACGGAATGGATCCAGACACTCAAGATGACACGATTCTTGCTTGGCGATACGCACTTTAGTTTCCAAGAATAAAATGTCATCGCAGCACAGTATAGAAATGTAGACACTGCGTCTTTAATTTGAAAAGGTTACTGCCAATTTTTCAAATAAATACAAATATTTTAAATAGTCTGTATTAACTATTTGACCTAAAATAAATTTGAGAGAGTTGTATTTCGTATTTAGCCAAATTTATGTATACCTACTTAAGTATTTGTGATTTAGTATTTTGTATTTTATAGTATTTAAATAATACTTTAAATACATAAATACATTTTTGAAATTCATAAAAATGTGTTTTAAATACCACAGTTTAAAATATATGCTAACAGAAGCTGTTTCGAGTTCTAATTCCATTCATATCGCGATTAACTTTATCTAACAACTAAAATCAATTAAAAAACGACCTGCGTTTTACAATGTATATTATTATCTATTTATTAAATAACTAACGCACAATTTGAAAAGTAGGTATTTAAATATTTTAATTTTGCTCACCACTGGTAAGGTAACACTAACGTTTTTACTTCCCCGGCCTATATGTAATAGGGGAAATATTGTAATCGTGAATTTTTGACAGTTCGAGATTATGATAAATTTTCACGTTTTAGATTTTAGACCCTACTGAACCAAAAAAACATCATTTCAAGAAAAGTCGGTTTGTCGTTGTCATTTACTGAGCTTTACAATCAGTGGTACCAACTGTATGAGTTAATTTTTTTAAATTAGTACTTGAATTGATGAAAATAGTCTAAACACTAGTTTTCACTAGTATTATTTAATTTAAGTAAATATTACTCATTACTCGTATTATGTCTATATAACTTGTCATAAATGCAATTTAAAACTCGAATTTTAAACGTCACTAAATGACTGCTGTCTCTTTGACATTGCCAAGTGCCAGTTTAACATTGACCTCTATCACTTTGACATTGACGCTTGTCACTTTGACACCGTCTACGTAATTGCAAAATTTGTTCAAATTTTGCTTAATAAGCATAAAATTAAAGTCTTTATTAGAACTTATAACCTGGAAAATACTGTGGTGGCCACAGCAGATTTTTTTGAATAATTGTTGCATTGATTTGTGGAGAAAAAATCTGTGGTAGGTACCTACTAAGGCAAATAAGTCAATAAAAACGATTTTTCCATATTTTTGTCAATATGTACAGATTGTGATGAAGTTTTTAATGGTCAAACTTCGATATATGGTCTCATGCTTGTAGTAAACGTAACTGTTATAAAGATTCCGAGACTTATGTACGATTCTTTGCAATTTGTCGGTGTCACTAGAAAACCCAATAAAACATACATACTGGGTTTTGGTGCCCAGATTTGACTCATCAGGTTTTGTCTTAGTACCACAGAAATAGGAAATTTAATATGTATGTATGTCAAATGATATCTTGAAGAATTACATTTAGCATATACAAAAATTATGAATTTTAAACAATATATAACGTGGAAGATGATATAGATATTATATATTTATTTAAAACATTCTTTAAGAATAGTTTAGGTACCTATGCAACTAAGTTAGAAATTTCAAGACTTTGCGAAAAACCGAAATTAAGATGACAACATGTAATTCTTTATTTTCAAATAGGTACCTAATCACTGATTTCCATTTTAAAGGAATTATGTACCTACTGTAAACTTTGTACAACTAGTTCGTTATAGGTTGATGCTAGAGTTAAACAGTCGCTATCTATCTGAAATGATCAAAATAATTTTAAAAGTTAATATAAACAACCTATAGATTTTTATGTAGGTATAGTATTCGAATTTTGCGCCTTATGACCGTTTTACACTACGCTAACAAATTGAACAATATCTTGAGCAATAAATTGCTTTGTTTTTAATGATCTCTGTTTTATACTGAGACAATTTTATATACTACCTACCTACAATATTTAGTTTGTGATTCTGCGCAGTTCGCATATAATGCGATATTTCACACAATTTCCTGTACGATACTATACAATTTAGATTGTTTCAAAAAATGATCAATATCTTGTTCAAGATTTAGTGTAATATAAAACGGGCTTTAGGAACAAAACGGACTAACATATATTATATTATTTTAAATTAACCTAGCTATAGATTTTTGTTAATTAATAACTGAATTTGTTATGTAAAAAATAATTATTCTAATTTAATGTCGATATCGAACTGATTTAGTTTTCGAACTATTTAAATAATATTAAAAACAAATTTAAAATCTGTTACTAGATAAGCCTAGTGTTATTCATTATCTACCATATGAAATTTAATTTATGGAGAATTATTTATACTATTTCCGTGTGGTGCTCGCCTGTAAAGTACTCTTTTCGACCCTGTACAGAACGCACAATTTTTTCAATGAATCTTAGCGCGTGTTACTGTGCAATCGTCACTCCTGTTTCCAAGAAAAAGCCATGTTAGCACAGTTTAGAAATGTATGTAGCATTACACATTACATTTACTTGACAGTTTTTCTAGTTCTTGGATGTAACAGTCAATAGATGAACAGCAGTACTAAAACTGTTCGGATCAAGCAATTCAAGCTCACAGCCCGCTAGTTCGGAGCCAGTTTTTCCTTCTTTGTTTTGTCATTGCCTTCTTTGTCTTTCTTATAAGCCAGGTGACAAATACATTTGATAACTATCTGTCCATCTTGGCCATGGAAAAGAATGTCGAATGAATATTTTAGGATGGAGGCAAAAAAGGGTTGGAAATATTTACAGTAATGTCGAACGAAACTTATTTTGTAGATATTATTTTTGATTATAATGAGCTTAGCTAGACAACAAAACACTTCCTTGTATAAATCATCTAAAACTGTTTTCTCAGCATTTAAATAAAAATGTAAAATCTGTTTTTGAGATTAATTAATTATTATAAAACTTTCTTTAAAATGACAAAGCATTTAATATTATTGGAAATTTAAGAGGCTACTACTTTATAAAGATGAATCAAAATTAAAATGCTGTTTTCCAGCTCTATTTTTCAAATAAGGATGCAAGTGTAATAAAAAATAACGCCACACGTGTATAAGTGCTTTTATCCACGCCAGTGATATAATAATCATATTATTTTCTTCATTTGATGTGCTTCTGTCATATTACCTCTCGCATTTACTGTAGTTCACTCGTATCCGTGGATACTAATGAAAATAATATTTTTGTGAATATTTGACAGCAATGTTAAGGTTATAATATAATAATTGCCTACCTATTTATTCCTTAAATTTTGTTGGAATAAATCAATTTTGAAATACTGTCCCAATTTATAAACGAATAATAAATAAATTTTACGTATAATCTTACAAATCAAGAATTTGTTTGTAAATAAAACTGACAGGATGTCCTGCTTTCGAACAAATTGTATGTACTCTGGTTGTTTTGATTTTAAATCAAAATTATAGAAAGAAAATATATAATTTTAAAAATTAGAAAACTGACGTTTAAACAAAATATAAATTTTTATTAATTTTGAGCAGTCGTGGATAAAGTTTTGTATGTTACATGTTGGCTAAAGGCGCTAAAGCATATTACAGCACTCATGTGAATACTACGACCTCGTCGTGCAATTTTTCACATTCGACTGCTAGCTGTAATAATGCTCTTATCCCACTTGTAACATAAATAACTATTAAAGCACTAGCTACGTTAAAATCAATCCGTCGTACGATTAAAAACATACAAAAATCAAATTTAATATTAAGAGCCTAATGTAGTGAAGTTGCGCGCAGCAAAAACATGCTTTTGAATAGGGATTAAAATTGAGATTAATTTTGATCGGATCGATTTAATTTTTTTTTTCATTTAAAGATAAAGATGAACTTCGCATCCGCTTAGTGTTGAAATTTTAGTTTTATTTTTTGTTTCAATTTTACAATGCCATAAACTTGTCATAATTTGCCTTACTTCACATAACTGTTACTCAGTATATCAACAAAAATTGCAAATTTTAACACTAGACGGATCTAGATTGAACTTTTATCTTTCAAATAAACTCTTGTTTTTGATGATACGTTCAAATGTAGTACCAATTTTAATCCTCCCACGAGAGAGCGTTCCCTATTGTTGCCTTTGTTCGACACTCTAAGTCTGTATAAATCTATCCTTTTCTCGCAGACAGCTACATTCGGACCTTAATTCTTGCTAAGTTTAATCATTTCTTTTATCAACTGACAACCATGATTATCCATGAGGTGAGGATTGATATCCACACTCACGGTATAATATAAGTAATATCTGTACCGATGATTCACAGAATGTGAAGATGACATACCCAATTTGATTAAAAAGCTCACATGTGTCATATGAACTAAGATTTGAAATCGAAAATTTAAAAGTAAAAATATTATTTTCAGGGTAAAAATCAAGTGGCATAAATTCAAATTAACTATATATCAATTAAACTAAGTTTAATCATCCCTCTTATCAATATAACAATATTGAAAAATGGCTCTCCGTTATCATTTTCTTCGGAATCCGAATTTCTACGGTAGCTGCGTTCTGAGCGTAATTAGTTTGAATCGAACTGATACTGGGAACTTGTATCTGCCACATATGGCCGGCCAGTGGCGTAGTGCGCGCGGTTTTCTGGGAAAAGGGGGCAAGGATACACATGGACGACTAGCAGTCGGCATTTTCAAAAAGATCGCCTTTACATTGCAATTAGCTAGTCAGAATAAATTGTGACTGAGCTGTAGAGAATGGACTGAAACCTTGAGCAGAACGCAGTGCCGTAGAACGGGCTTTTCACAACGGGAACACTTTACAAAAAATAAATTAGAATTTATAATTCTGCATCTAAATAATAATTAATGGTTAGAGGTCACTTTTCCCCTACAATTTTTCCCCCTGGTCATTTTTCCCCTGGCTATTAATTTCCCTCATTTTTTTCCCCCGACTACTAAATATTTAAAAAAAAAATTATTCATTTTTTTAATCCTGTCAGAAAACAATATTTATTTAAATTCTACCGTATGGTAAAGTATGATGGGGTTAAGTTCAGAAAAATGTTAGGCAAGAATATTTTCTAGTTCTAAAAAATTAGTAGAAAAATATGAGTAGAAAAAATGGAGTAGAAAAAATGTAGTAGAAAAAATGGAGTATATAAAATGGAGTAGAAAAAAGGGGTAGAAAAACTGTCGTACAATCGTTAGGTTAGGTTAGGTTAATGATGATTACAAGGATGGAGGAAGACAGGGGAAAATTGGGCAGGGGAAAATGAACTAAGGGAAAAATTTCGCAGGGGAAAAATGGGGCAGGGGAAAAATGGCAGGGGAAAAATGGCAGGGGAAAAATGGCAGGGGAAAAACGACAGGGGAAAAGTGTACCCCCCCAATCATAATTTATAGTTTATTGATTTATGGCCGTTTTACACAATATTGAACAAGAAATTGCGCTACAAATTGAACAATATCTTGAGCAATAAATTGCTTTGTTTTTAATGAACTCTGTTTTATACTGAGACAATTTTATATACCTAGGTACCTACAATATTTAGTTTGTGATTCTGTGCAGTTCGCATATAATAATAATTGACAGTCGCGTTTATCTATTTTTCCAGACAATTTACGAAGCAATGCAATATGTCATACAATTTGCTGTATGATACTACACAATTTACATTGTTTCAAAAATTGAACAATATCTTGTTCAAGATTTAGTGTAATGTAAAACATCTCCATTCCAAGTCGGAATACATTTTACCTTGGCAACTACAAAGCTATCGGGCACTGGCTAGTGGTTGTAATATGGGCGCGAGAGGATTAGATGGAAGAACGCAGTCTTAACTGAATCGCGCTCATTGTCCAGGAGGCAATTAAAGTCAATAAAAATAAAATATCAAATTTGTAATTATTACCTATAACAAAATGTCAACTCAAACTCTATAACAGTAGCCTGACATTCGATCTAATTCGGCAATACACGTCAACGATCGGGTGCACAGGCAGTGGTCTGATTGGTCGAAAAAGTGGAGCTAAAGTAAGTAGTACATTTCAAATTTTGCGGAGCTAAAGTAAGTAGGTACCATGACGCTTTTGCCCAACTTTTTTTTCAATGCACATACCTGCTAAAATATGAATACTCCGTTTTAAATATTTATTTTTTTAAATTTCCATTTACCACACTTTTTTTGTTCAAGATAAAATATATCTTAAAATTGAATAAAAATATAAACGAATTTTGAAATTGTCGTACAAGTTTCTTCCAGTTTTGTGTAGTTCAAGAAGCTAATTTTAAAACGTAACACACGTACGTACTATATTAGCTGCCAAACCTAATAATAACTAAAGTTGAATGATTTGAATTATTTATTTATTAAATTATTATTTGCTACATTTTCATGTTTCTATACTTACTCTTATTGAATATAATATTATATTTATCTTGCACAAATCTAAAATTCCCATTGCACTTTTTATTTCCCCAGTGCACATTTTGTGTTCAGTTTTGTGTAGTGGTGGGTACATTAAAAGAAATATTTTTGTGCAGTTAAACTAAAATATGTACTGGATTAGATTCGAATATTATAATTGACAAGACCACAGTCGGTTATACAGCGCATTCAGCTATCCCCACGAGTAAATTTCAAAAATACTTTTCAGTGACAGAATGAATTTGTATCAGGAGTGACCGTGGTTGTCATTGTCAATGAAAAACGTGGCCAGTCGATAAACCTAATTATTCTTTAACCACTATCCCCTTTATATTATTTGCAATATATAACAATATTTTCTAAATTGTAATATAAATTACTTCAGTGTAAATATAAATACATTTAAAGACGATTATTCTGAACTTTCAGAAGCAATGTGTAAAGCTACGCCAATGCTCGGTAGGCTATGAAAGACCACGACCACTACGATCTTTTGCATTTTTAATTCGTCTTTGTTTTCAGTCCGCGCAGTAAATAGGTGTCACAGCATTGAAAGACTCACACAGACATATACACATTCACACACACACGTACACGAGCGGCAAGATCTAATGCCGTGTAATTTTTCACAAGTCTTCAGTAGGCAACGAACGATCGCATTTTGTTGCTACACTTGACTTGAGATATTTATTGTCGCGGCAACCGAGGTGTCAATAAATAAAACCGTTGCCAAGATACCAACCTTTCCAATGCTGTATTTAGGACAGAGATGAAATTGTCTTAGAAACTTTGCAGAAAAATCTGATGGTCAACACATAACCTCACATCACTTATATAAATATAATAATTTAAATTTAATAATTCCATACGCGTCTTTTAAATTAATTGGAATGTTTCTTGACCGAGAAGAAGATTTTTTCATGGATCAAATATGGGGTGAATAACTGAGCGCGTTATGTAATCGACTGTGGTTCTATATAGCAACTCAGGTTCGAATCCAGACAGGGTGAAAGAAACAACACTTAAATCCGGAATGACGTCATAGCCAGGGGGCAACCTACTATTCCAACCTTACTTTTGCATATTTTTGATTAAATTTTGAACAGTTTCTGTTAAAACGTAATTTAAATAATATTTCCGTGATACAAAATACCTATTAAACCGCATATAAAATTGTATTTTATTGACTTTAAAGTTAATATAAAACACCAGTTTAACAGTTGCCCCCTGACAAATTCATTTGTTATGGATTCGTCTATATGGCAAAAAACTTGATAGAAAATCGCATGACACAAAATAACAGCCATTGGAAGATTTGATTCCAATAATAGTAACCATAGTCACATGAATTTTTTTTCTGAAATTATTTAGGTACTACTAAGTTTGACTTGAGTCTGAGTAACCTAACTGAAATTAATACGTGGAAATTTTTATGTTATACCTATTTCATTTTTTAATTAAAGTTAGTTAAATTGTCATTTTGAGTGTAAATACACAATAAGTAAGGTAAATAATACGCATTAATTAATGTTAAATACACAATTAGTCAATATTTCAGGTTTCTATTATAAAAAAATTCAAAAGTAGAGCAGCGATGTCATTACGATTTTCTTACCGAATCTGCACTCATGCATTAATTCATTTCCAAGAAATTTTTATCCTGCATGCATTTCAACAACGTAATCAGTTCTCGTGTACCACTTGAGCTGATTAAGACGATGTAAGAAAGCACTCAACAAATTTCCAGAAATAATTAATGCACATGTGAGATTATAAGTTGTAATATATCGTTATTATGTTTAATATTTAATAATTTGTTTTTAAAATGTCATAAAAAGTTAAGATTTACATGACAACTATCAACACGCGAAATTATAGTTTTTTGTCTACAGAACGCAAATGACTTTTACATCTAGGATGTAAAAGTCTTTTAAATCCAAGCAATTTTTGACAGAAGACAGAGCCACTATTTAATATAATTACACTTGACACTATGCTTCTAATACATCAGGAGGCAGATTGTCTTCGTCGCTTTTTGATATCATTCTAGTAGTATTGAAATATTTCACTTCACAATGCAAAAATGACAGAACATTTATAGAAAATATTAGAACGTTTTTACTTCCTTGTACGAAGTAAGGAAGTATTGTAATCGCGAAAAATTTCGGTTCTCAGATTTTGACGGAAATATCCGTTTTGACCTTTTCTGAATCCATTATGACTAGTTTCGACGTGACGTCTGTACGTACGGACGGACGGACGTATGTGTGTCGCATAACTCAAATACGGTTAGACGTAGAGAGTTGAAATTTTGTATTTAGGACTGTTATAGCATCTAGTTGTGCACCTCCTATTTTTGGTTTCAATCTATAAACCGGAAGTAGTACTTTTTAAAAATATTTCGATAAATATTTAATTTAACAGAAATTTTTTTATTTTAAATGAGAGATTATGTGATTATTACCTAAAATCGGTATTTTATAAATATTTTTGTATCTGGTATTATTTAGGAATAATTAAAGTATATATGTATAATTTAGTATTTCTTTATCTTGTAGTCCATGATCGATTAACATTTGTTACTACGTAAAATTTAAATGATTATGACATGACAGTGACAATAGTAAAATATGCTTTATATCTTCTTCTGCAGTTTAAATAAAATGACTAAAATATATTTGTGAGTATACTAGTATAATAAGTTAAAAGAATTTTTTATATTATTCTACATTTTAGTTATTAAGAAAAGTATGAACACACAAGTCGTACAAGGAAGTCATGTGGTGTCCACGTCAGATATTTTTAGTTTGCTATCACGAAAACATTACATGTCACATTGATTTGATTAATCATAAGGGTAAAAAAAAATTCTTTACATTTTTTACTAATATTGGGACATATTTTTCTAAAAAGCGTTGTTTGATACTCGATTGCGAAATGCTTTTGCATTTTCGAATGATTTTTTTTTTCGCTATGCTCGCAATATAAACTTTCATCCTCGAATACAAAAGTATCATTTCGCAATCTGGAATTTATTTATTTATCAAACTATTTTAGTTCAGCAGATTATTCCTATATTAGCGGATTTTCTAAATTTTTGTACAGTTAAATTTGAACCTTGCCAGATCCACAGTCGGTCATGCCATACGCAATGCATTCAGTTATCGGCCCCATATTTTATCACAATTTAGAATAAATCTCATCAGATCTATTTTAGAGTGGCAAAATCCATCCATCTATCCATCGACACATACAGAGACATTGTCGAAATACTATTAAAATTGTGTTCTAGAGACCTCAAAATGTTTTGTCCTCTTATCCATTGAAATTTCAAATTTTAGCATGATCACAATACCTCCCTTACAAACATGAGTGACGGAAAACTGCGCAGACTGATTTAAAATTTCTACGCCTGCCCCAGTTTGTTCTATTTTAATATCATAATTCCTGACTTAGCGTGTACGTTAGATTTAAAATTAGTAGCCGAGTACAAATTATCTTCAAGAATAATAACAGGCCCTCAACTGTCAAACCATATTCAAAGAAACTTATAATTTGAATCAATGTCATCTCTATAAATTTTTTATTGCAATTAATATTGATGCCTTTGCCGTGATTGCGCGCTGTGCTTTAAATTTTAATCGATAGAATAAATAATTAATTGTGAACAATCCTAAAAATGCTACTTAGTTCTAGCTACTGTATTTAGCACTTAAAATTCAGAGATAAAAGTTTTATTCATTCTTCTAAGCCATAAAAATTACCTAACACTTCTTAGAAGTGTAATTATTATTTAGGAATTAGATCAGATACGGTCGGCTGATTAGCGTTAATTACAGAGGGCCAATCAAATTAATGCTAATTAATTAAGCAATAAATTCAGGTATTTATTGATTTCCTATACGCCCGAGTTTTATTACGCGTTTTTATTACCGGCGACACAAAAATACCCTGTCGATCTTTCTTAGTTTCAACATATGTCTTAGATTATTAATAATTAATTACGAATATAATTAATGTAAACATATACAAAAAAACTAGAGTAATATGTCATAATTATTACATTATTTAAGTCAAGTTTATGTGATTAAAACATAAATCTCGTTAGCAAAGCAACATTTGTACTTGATTGGCAAAACAGTTTATTATAAATGAAGTGATGGGTTAATAAAATGTTATTTTATTAAATCTGTGTGTACGGATATGTATTTATATAATTTAACACATTCCGGAAAAATATTGCATCTAAAATGTTTGTTCTTAAGTCGATGCTCTACCGCGCCAGAAAACAGCCAAAAACATAGATTTCGCGCGCCACTGCACAGCGTTTATTGTTTTGTTAATTATAATAATCTAAAGATATTGGTGAAGATAAAAGTACAATCTACAAAATGGTCGACGCAGAATTGTAAAATTTTGCTTTAAAATCGAAATAATGTTAGTTTGAATTTTGACAATTTTTTGAACACAAATATCTTTAATTTTACAACGAAATTAAAAAATTCGATCGGTTATTTCGCAGATTCCAGCTTTGTTGACAACATATTAAAAGTTGAAATTAATTCACTTATAAATAAAAGCTGTACAGTGGCGCGCGAAAACCATATTTTTTATAAATATTGCAGTTTTTTTTTCAAATATCGGTGCCAAAATTATTTTCCCTCTCAAACATAAATTATTTGTTATTTTTATGTTTAACAAAACTATAAACGCGTGCAGAATCAATGTTTTTGACTGTTTTCTGCCACGGGTAGAGGATCACCGTCATCCACTATTATACGAGATGTCACAAAAATAATCACTCGATTTACTAAAGCAATAACATTGTTTGTAAATTTAAAACATTGGTTCTATTTGCTGATTACGTTTACTTAAATTTAAATTTTTTCCCATTAACTCGCGAAGATCATAATGGTCATGTGTCCGCCGCCACAGTTGATGCACATTCGGACTCGTTTCTCAGGATTTTTCATATTTGTGTCAAAACTACTGGCGATAAATTCTTCACTTCTTGTCGGATGGTTTCCTTTACGGACGCGAAGGTCTGTGGCTTGTTCGTATAGACCCGTGACATCAAAAAAACCCTAAGACATAAGTGTGGAATGATCATATTGGGTCAGTGCAAATTGCCAAAACGAAAGATAAAGCGGCCGAGAAACGCTTGCTTCAGAATATCCACTGTCGTGCTGTGTGTGCGGTTGCATCGTCCTGCTGGAACCAAATATTCTCCAAACCCAATTCGTCACTTTGCAGCAGCAAAAAGTCGTTGATTATGGTTCTTTATTTTATCTATGTACCAGTCACAGTTAGGAACAGCGTTGCCACAGCAGTGATACTCTCGATCAAACGGCAGGTCCGAGGCCGGCCACGTCTGCTACTGTCCCGTGTTGAGCCAGTCTCTTCCAGGCTAGTGTCTTACCGCCGCAGCATTTGTGCAGTTAACACGGCCAGGGAATTGACGACGAAATTTACGTTGGGCCAAAACTACGACCGACCGATATTTGTCAAAAATATTTTGACACAATTATTCCGCGTTCTTGAGGAGTATCGCGATTTATGGTTAAACTACGTGTATTTTACATCTGTTTTCTTCACTAATGTTAAAATCGCAATGACATGAGAAGCCAGCTGCAAAAATGAAAGCATCATCCAACTTCTTAATGCAAAAAGATTTCAAATCGCTCTTTGCGGCATTGAATTCATCTGTTATTCCTCTATCTACACCCTTATTTTTACAGTATGTAATTGCAGATCCGCCAGAAATAGTAATTTACAAAAGTAAGAAAAAAGAAACATCTTTGTGTTGGAAGTCGCGCATCAATCACTAGTCCACATACGTGTCTGTCTCACACATACGCACGCACACACACAATGTAAATATTCCATTGTTTTCTCCAGAGGACACTTGAATATTTAACACTTTTTTGGAGGCGAAATTGTCGTTGAGAAAACCGCAGAAATATATGCGATTTTTGAACGTGTTAAATTGTCGTTAATTATTTTGGAATGTTTATTTTATTTATCACAACAGAAACATAAATATCTAGGTAGAAACTATTTAATATGAAATGTAAATATATGCTTATAACTTACTTAACTTACTGTTAGATGCTCGCTTCGCTCGGTTTCTACAGTCATTGTAATTGAGGACTATTATGGGCAGGTGGTTCAATAAAAAAAATTCTGTTAAACATAACGTGTGCAGAGTTTCACTATTTGCCTTTTTTTCAAGTTACTTAACTTGACTTGAAATCGAATCAAATAAATACAATCCTAAAGTCAAGTCAAGTAGTTAAATTTCAAGTAACTTGAAAATCAAGTATTAAAACCTCAAGTACTTAATACTTAGTTGAACTTCAAGAAGGAGAAAAATTATGTAATTTTTCAAAACTATTTACTAAATGTAAATCATATATTAGGTATCAATATAAACAATGGACCTAGCAATATAGACTATTATTCACAAAACCAAATTAAAATCTTACAATATTTTACAAAAAATATACCTATGCAAGAAAATAAAATACAGCGTTGGTGCAATAAGCCGATGAAAATTTTATACCACAATCATAAGCACATAGTGCACAGACACATTACCTATAAGCGGTAATGAGAAGATTAGCGTGTACCTTCAATTTCATATTAGACCACATTAATTACCTTCTACTTTGTCGCACTATTTATAATAAAATACATAAGTATAATAGTCAAAGTGTTAATGTAATATACCAGAAAATACAGACTTGTATTATACTAATAATTTTGTGTTTTTCAGTGCAGTGATTATATTTGGACATTTGCAGACATCGAAAACATCTTCTGTGAGTAGTATTTTTTATCTTAATTTAATTAGCGTATGTAAAGATGTATTTTGCTGTATGATTACTATTACTAAAATATAAAAACAATAACATACCTACGTGCGAAAAAAGGTGTAAACCGGCCCTGACTTTAGCAGAATTCCACCAAGTTGGATAAAAGGATTGACAGTCCAGAAATAATGTCAGCAAAAAGTTAAAAAATGCGCACGAAATTTTCGTGTCACCTGAAGTGTGACTGTGAATTTGAAATTCGGGCCTTTGATGCCCCGAAAATAAAACGAAAAGTTGAAATTGGCTTTTATATTTATCCCTAGATTCGCTAAATTCTATTCAACTCAATCTCAAACCTAGATTATTGAAATTTACAAAAAGGTTCAAATACAAAATAACTCAAAAAAATTATTAGGAGAGGAAAACAGGCTGCATAATACGTAACGTAATATTCTTCGACCATATTATTATCTTTGAAATACCTAATTTTTTGAAACTAGTTAAAAATTTACATAGGTATGTTCATTTTTCAGCATTATTTTTGAAATTTGAGATTACATGTATTTGGCAATTGGCTCCAACAGACTATGTAGGTATAGATGTATATTATTTGGTCATAATAAGTAATAGAAGATAGACAATTAAAAGGGACCATAATTATTATATTTTGTGAAAGAAAAAAAAAGTACGATTTTGGATAGTTTTATTGATTTTTTAGCAGAAAATTGGAAAGGCTGTAGGAAATAGCGAATAATTATTTATGTTTATTACCTATTTTACTAAAATTCTAAATACAAGCACAAAAACACAACAATAACTAGTTTATTAAACAAATTCTTTCCTTGCAAAAATGCAATAGGTAGTTATTTTTCCAATTACCTAGAGAAAAGTACTTATATTTCCCACTCGAGCACGATGTTTGTGTCACGAGCGAAGCGAGTGAGGCAATCTAACGAGAGTGGAAAAAGAGCTTTCCTCTCGAGTTAGACATAACATTTTTTTCACGACATGTTTAAAGACATTATAATTGTATTCAAGTTGACGGAACACAGAACTAAAAGTTAAACTGTCAAAATGACATTTGCAAACTAAGTTTTTCAGTGCAGCCAATGTGTAAAATTAAATTAAACAATTAAAATTTTAAAATATTGTAGAAAATGAAAATAGGGAAGATTGAGGTTAGTTGTTATATGGCACATTAGAGATAATGCAAAAGACTTAGAGATGTGCTATAAAGACTAAAACGATCATGGCAACGTCTTATACTATCGCCTCCTTTATTCTAGTGGCGTCTACGTAGTCATTGACCTTTTAAATCCAAACAATTTCATTTTAATCGTTTTACCCAATTAAACGTTAAGATAAATTTTCCAAAAAATGTCACAACCAACCTCGTTCTCCTCTAGAAACAAGAATTTTCAATAAAATAATGGAATTAGTTAAGATTTTTAAAAAATTCATTGTAAAACAAAACTTGTGAACACTGCTTAGTTTCCTCTATAGAGGTTTGCTTTATTATTTCCCGAGATGAAAATGAAGTTTTCTTCGTATGTCGTAAAAAACTATTTTTCCGTATCCATGGATGTAATCGACGGATTGTTTACCATATTTGAGGTTAACAATTGCGGGTAAATATGGAACACGGGACGTAATGAAAATTGGCGGGGTTTTACACAGTTCATGCGTACGACGCGACATCTACCGGTAGAATTAGAATCAAAATAATTTGACTTTTTGATTATTCAGAAAATTTAAATATTAATACAGGGTTCGTCAGTCAAATGGATATATTTGATGTGGGGCTTAGAGCTCGTAGGGAGGTGGTGGAGAAGAAAATAACCCACTCAACAGTATCAGCGTGGTCTACCATTTAGTTTATAATAGATAGTTGGACGAGTGAACAGCGTGGCTATGCAGATAAAGCGTACTTCTCAGTGGCGAAAGTTTGGTGCAAACGCGGCAAGATTTTAGACGTCATTTCCAAGTACCGCGCAATCAGCCTGTTCCGTCGAATAGGGCGATTCGAACGTGGATAAACAATCTTGAGCAAAGTGGATCGACGTGTAAAAAAAGATGGAAGTGCATCAGAAATCTTCGGGATGTAATATGCCTATATCTTCCCTTATGACGCAATATACTATTTCAAATTAATTTCCTAACAATAAGCTTTACCTGACTTTCCGATCAATTATGAATGTTTCAGATCGTAATCTTTAAAATTATAGCCAGAATTATTAAAAATCATCATCAACCGGTGATGCCTTTTAAGTGAAGTGTTCGTGGATAAATTTCTGTCCTCCCTGTATATGTCGTGAACCTGGCTAAGCATTCACTCGTTGTTATCTCCCCGTTACTTTCCAGAAGCAGCAGAAGCAATCGAAACCGCGCGACAAGTTTTTTAGATTTCTTCTCATCTCGTTGTTCCATCTTCGTCTAGCTACCGAACCGATAACTCTATCTATCGCTCTCTGACATATGGCACTGATTGGCCTGTTGTCTGATAATATAGAGCCGAGCCGATGTGTTAAAATTGCTATTATACAGTTTGTTAAAGTACGTGAGAAACATAACTGACTAGCGAGAGAAGGGAGTTTTTCTAGGGGGTTTTTGTGTTGGCAGGATTGATGTAGTTGGAAAGAACAAATTATATTTTAAAGGGATATAATATTTGAAAATAGGGATAATTGGTACGTGCGTACCTGCGCACTGAAACTCATTATTTATGTCATGTGGTTTTTGCCTCGGCAAGTAAAGTCTATATGAGAGTGATAAAAAGAAATTTATGCACCGAGTGACACATTTAGTTTTTTTTCTTCAATCGGAAAATCATTTGATTAGAAAACCAAAATAAAAAACTTGAGTAAATAAAGCCTCATTTAGTTTTAAGGTTTAGATTTATGTTTACGTTTAAGAAAGTTTAAATACAACTAAATATGAGCATTCACATTGTATGAAAATGGGTATTTATAGTTATATGAATTTAAACTTTCTTAAACGTAAAAATAAATATAAACCTTAAAGCCCATCTATTGCTATCAAATGCTAAGCAAAAAAGCATGTTACAATAAATCATTTTGTGATTTTGGTTTTGTAATCGATGACCTCATACTTTACAATGATGTACTTATAGGTTGTGCTTGGCTATAGAATGAAATTTACAAAAAACCTTGCCGTATTTTGGCAAATAATTTCTAAAAATTACTGAAAATGCGAGTTTTGCATAAATTACAGGTTAACTGTTTAAAAAAATCTATACCCGTCTTTTACCGTATATTATATATCGATTTATTTATTATTTATTTTTGTGCATTAATCAACGTATATTATGGATTGTTAAATGATAAGAATTATCTCCAAGTTTTGTTAATTGATGTCACAGCAACTAATAATTTGCATTTATTGATTCACTAATGAGTCATGATTCTTCAAGTTAAATTTCAATTTGAAATTTTTTATAATACAGCCAGAATCGTTCAGATTGTTAATATTCTGGATTTACAAGTGTAGCGCCTTAAAGCTAAATGCTTCTGTGAAAGGCTTTACTCTAAATTTTTTTGAAACAAATTATATTTTAAGATGTACATGATTATCAGTAATATATTTATTGGTGCTTAGCACAATAATATTTAACTTATGTACGAGATTATAACATCAGAAAATAGAAATCTATAAAATATTTATATCCAGGAAAATTTAACACCAGAAGCTGCACACCTATCTAGAAAATTTATAAATAATAAAATGCCTGCATCAAAAGATTCATTCACAGGAAAATACAAGTCTAGAATTTTAGATTTGGCAAAAATGCAAACAGATGCAAATCTAGAAGACTAGATTGTCTCTTCTACAAAAATTAAGTTAAACTGAACTAAATGAACAACCCAGTACCATTCTTGATTCTTAAAGCCCATATACTCTATATTTACATCTTCCTGTGTTTGCATTTTTGATGCCGAATCTAAAAATATTCTAGATTTGAATTTCCCTGTGAATGAATCTTTTGATGCAGGTTTTTATTATACGTACATATATAAATTTTCTAGATTTGCATCATCTAGTGTTTTATTTTCTAGATTTTTTTCTGGTGTTGAAGCTGAAGCCATTCCCCTTCCCTATATTATGAACGTGTACTGTTGGATGATCAGTAATTATATTAACTGGTTTTTAATTTGCTTCTAAAATCCTCGTTTAAATTAAATACCACCCTATTTTAAATAAATATATCTAACATGCTTACTCTATTTGAGTGTGGAAGTCTATAAGATTATTAATAATAACATCTGTGATATAGATAACTAATTGGTCTGTTTATTAAATAATATCGTTAGAATAATTATATCATTTATTTTTGATTGAATACAGTATAAATTTATAATTTACTTAATAGTGCGGTTTAAATACGGTTGTTATAATTAAAATAGATTAATAGTATCTATGTTTATATTGATGGCAATTATCAGACTAAAGTGAATTCTGTTTTAAAATAAAATGCGCAAATAAATAGGTACAAAAAAATTAAATCCGATTAAGTGTATCGATGTAAACATTCGCTCTATACGAGTACCTATTTTATAATTTCATACTTTATTTTGCTTATTATAATAATGCGTTACCTGTACTTAAATGGAATTTGTAGGTAATGTCTGATAACTGCACACATAATATTAAATATTAATATGTATAATAGCCGTTTTACACTACGCTAAATATTGAATAAGAAATTGCGCAACAAATTGAACAATATCTTGAGCAATAAATTGCTTTGTTTTTAATAAACTCTGTTTTATACTGAGACACTTTTATATACCTACCTACAATATATAGTTTGTGATTCTGCGCAGTTCGCAGATAATAATAATTTAACAGCCGCGCTTATCTATTTTTTTGCAGACAATTCTCTTCGAGCTGGAGGTTTACATTATTTTTTTCATGACATGCGGAGAAAACACAATTTTCTTCTCTCGAAATAGTGAGGAAAGTAGGTTTTCCCTCTCTAGAGAGGAAAGTAAGCAGTGTTACCACCAGTGTTATTTTACGGTGACATATTTTAGAAATTGTAAGTAAATTTATTATTTTATTGAAAATTCTGATTTTATAGTGATATACTGTAAACTATTATTTTACCATTATTATGTTTTATACTTTCTTTTTCTACTATTTCACGATTTTACAACTTAAATTTAATTTGGCATATTGGCAGCATTTCGTTGTTTTCAGTTATAACCTAACTTCTAGTTATGTGTTTCTTCTACATTTACAATGTTTTTAAATATGTCGTGAAAAAAATGTTGTGTCTAACACGAGAGGAAAGCCCTTTTTCCACTCTTGCTCGATTGCCTCACTCGCTTCGCTCGTGACACAAACTTCGAGCTCGAGTGGGAAAAAGAAGCGCTTTCCTCTCTAGTTGGACAAATAACTATTGTTTTCTATTGTTTTTAGCAATAAAGTCGATAATTAATAAGCATGTATTCCTTTATTTTTACATAATTGTTCAAATTCCTATTTGTAAGTTCAGAAGCCAATATTTACCTCTAAACGAAGCGACAATTTTCAAATGGAAAATTTTCTTATTTTGAGGTCCTACATTCATATTTTAAGTTAGGATAACTAAAACACCCTGTATAATCTTTAATTCCGATAGGTACATAAACAGAAAATTAGGCAATCTTTAATGACCAAAAATATTGTAAAAAATTACAATATTTTCTGTGTATAATAAATCGTCTCTCTCATCACCCCTAAATTTATCGCTTTGCTGCCTGGGCTTTGTGCTACCGCTGCCAGCCATCTAGATGTTCAGATAGATAAAAAGATAATTTTCGGAAAAATCTTCAAAAACCACAAGATCAAGTATCTTCTCTGACTCCCTGTTGAGCGGTTGTACTTTAGACCAGCGGTACTGAACAGTAGGGGGCTATTCAGACCTTGTCACCAAATAGTAGGCTGGGATGATACCTGAAAAAAACAAAAACTTGCGTAAAAAGATATCTACCGACAAATCTCCACGAAAAAAATTGGGATGGTTTGTAATAATGTGTCACCTTATAACCTATGGAAGTAGAAGAAGATAGACAATTTTTAACCCCAAATTTGGATTGTTGGGATGTTTGCACATTTTGTCAAGATATTGATATTTCCAATAATACAGTGCCAATTTACTTGACATTTTTCGTACCTCGTACGTTTACTAAGACTATAAAATAATACCTACATTCCTAACACGATTGTTGTCAGTGAGCAAATTTATATATTAGGTACCTACTTACTACTAAGTTTTCTTTTAAAAAATTACCAAGATATTTAAAAAAAAATTCTACTCTCCAAGCTTTAATTTATTTATTAAGTATGCATTTTTTGTACTTAAATGACATCATTTCGATGCAGATTTTTATTATGATACACCAAAGTTCATTTCATAGAAATGAAATGATAATATTATTTTTTCAAAATCGGCATGAAAATCTTCATTTCCTGACTAATTTGAGTCTTGAAAGTAAGATTTCCATGACTAGGCATGAAAATAAATAAGTAAAAATGACTAGGCATGAAAATTTTCATGCCTAGTCATTTTTACTTTCCACTGTCTGTAGGTACAAACACTTGTCATGACAACGTTTTCTAAAATATGTCACAGCTCTGATGATTTATGCAAACCTAATTTTTTCTATAATTTTAAGCTTCTATAATTGCCGATTTAAAAAAAATAGAATACATCACGCGTCATAAATATGTCTTTGCTAGACTCGGAGGCTTTGAAGAAATGCTCGGACGCTGCGCATCCTCGCATTCTTCAAACAAGCCTCCTCGTCTGCAATGAAACATTTTCATGACTTGTAATGTAATATACTATTAATAATAGTTTTTTGCCTCCTGAACTGTAAACATAACAATCACACATCGTTGACATCTACGGTAGTTGCGATTTTACACATGCCATAACTGTTTCCAGATATAGCTCGTTAATACGCACCGAATTGTATTTTTTAAATATGCCATTAAATAAAAAGATAACTTTGAAATAAAATGGAGAGCCTCCAAAAACACTACTTTACACAATTTATTGTTCAATAGAGTCTGAAATAAATAAAACAGATTAATTTTAAATGTGACATTTACTGGCGACATCTCAGAGCAGTTGTGTCAAGGCTACTTGACAAAAGGAAATTTTAGTGCAAATGTCAAATGCATCTCACTCTTAACCTCTCAGAAAATACGATATTTTAAATAAATAGGTATGTCGGCCAAAAATATAATACATAATGTGTGCTTTAGGTATTTGTACAATGCTCGGTTTTATTAAAGCACTCCACTTCGCGTCGTACTTTATTGTAGAACATCGCATTGTAAAATTAACCCTACCGCACTTATAATGTAAATAACTATTAATGATGGACGTATTCATCATTAATAGTTATTTACATTATAAGTGCGGTAGGGTTAATTTTACAATGCGATGTTCTACAATAAAGTACGACGCGACATATATATCATGAGTAATTGCCACACCACAACTATACTGTATTTACGATACGACTATATTAAATAATACATTTTTTGTAAGATAAATCTGAAAACACAACTATTCAGTTATCAGAAATATTTTATTTTTAAAATTTATTTTTATTATCTAGCAACAAACTATAATGTATGATTGAATATAGTATAGTGCAGTACTAGAAATTATATTTGTCACCAAAATCCATAAAATAAGAAGATTTACTGGTCAAAAAACCAGTTGAATATTTCCAAAAGTCACTAGTGCGAAATTTATAACATAATTTACTGAAAACAATAATTGTATTATATTTATTTTTTAATAATTTGTTGTATAGTTATCGATAGGGATGGAAAAATATCGATATATCGATATGAACTTTTCGTTTGGTATCGATGTATCGATAACTCGATATTATCAATATTTTCGATAATTTATCGATAATTATCGACATATATCAACAAATATCGAGTTATCGATACATCGATACCAAAAGAAAAGTGATAGCAACTGATGTTCATATCGACATTTTTTTATCGATATATCGAAATTTTTTCCATCCGTAGTTATCGATCACTATACAACAAATTATTAAAACAAGACAAGATTCACATTTTTTATTTGGACACACAAACAAAGATTTAATTATTCAATGTATACCTAAACCACCCCTTATTTATATTAAATAGAAGACAAATTCAAATTCACAAAAATAAAAATCTCCCTTCCATAATAGGGTTTAACAACCCTATAAACTATCTCCAAAAAAAAAATATAACTATCACTTTCAACAATAATTCATTATCAAAAAAAATGAAAAAACACCCCCTGTTTCACTTCTACCAACCGTAACGATTCTAAGGCAGGTATACCAACATAATCGACGGAACTAACCAATTACTATACGCATATTATCCCACTTAAGGCCCTAGCAAGCAGCACGAGGTATTAGAATACAATAAAATATATTGTCATTAGGTAATTTGGACGTCAGCATTGTATCAAATTGGAATTCGGGGTATAAATATTTATTAGATGGATGTTTAGCTTCGCTGGACAGAAAATACGTTAAATTTTGTCACTGCTGTTTGATATTAAGAGGCCAGTGCGGAAAAATTTGAGGGTATCGTCTACGTTCCATTAGTATATTATACAACAAGTTTAGAAAAGTGATGTTTTGCTGAATGAGAATGGGTGTTTCGTTAATAACATTTTCATTTCACTTATTATATACCACGAGTAGTCAAAGATACTTTGACTACGAATGGTATACAGAGGACTATTAATTGTATCAGATCCAGATTTTAAATTAAAATTACTAAAAATAGGGTATGCATGATTTCAAAAAAACAAATGCTTAAAAAATTAGATCAATTTTTAATGCTAATATCGAAGTGATTTATGAGTTTTATAGGTAAATAATATAGAATTTAAAGTGAAAAATGAGCTGGAAATTTATAAAAAATCAGGAACAGATATTGTGCATTAAAATTGCAATATTCGATTCTATGCACTGCTATTTATTTTTTATTTGTTACGTAATTAAGAATCCTGCATTTTTATTGGTCTACTTTTGTCAGATGACTAATAAAATTAATAGTCACGTTAATTTTAAGAAGAAAAAATATTCGTAGTTATGCAGTAATGGTTGTCATGCTGCAAAGTAGGTACTACTTTACCAAACTCCTTTGTGATATTAGAAAAAATTATTTACTACACGATTGCTTTATAAGGCATTATAATTTTACATGAATCTTAAAGTAAATAATTTATAAATTTATTCCTTTCCAAAATTTCATAAAAGCTTTAAATAAAGCTCTCAAAAATATTGAATAGTATTATGCCTGTGAAACACAGTTAAATGGAGATTCAAAAAGCATCAGCATATACTTATATTTTCATATAATTATAATCATTTTGAATATTTTGCAATATATCAATAAATGCAAATACTGGCAGACTAAAATTATGAATTATTTATTTATTATTATTTTATTCGTTCCTTCTAAGTATTAAACAACGCATTCATTTCATGTTTTCAGTTTGCAAATTTGCTCCTTATTTTTTTTAAATATAAGTCACAGAGCAAGTACCTATTGTATTTTACTTGAAATGAACAATAAAAATCTGACGTGGACACCACATGACTTCCTTGTACGCCTTGTGTGTTCATACTTTTCTTAATAACTAAAATGTAGAATAATATAAAAAATTCTTTTAACTTATTATACTAGTATACTCACAAATATATTTTAGTCATTTTATTTAAACTGCAGAAGAAGATATAAAGCATATTTTACTATTGTCACTGTCATGTCATAATCATTTAAATTTTACGTAGTAACAAATGTTAATCGATCGTGGACTATAAGATAAAGAAATACTAAATTAAAAATATATACTTTAATTATTCCTAAATGATACCAGATACAAAAATATTTATAAAATACCGATTTTAGGTAATAATCACATAATCTTTCATTTAAAATAAAAAAATTGTGTTAAATTAAATATTTATCGAAATATTTTTAAAAAGTACTACTTCCGGTTTATAGATTGAAACCAAAAATAGGAGGTGCACAACTAGATGCTATAACAGTCCTAAATACAAAATTTCAACTTTCTACGTCTAACCGTATTTGAGTTATGCGACACACATACGTCCGTACGTACGTACGCACGTACGTACAGACGTCACGACGAAACTAGTCATAATGGATTCAGAAAAGGTCAAAACGGATATTTCCATCAAAATCTGAAAACCGAAATTTTTCGCGTTTACAATACTTCCTTATTACTCCGTACAAGGAAGTAAAAATGGCAATAATTGTTTATTCAAATGATTACATAAGATTACAGCACTCGTTGAATAATGTTTATAATATGTAATTCAGCAAAAATTAACCTATTTTGTGAATTTCAACGTGAATGCATCCCTAAGTTAGTGTAGCACTCTTATTTAACGAATTTTTCTCAAGAGGTTATTAAAAATGGAATCACACAGTTCACAAAGCCTGTCCTACGCTTGAAGAATATAAAATGCTTATACACTTTAAGATATAACGCATATAGCGTAACATTTCACTCGTTCTGTGTTACTTTAAGCGTGATTTTGATTTTATCTCAGACGACAAAAAAGTGGCCGGAAAACTGGAGGAAACATAAATAAAAATGTTCTTTAAAAATATTGTGTCATGTGTGTTGTGATTGTTAATTGTTTGGGGGTCACTAACACTGTCCCTTTGTTGGAAGTAGAATTCCATCGTTAAGAGGAATCCCCTTGGCCTGTTTTTAAGCTTTGTTCGACTTAGACAGGTGGAGAAACTAATAAGAAACGATCGAAAATTCGATAGTCCTGTTGATCGACTATCGATATGTTGATACCGATACTGAAACTTAATCGGTAATATAATCGATATTTTTAATTTTAGTTTTTGTTAACAATAATCTACAAAATATAGTAGGTATAACAGTATATTATTTACAATGAGATATGAGATCATTTAAGTGAGAAATTGTCCTGTAAAAATCGAGTAGAACAGGCTTTACTTTATCTGCGATAATTCCACTCCTGTATAAAGTAAGCCGTAAACAAAACACAATTTTATCGCTTTGACAGCGGATAAAGAAGAGGAAGGTAACTTTTTGCAAGTGGTAAAACCTTATTTACCTTTTTCTTAGCAACCAAAAAAATCACTAATTCATTTATTAAGCTAATTTTCATATAGTTTAAAGTTGAAATGCAACAATTTTATACTTTTGATTATGATAGTAGGTTCAAGAAATTATATTGGTCAAAAACCATAACAAACCATAAAATAGGCACTCGTAGTATAATTAAATAATTAATAATAAATTTTAGACCATAATAGCGTTCACTTAGTACCATAATGAAATAAAAAAACAACTCCTTACTAAGGGCGTTTTTTTGTTCAATACCAAATAATTTATTTTACTTTTTGACTAATTTACGCCAGAAGATAAAATTTTTTATGGAATACGGATCGTAACCAATAAACCAATCATTATGTTACACGTCGTGTTATCAAACTCGCCTGCGCCTCATCTAATAATCTTCACGAATAGTACCTACCATAATGATGGACGTTAGACGTTACGATCCTTATAACATATATAACTAATATGACAACTCAATTGAAAATATATATATATATATATATATATATATATATTTATTTTACTTTATCATATTACAACATTTTACACGGGTGTGTATAAATAAACGTTAGGTTAGATTATCCTGAAGTCAATAATAATCTGATAGTTTACTCGCAACGAAAACAAAGGACATTGCATAGCTGGGATGCGGCAAAGTATGAGTTTCGGGCTGGTTTTAGGCAGTCGTAGTAAAAAGAGTAAAATCGAGAGTATTCTAGAAATTCGGAAAAACCGTAGAACTAAATAAAGAACCTAATATCCTTCTTGAGTCCCACAAACTCGGTTTTAGTATAGAAATACAGTATATATAAATATCCAATTGCGTACATACTGTGTATGTATAAATAGCCACATTCTTAAATTTTAGACTCATATAAAATATAAACATTCAGACGTAATTATTGTTTAAGTTATAACTTACAGATTGGTAAAAATAACAACTTATTTTTCTTATAACAATATTCGAAAACGTGTAGTAATACATAATGAATCAATATAAAACGAACCCTCTAGTTTTAAAGACCACTGGGCATTCCTCTTAGGAATATTAAAAGGACTGGCGTTAGTGTTGTGAATCTGTAGGGTCAGATTTTAGCGTTGGGCGGCGCAGGTAGACATTAAGTAAAATTTAGTGAAGCATTGTTTTACGTCTGCCCCCTGGAGTGACGGGCGCCACTGACTTCAAAGTAGCCCCTGGGTTCCGCCCATGGCCAGACACGATCGTTAATTGTTTTAGACGCACTTTACGTCACCTGGATTGTTGTTTATTACCAGGTAACCACTAAAGGTTGAAGAAGATTTTTTACTTGGCCTGAGTTTACGATTTTTGGGGGAATATTTTAAAAATAAATCAACTTAGTGGCTGCCTTTTAGCGAATCTAACTATTTTATGTCTAAAATGATGTAACCACAAATATTGTAATCACAGTTTTTGTCTTTATTATAAATTTGTGCCCATTTTGTGATCCATTCTCCTATTGTAACAATAATTATTGTAAGTAAATGCAAGCCATTTATCGATAATGCTGAAATATTAAATAAGACAAAATATGTACCGTCAAATGGGGTTACTTTGAACAGTTTGATTATATTTATGCTCATATTTTTGTTGTCGTTGTATTTATTTCATTGAAAAAAAATTTGCCTAACAGGTTAGCCTATGAAGAAGAAAGCTGTGGTGTCAAAACGTCACATAAATGTTAATTTTCAAAGTTACCCCGGGTTTGGGGTAACTTTGAACAACGCATAAAATGTCATATATCTACTTTTCTGTATCAACTATGTTCAAAATAACCCCACCACGTGAAAGATGGGAAAAAAGTAAGTAAGATAAGTGGTTTAGTTGTACATTTTGGACATGGGGAAATAATTTTTTAACAATAAATTTTCTTTTGTATAATTTGTATAGGTTCTATCACATAATTTTCTTGAATACACACGCATATTCACAATTCATATAAAACGTTATATTAGGTACCGAACAGACGAATATCTAGCACTAAACTAAAAAAAAACGCACCCGCGACGTTGAATACGGCTAATATGCAAGTTCAAAGTTACCCCACGACACTTCGAGATGACGTCATTTTTTTTAAAATATATTTTTTTATTTGTAAAATTGTTATTATAAATCAAATAACTCAAAAATAATAATAAGAAATTATTAGTACCTACGTATAAATGATTTTGACAATCTATTATTCTGACATTGACGTTTAAAGCCACAGAGGATTAAGAAGGAAAGAGACACAACTTAATGTATAAAAATAGCAGTGTCGATACGAGCGCACCACAACTGCCTGGAATGAACTAAAATGACAGGAGGCGTATTGTACCGGCATATTTAAATTAAATAGGTACCTACAGTATTTTCATTTTAAACAAAAGCATGTTATCAAAATTTTCTTTTGTAAAAAGTTCCTAAAGAGAAAAATATTTCAAATAAAATTTTAAGAAAATGTAGCAATTCGCACTTTTATTTGAAATTTATTTTCGTTAAAATAATTTCAGAACTTTTTCAAAGACAAATTTTGATGACATGTTCTAGCTTAAAATGAAAATTACTATTAAAAATAAGTAGTACATTTTTTATATAACTAAAACTAAAATTTATTTGAAATAAGATATCACATTTTGATTACAATAATTAGGAACAAATAAATGTAGTACCTAACAGAAAAATAGTATAAAATGTATAAAATATATCGAACAAAAACATAATTACACAAAAAATTTGTTTATAGGAATGTCGTTAAGTACGTTTAGCTTTTTTAATTATTTTTGAATTCATATCATCAAAATATTTTCGAATAATTAAGAGAGAAGATTTTTAAAAATCTCTGTTTTAACTTCTTGTAAATGAATAAGACAAGAAGTATGAAAAGTGAAATCGAATTTTGTTTGTTACTGGTAGACAAAACCAAAATCTTTTAATAATAAATATATAATATCGTGCTAGAACCAGACACAAATTTCCTGATACATTTTTTAATCGCTTTTTATCGTCTACTTACTTATTCATAGTGAAAATATGATGCGGTTCTAAATTCTGTGACAATAAACAACTTTTACAATTTTCACAGTCTGAACTGAAAAAGGATTTAACTAAGTACCCAGCTTTTCTTTTCTTCATAACATATGTTTCATTTTTTAATCGCTTATTTTCTTTATACATTTTTAAATCTCTGGGTGTAAGATCTGCCAGTTTTCTAATTCGAATATCGGATAATGTGAATCTTTTTATTTGTCTTCGTTCTTTGAAATACAAATTTCTATCTTCTGAACTTTCAATATTGAACAACCGACGGCGTGATTTTGGGGGTACAGTACTTCTACCGTTTAGTGGTGTTTCTGCTTTGGAATCAATGAAATTAGAAGGAGTAGGAGTAGATGATTTTGTTACTTTAAAAGGTAGAACCGATTCAGAGGATGTTCCGCCAAGCGGTTCATAATCTGGTACAGATAAGATATAGTAGTAGACTTTGTGACCATAGAAGTTGTAATTAATTAATTAATTATAATGTTTCAGGAAGCGATCCATACTCTGGTAGTGTTCTAGTAGTTGAATTTAATATCGTTGGAATCAATTCGGAAGATATTTCAGGTTCATAATTTAGTACAGGAGACATAATTCGTTTTGAAGATGTTTCAGGAAACGATTTTAAATCAGCCAATGTTCTAGTAGTTGAATTTGTCAGTGTAGGAATAATATTTCTATGCAATTTTTTTAGCGTACTTGTGAAGCAAGATGATATCAAAGTGATCTTCGCAAATATATAATTTTGTTGTCATTTTCTTGTAAATTTATAAATTGAAACCACTTTTTCCGCGTGTCTTCTTTTTGGGGATATTTGAAGAAATGTTTATTGGAAGTATTTGTTTTGTAAGCATTGGCACAATCTGGCACTTTTGGCATTTATATTTTAATTTATATTTTTTGACATTGTTCAGGCAGTTCAAAATCCTCTGAAATAATATAAAACTTAGTCATTTAAATTATAATTATAGAGATTAACTTACATCACATCATCAAATTGGCAAGTTGTTGAGTTCGGGGGCTATATCTATAAATTTAGTGCGTACCGCGTGCATACTCAATGCACGTGTTTGTGTTTGACTGTCAAACATTCACAACATAAACAAAGGCATAACGGTGCGTTTCTTTTACTAGATGAGAGTTACACACACAAAACGTAGATTTTAGTTCTCCAGGCAGTTGTGGCGGCGCTGTTGCTAACAATTTAAAACCACATTTGAGTTTTATCCCCGTGGGGTTTAAAGCGTTACGCATTTGTTCATCTCCTGTTTTTAATTCCATGGCTGTTACTATTAATTCGCTATGCCGTGTATTTTCAAATTTGATTTCTGCAGTTATAAAGAAACCAAAATAAATTTTGTTTACTGATCCGGATGTAGAATTTTATGCTCAACAACATTTATTTGAAATATTTTTGTCTTAAATAATTAGGGAAGCAATGCGAACGGAAAAACTGATTTACCATGTTAAACGCCTATGTTTCACTTTTCAATATACATCCTATAACACCTATGATTTAAATAACGGTATTTATCGAGTGAGTTTTTAAATTAAAATCATTGATTTAAATCAGATTTAAAAATTCTTATTATTTCTTTAATAGAGATATAAACGACATAAAATAAACCATCAAATAAATAAATGATAGAAAATATGGTATTAATATTAATTTTATAATAAAATACAAAATAAATTGAGCAATAAAATAGAACTAGACAAGATAGGTACCTATATTATTTACCGACACAGTGGGAAATGAATTAAATCCGTTAAATGTATATGTTTAAGAAATTTAGTTCCTGAACACAAAGATCGAGTGGATTAGTTATAATAAAATAAAATAAAAAATAATATTAAAAATTACCACTACACAAATTTATTTTTGATACAATAAAAAAAACTAATCAATTAGTGGGCTTGTGACAATTATTGAGTTTAAAACGTCATAATAAATAATATCGCAACTTCATTTAAGGTCGTTTCATAATGTAATAAATAGTTTGTTTAAAACGTAAAAATGAATAAAAGTTTTTAATTTGATGCACGACAGCTCAAATATTGCACACAATATAAGGAATGATGGGTTTACAATATACTATACCGATATGGTTAGAACCATTTAGACACAACTATTCCTCATCTCTAGTAGTTTATTTTTCTATTTATTCCGCGCCTGGTAAAGCATTTTTTTCTCCTCGTATTTGAAGCATTTCTCGATTCTTGCGCTGTTTGGGTATTTTTGTTGCAAGCTCACAAACAACTTCAACCAATCAACATTCTCTTAGTTCCCAACGCGTCCGTGTGTCGCTAGTGTCACGTTGACACGTCCAACTGAAAAATGTCACCAGGCACAGGGCCGTACGCGGTCAATTTAAAAAGCTAGTGAGATGTAAGCAGGAAACGACAGAGGCTTTGTAACTTTTACTCGAGAAAGACATCCAAATACAGATTGTAGCATTCGATTGCTGATGTTGTTTTGCACTTATTTTTATATTTTCATAGTATACTATACTCTATTTAAAAACTAATCGGACAAATTTGAAGTTGGAATGCTAAAACTGATCGTTTTTTATTGGCTGATGTAACACCAGTTTTAAAACACACAAACTTTGTAATGTAAACAAACGAATGTTCTCATTCTTGTCTCGTCAGCTGTTGTCAGTGACTATATCTAGTTTGCCCGCTGATAGGTCAAATTTAACCCATTTTTCCCAGTGTTCCAAAGTTCCAATATTGGAACAACGAACTTAATTTTGCCGTCAAAAAAAATCTAGTGATATTTTTCCCGTATTTACATAATGTAAATATGGCTCAGCGAGGCAACTCCAAGTTTGTCCGTTTAATTACTAAATCTAGTATAGTAATCCTAGATCTACCAGAATGTTTATTTGTCACCTAAAATATCATTTTATAAGATAGTCATTCTAGGATCGGCAGAGCTAAGCACATAAGTCAAAAAATTCCATTTTTAGATATGATTGCAATAAGTCCCTATTTCATCAACTCGCAACCAGACTAAAGCACATACTTAAGTCAAGTTCGTCTGTAGACTGGCAAAACAGACAGGCGTTCCTTATTTTTTTACATGTACCTACTAAAGAAAAGCACATAATTTGACTTATGTTTGGTTTCTAAACATTTCAAAAAGTTGACTTATGTTATTAGGAACATAACACATGTTTTTAGAACATAAGTCAATGTAAATTGATCTGGTACACATAACATAAGTCACCAAAAAGCCATAGCAGTATATTTTTCATATTTCTTTTTTATTTTGCTAAATAAGATTCTAATTTAATAGGTACTTATATAAATAGAGTAAATGAATATAAATTACTTAGTGTCTTATAAGTTTTTTGAGTTTGCTGCAAATTTAACATTTGCGACTAATATGCTTAGATCCGCCGACCCGAGAATTAAGTATTCGATCAGACAGAATACATATTTTCCCCTTATAAAGTATAAACGTGACTAGGTCAACATTTTGAATGGTAGCGTCCCATGTCACTTTGTCATTACTAAAGTAAACACATGTAAAATACACGTAGTCAAACCATGAATCGCAATACTCATCAAGAACGCGGAATAATTGTGTCATAATGTATAGGATTGAAACGCGGATTACGACATTCGATGGTTTGTGGTTTATACTTTTCTATCCCTAAAGTAGGGTTTACATTATGTGATTTATCATATGATTTCGCATATGATACCAAAATCATATGTGTTTATTTTTACGTTCACACTGTTCAATTTACAGAACGACTCATAAGGTAAGTCATAACGAAACATAACTGTTTCTATTTCCTTATGATTTTTTGTATGATTTTCGTTGACATTGAGGTTATGTAAATGTTAATGTCAGGTTCTGTCAGGTATTGTAAACCTCAGAATTTGATAATATAACTTAAAAATGGCCAAAGTAAGTAAATTTTTATATTAAAATAGTCCTAATAATTGTAATAATTAGTGACGAAAACTACTGTATCGATATAGTTATTCTTATTACAATAAATTATGTAGAATTATTTAATTTTGTAGGTAGATTGGACGAGAAATGCAACACAACATTTGATAAGTATCATCTCTGTCCATTTTAATAATATTACTCAAAGCTGACTTTGAACCAAAATGCGCAAAATAATAAGTGTACTGTCAAATAAAGTTGAAGTATACTAATCATAAACTCTTATGATGTGAAAATGAAATCAATAAAGCATCAGACATGTTTGATCAGATGATATCCCTTACGACTTTATCATATGCGAAATCATTATGATAAATCACATAATGTAAACCCTACTTTATACAAAATTTTAAGGTGTTATAATAGGATAGTTTACCATTTTTTATTTGAAAGCGATTGAGAGTAGGTACTGATAAGCCTTAAATATTCTTAATAAAGCTGTAATTAATTTTTAAAGTTTGTGTGACGTAGATGTATAGCTGAAAATCTTCTCAAACAATGGGGCTGGAATTAAAATGTATCGATACGTAAAATCTCAAATATTTAAAGAACTATTAACTTTTTGAAAACTTTTTTCATGGCAATAACTCATTTTTGAGGTCTCCTTTCAATATAATTGACTGGATTGCTAATTTGCTACTATGGTAAAGTACCCTATTCCAAGATCCATCAAAATGTGCAGTAAATCTGTATAGGTAATGTCGATATCTTGTTGAATAAATTAAATTGTGAGTGAATACGGCCCTGACGCAGTAGATGTCGCTTCGTAAAGAAAACCGCTTACTATGTGATTATGAATACGGAGAACATGAAGCATCGTATGAAATAAATATGAGGCGCGACTACATATCAACGTATCAACCCTTATAGCATGTTTCGTTCGCTTACCTTAGAATTATATTACAAAATCAATTATATCCCTTGCTGAACTTTGTTGTAACGTTGCCTGCACTGAGAAATAAATAAAACCGACTTAAATATTAATATTTAAATATAGTGCAACTACAATTAGCCTTGCAAACTTTCATATACTACAAGAAAAAATATCTGAATGATTTATCGAGTTGGAATTATTTATATGCGATAATTTGAGGGGATACTTTAATTGCAATGCATGAAAAAAACAACAATTAGAAATGTGTCAAATTTATTATTTATACGGAACATGTATCTATTTCTGTACGTAACAATTTTTATATATAATTATTTCTGTAAAGGTTAAGGGTTGAAACTTTAAATTTGTGTGTAAGTATTTACTTTGCCCGTATTTGGAATCTGCACGGTCAAACGGGTAATAGAAAACAGTAAAAGAAGTACGAAAAGACAATCGAAAGTGTGTTTAAGAAACAAATAAAGGGGATGTTATGCCGGTACCTTGGTTAAGAGGGATCAACGGAAGAGGATTTTCCTTTCCTATATATCGCAAAATAACTACAGGGTCTTTCAATAGAAGTGATAGTTTTTTCAATAAAGATTTCTCGGTTTCTGATATATATTTTATTTACTTTTAGGTGTCAAATTATTTAATATAGTGTGCAGTTTCATGATTCAGCGTTTGACGCCTCTAGACCGGTTGGAAATAATAAAAATATATTACCAAAGTTCGAGCTCAGTTGTGGGTGCTCAACGTTTATGCACCCCAGAATTTGGTCGCCGTCACCGTTACTCTGCGCAGGCTATAAGACGCACTGTGATAAAGTTTGAGTTAACATTACTAAGACAATAAGCCACCAAGAAGACAACGAAATGTTCGAAGTGAAGAGAATATCACAGCTGTAGCGGCCAGTGTGGCGGATGAGTCAAATTCGGCCAAATTGGAGCGATCTTGTGACCAGTGTCAAGTCAACAAAGCCGTGGTGGACATTTGAACGATATCTTGTTCCGAACATAACTGCATTGTCCAAGCTTCCAAATATAGCAAAAACTAAATTGATATGTCAAACCGTTGACGTTTTATTTAAAATTAAAATCCTATCACTCTTAATGAAAGACCCTATAGAAGATTTTTATAAGATCTAGAAACATATCGTTCACATGGAGGTTGTATAAATATTGTATGCACGGTCATATCATAATTTGACACATACAAGAATTTCTTTGACGTAAACGTCACTTTATAGCCCACGAACCACTTTATAGCGCAGTACGCCATAAAAAAACGTCAAATTAATGCAAACAGTTTAGATTTTCCTCATATAAACTACCTACTAATAATCCTATACATAACTATTTTTTATAATTAGTTGTACTATTTTTAATTTAAATAATATCATTTTTACTTACATTTAACATAAATTATCTTGTAAATGTTTAATTCAATAATGACACCTTTGACATTTAGATTTTTGTTTATTTTCGAAATTTTTTTGGTATCTTAGCAACAATCAAAGAATTTAGTAATTTTTGGTAATTTGAACAAAGTAGGTACCTAAATTATATTAATTAATTAATTAGAAAATATTGAACCGTACATAAAGTTGGATATGTACCACGGGCGTAATTTGCTTTTATGGCTCTTGACGTGTTTTTAGCTAACGCTCGGGCTCAAAATCACGTCTCAAGCCATAAAAGTTTCCTTACGCCCTTAATACATAAATAACTATTATGAAAATTTTAAATTACTAGGGATTCAAACCGAACCGGAACAGGAACGAAAACCGGAATGAACCGCAACTACTTTAAAGAACCTGGATAACAGGAACGCTTCAAGCAATAATTAAAATTTAATGTTTTTTCGTTAAATTCGATTAATTTCTATCTACCGCCTTATATTCCATTAGGTCCCTAGAATTCGAATTGAATTTTTTCTAAATTATATCTGTGAGCGCGCGCATGTGTGTCCGTATGTTACACTTTTTTCGTTGACGATAACTCAAAAAATATCAAACATTTAACAACCAAATTTTATATTTAAGGTTTTAATACTAATCTAAAAATCCAGTTATTTTTTTGAAGCAACCTCAACACCAGAATTAGTACTTTTTTTAAGATAAATTATCAATTTATCACAACTTTCTATTTGAAATGAAAGATTATATTTTTGTCATCTACAAGTAATATTTTAAAACTTTTAAAACGTATAGGTACCTACTATGTACCTATAAACGATTTAAAAATATTATTTAAAAAATTAGCTAAACAAAATATTCTTCTGTAAAATAAGTTCACCATTATTTCAACTTATTAATTATAAACAAACTATGTAAAACATTAATATAATAACTACGTTTGAAGAGCTGGAATACTTAATTATCGCCCTAGGGTGGTGAGTAATAACACCTTTGTCAAAACCATATGACAACTGGTAAACAAGCCGTAATTTATTTCCTGGCCTTCTACTCAGCCAAAACCATGATAAAGAAAATAAACAAACCGGAAGACCTACTTACATACCTATATCTAAAATTATGTCAATAATTCCATACCATACCTATACTTACTATGCAGGTGGAAGGTGGTTCAATTTTTTTTTCGAATTAATTTCGTAGCAAGTATCTCGTTTGACTTTATCGATTATGTAAGTAATAATTAATTATTTTCCTGATGTTAGGTCGTATTTTTAATAAAAGAATCGTCAAAAATCAATCCTATAAAACGGAGATTACTGCACAATTGAAGATTTTCCACAATAATTCTGATGACTATACTAATAACTTTAAGTACGTTTGTTAAGAGTACCAACTGATTACGAATCAAAAATAATATTTCAGAAAATCGAAAAATTAAGGGCAGTTGTCCAGCACAGTACATTCTTAGTGCCATGGAGAAGCATTATTTCTAATAATTAAAATCAACAACTAAATAGAATGCGATTAATATTTACTTATTACATAACTTTCATAACATAAGTAGATGTTTAAATTTAAATTATTATAATAATCACGATAAATAAGAAACGTTGAAATTTATTTTTGGAATTTTTGAAAAACTCTTTTTGATTCACATCTTCATGCATATGTGCTCAACTCACTTATCGCACGGAACTGAGGGAATTTTCTAACTTTTAGTTTCCATGTTTTTTTTATCAAACAGTTGTGGGTCACTTTTTTCAAATGGAATTTAATTAATTTTATAATCTTGCATTGCACAATTAATTTAAATTTAATTTTATTCCGTATATTGTTAATCAGATATCCATTATAAAATCAACAATCCAGTGGTTTCAAAAATGTACCTAACTTCTTGCCAAATCTGCAATTTACTAATTTTTAAAAACATATTTTTGTTCCATGATCAATAAATAATAGTTATTTGTCCAAGTAGAGAGGAAAGCGCTTCTTTTTCCCACTCGAGGTCGAATTTTGTGGCACGAGCGAAGCGAGTGAGGCAATCGAGCGAGAGTGGAAAAGGGCTTTCCTCTCGCGTTAGACACAACATTTTTTTCACGACATATTTAAAAACATTGTAAATGTAGAAGAAGCAGATTAGAAGTTAAGTTATAACTGCCATCTGTCAGAATGATGTTTAAAAACAACGAAATGTTTCACTGCGGCCAATATGTCAAATTAAATTTAAGTTGTAAAATCGTGAAATTGTAGAAAAAGAAAGTATAAAATGTAATAATTGGTAAATAATACTTTACAGTATATCAGTATAAAATCAGAATTTTCAATAAAATAATACATTTATTTACAATTTTTGAAATGTTCCATCGTAAAATAATACTGGTGGTAACAATGCTTACTTTCCTCTCTAGAGAGGGAAAACTCACTTTCCTCACTATTTCGCGAGAAGAAAATTGTGTTTTATCCGCATGTCGTGAAAAAAAGTATATGCACTATGAATTCCACTTGAATAGCGTATACATATATACCTACCTTTTTGTAATCTTGGATAATTGGAATATAATTCTCTTGAATGGTTATCTTATAAACAAAGTAAATAAACTAAGTGAAAATATTTCAGAGCGTTTTTATTTAAAAGTTTTTTCACCTCGCAACAGGTGATATTATCTCAGTTAATGTACGTTAATACTCAGTTCTGTGCGACTGGCTAAGAAAAGCATCTTTCAAAGTGTGTATTCTTATGTTAACAGTTTTTTGTTTTCATAATTTTCTGTAATTATATGTAATTATGTGCTTAAATAATGAGATCTTCATGTATAATTGTATATGACGTGTGTATAACAACATATATGTATAAGAAATATGCTTATTAATACATAGAAACGTCCGCTGTCCACTTATTTCATATACCAACACGGTTATAATAAATTTTCTTTTGTAACTTGATAATAACGAACAAAGTGCAAACTTGAGAACATTAATTTTTTTTATTTTTTCGCAAATTGATAACGCCCTATCTAACTTTCAGGTAAAAAACATTTCAAAAGTTTTTGTGTACTTACTAAGTAAAATAACGAACTTAAGAGTGTCGTTTACCTAAATGACCAAAACATGCTTCGCACAAGTTTGTGATTTATTTAACAACAAACAAATGTAATAATAACAAATTCGCGATTGCCATTCCATTCTTTCATGTCTGATTTATCGAAGACTATGCTTTGTGAAACAAAATGTGTTTATTTAAACAAGATAATTGGTAACTAGTGAAGTACCATTGGTAATTCTTAATTCACTAGTTACCAATTATTTTTACCGAATAAACTATTATTGATCTAAAACGGTTTTTCCAGCAAAAGTATGTAATTAATTAGCGGTTGTACACACGTATACCATGGAGGTTTTAATTATTTATAAGGATTCGTAAAATTAACAAATAAATTGGCAATAGATATTTATGTAACAAGTAAGGTAACAACCGAGATTCCTTTCGTTTCGCTTACAATATTTTTTCTTCTTTCGTTCTATAAGTGCATTTTTACCTCTCGCCTCATATTCTATAAGAGAGGTAAGTATTGTAATGGGTCAAAATTTTCGAGTGTGAGTTTTTGGTGGATAAGCACGTTTTAGGGTCCCTAGAGTAAGAATTTATCATTTTTGAGATGATGTCTATGTGTGTGTGTGCGTGTGTGTGTTCGTTTGTATGTTACAATTTTTTCGTTCGCGATAACTAAAAAAATATCAAACATTAAAATTTTAAATTTTGTATTTAAGGTTTCAATACGATTCTTAAAAGTCCAATATATTTTTAGTTTCGATCTACAAACCGGAAGTAGTACTTTTTAAAAATATTTCGATAAATAATTAATTTTTGACAATTTTATTTTATTTTAAATGAAAGATTAGGTATGTGATTATTACCTACAATCGGTATTTTATAAATTTTTCTGTATCTTGTATTATTTAAGAATAATTATTGTATATACTTATAATTTAGTATTTCAGTATCTTGTTGTCCATGATCGTATAACATTTTTTGTTAATACTTAAAATTTAAATGTTTATGACATGACAGTGACAATAATAGTAAATATCGTTTATATCTTCTTTAGCAGTTCAAATAAAATGACTAAAATATTATATTTGTGAGTAGTACCAGTAGTTAGTAGTAGTACTTATATATTGATATATATTTGTATAATAAGTAAAAAGAATAAAGTTGTTATGGCGGGAGGTCTTGTGGTGGCCACGTCAGATTTTTTAAAAATTACCTGCGAATCTATTGACCAGTTTCTTGACGATTAGTTTGATAGATCAAATACTAATCCCTGCCAAATTCACGAAACGGATACGCACAGTAAAACTAGTATACTACACGTTACAAATTGTTTCATTTTAAAAATAAATAAATAGAGGGATGGTGCTCCAGTAAAATATTAATTAAAAATAAATTTATACCCACAAAAAATACTGTTTACATAGTCAGCTTAATTTAAATATAGATTAAATTTTAATTGCAGAATTAATTACTCCAATTAAATGACACTTTCGTATACAAGTTTAGTAGTATTTTTGTGACCGCAGTTCCAGTGGCGTATGACACATGGATTCAGGGGCGGGGGCGCGGGTGCGGAGCTGATTACAGAGGGTGACATTTACACGGCTGACCGCACTGCACCCTCCAACTGCTGATGTCACTAGACTCCGATATTAACACTGACAAAGACATTGAACGAACCGAATTTAGAGTGACACGGGAATTAGGATAATTCTTAAGGCGATCCTTTACTAACCAGAACATGATGAAAATCATTTCGAGTAATACCTCTATCTTAACCTTCCACTAGTCGCGCTCATTTTTAGAACGCTACTGGTCGCGCTGGGTCTCGTAGACTTTTTAAGATATTTCGAAAATAATTTATTTTTTATAACAAATTTAGCTAAATTTACATTAAATGGTTATTATTCTGTGTCATTTAAGTTTTTATTTTTAAGTAGGTACCTATTATATTTACAAAAATATTTATTATTGAAAATTTCTGAAATATAAAGCAACAGAATTACATGTTTTCAAATAAAGTTTCATTTTGTTTATAAAATAAATAAATATGTTTTTACATACAAAAAATGGTGGATTCATGACAAATAAGTTTTACAGAAAAAAATTTATGTATTTTCATTAGTGCACATTGGGCAAAGCATTTTAGCGTGCGACAGGCCAGAAGCATTGTCAAAGAAAGGTTCTTCTGCTTCGAATTCATCTTATAAACGACGTAAATTTTCATAATTCATCAAAAATATTTTCTATGGTTATACATAAAAATCTATTATTAAAATATTTGAACTTTACCTTGCAATTCCGAAATCAATTTATTAATGGCGACAATAAAAAAAACGTAAAATAAAAGAGGAACACAACTAGTCGCGCCGGGTCTGTAAGACTTTATTGCTAATTATAGGCCAAACAATAAAACATACTGACTTCAAACTTTACTATGTTGTACAGAATCAAAAACTGGAAAGCTACACAGCTGCACAAGTATCGCCTTTCCCCCACCCTTCAATAAACAATAAATAAAAATTGGTTGGGTCTGTGAGACTTGATGCGAATAGTGGAAGGTTAAGGGGGTTTTATCGCCCAGCGCTGCTAGATCACAAATCCCCGTTATTTCAGGTACCCGCGCTGACAGCCTATGTTTTATGACCACATGTTGTCTCTATTTATCTAATTGCAATGTTTCATGTTTCGCTGCATTCTTGTTTAGAAAATACTCAATTTGATTGTCTAGCGCGCATGCAATTTTTAAATTTATTTAACAAATTACTCGACTACTATTTGAAAATTTTATATAATAATGTGATACAAACATTTAAATTTACGCATCATAGTTACGAAGAGTTTTTCTCAGAATTATTATTATTTAATTGTTTATAAATAATAATAATAACAATTTAAAAAATTCGACAACGTAGCTACTTTTTTACTGCCTTTGTCTTTATACGGTATTTTTTTAGATTTATAGGATTAATAGGTTGGGAGTAATTTGTTAAATACTTTTTTTACTGTGATAAAAGCCCCTTAAAAATAGGTATTTTTCGAATTCCTAGAATTTACTTATTTCTCTATTCCACTCTTTTCCCCACTGCTACAGCTACCTGAAACCAGCCCGAAACTCGTACTTTGCCGCATCCTAGCTATGCAATGTCATTTTGAAGTTGAAAAATACTGTAAAAATGTTTTCGTTGCGAGTAAACTGTTAGTTTATTATTGACTTCAAGATAATGTTTTTATAAACATTTAATAGAGAAAGAATGAATCTACAGATGTACCTTTTTAAAATTTTAAAAATAAATTTCTATCAGGAGATAATCGTGTAAAATATGCATAAATTGGAAATTTTTATGAATTTTTCGGTATTTTTATAATCATGTACAATTTTTACCTCTCGCCTCATATTCTATAAGAGAGGTATTGTAATGGGTCAAAATTTTCGAGTATGAGTTTTTGGTGGATAAGCACGTTTCAGGGTCTCTAGAATACGAATTTACTATTTTCACGATGATGTCTGTGTGTGTGTGTGTTTGTGTGTTTGTGTGTTTGTATGAACCGAGGATTTTTCGTCCACGATAACTTAAAAAGTATCAAACCGTTTATAACCAAATTTCTTATTTAAGGTTTTGATAAGTATCTTAACACCGGATAACATTTTGGTAGAAATCTGCAAACCGGAAGTAGTACTTTTAGAAGTTTGGAAAAGTTTTCCTTAAATATATTGGTACATTATTTATTTATGACAATTTTTGCAATTAAAAATAAAAGAAATTGTGATTATCTATGTGTACAGTTAATTATAAATACAAATTGCTGAATCTGGAAGTATTTAACAATAAAATAAAGTACAATTAATATTCTATCTTGTTGTCCATGATATGAAATTTGTTTCTACATAAAATTTGAATTATTATGACAGTGACAGTACAGTTGACATCTTTTGCTTGCATATTGGTTTACATTATCGTTTACATATGAAACAAGATGAAACTATTAAAATGTAAGTAAAACTATTTATTAGATTAGTAGAATAAGCAGAATTAGGCGAGAGGTCGTGTGGTGGCCACAGCAGATTTTTTTTGTTAAAAATGCATAACTGTTAATTGATCCTTTAAGTAAATATTCCTTGTTGAAATACAATTTTACCGTTTTTGTACTAGAAACAAAACACTCGCTACGTAAGTACGTTTTGTGTTGAATTTTAGGAGGTAGACGGGCCTGTTAAGCGTCTACGTTTTTACCGAATTCCTAGAATACTCTTGATTTTACTTATTTCTCTATTCCACTCTTTTCCCCACTGCTACAGCTGCCTGAAACCAGCCCGAAAGTCGTACTTTGCCGCATCCTAGCAGCAATGAAATGTTAATTTGAAGTTGAAAAATACTGTAAAAGTGTTTTCGTTGCGAGTAAACTGTCAGATTATTATTGACTTCAGAATAATGTTTTTATTAACGTTAAATAGAGAAAGAATGGATCTACAGATCTGCCTTTTTAAAATTTTTAAATTTAATTTCTATCATGAAATATGACCGTGTAAAGTTTGCATACAATGTACAATTTTTTAATAAAAAAATTAAAAAGGCACATCTGTAGATCCATTCTTTCTCTATTAAATCCTTGTTGTAATAAAATTTTACTATTCTTGTACTGGCCACAAAATACTCGTTACGTTAGTACATTTTATGCTGGCTTTTAGGTAGTAGACGGCCCTCTTAAGGTAGGAAATCAGTCGATCATATGCGTGCGTGATTTCGGTGTGAGGCGAGGGCAATGCAGTCAAATAATATGAAATCGTTCATTAAAAATCGTAGACTTGGATGTAAATTACAAATCATAGGTATCCAATGAAATAAAAAAGATAATTTCATTCAAAATTTACACTGAAGTGCAGTAGTACGACGTGAAAAAATGTTTCAAATATAAAATGTTAAAAATAATATTAGGAATTAATATCGTTGAATTAATATCCTTTGCCTGCTTTAAATTTTGATAAAACTAAATAATATTTAATAAATACATATTTACTCATATAAAATTTCATAACGATTGCTGTATTAATAAAAAAGTTATTTCGAGCGTACCATTTTTTTGGGACACCCGGTATAATATTACTATAACACAACACGTGTTATTAATTTTTAACTTTTACTTGGTTCCCCATCTTTCCCCCCCTCTTGAACAAAACTACTGGTCCTTAAGTAAAAAATTGTTTATAACTTCAAAAATAAGTTGATATTTATAATTTTTTATTGTAATATATCCTTTAACATGTTTTAGGAGATTTAACGAGAGGAAATTAAATAAACAAAATATTACGATAGATATTTAGATCCTGGGTCACCGATGACCCTTAGGACGGTAAAGGTTATTGTAGTAGAAAATTAACTAAAACTAATATTTAAATACATTTATCTTCATTAAATATCCGGTTTTAGTAACCGGTCTAATTTTGTTTTGGTTAATAATAACCGGTTTTTTAGTAAATAAAAATATCGGTTTGGGTTTCGGTTAAAAATCACATTTTTTGACAAAAACTCATTATAGTTCTGACTCTGAGCCAATAATGAAGGCCATTATGTTCCTTGAATTGATGCTTATAATACTGTCATTATAACACGACAGCAGATAATTTTTTTATAACAAAATTAACTTTTTCATTCTGGAACAATACATAAAATGATGTTCTAGAACAAGTAAAAATTTCTTTATTCCAGTATTCTCTTAAAATTTTTCATCACGACTGTACTGGTTAGCCGGTTGTTAGGTGACACTTAGGTGACATTTTAGCACTAAAACAAAAGATGAGGTTACCGTGAAAACAATTGAAAGTCACACATATGTGTTACTATTAGTATTAAACAGTAGTATTTCCGGTTATACCAGTAGTACTCAAACAAAATACAAAGAGCAGTGGCGTAGGAGCTGCTAACATGACTCTATTTTACGTAAAAAATTAATAAAATGTAGCTACTTAAATTTTTGATTGACATTTTAAGATTCATTGAAAATAGATAATAGGTATTTAATTACTGTTGACAAAATATATGATGTGTATACAGGTGTGTCTATCAAAATGTAAGGGTATTGACTGTGACACTTGAACATATAGGATTTTAATATGTAAAATTATATTATTGTAATTCCCTGCTTGTTTTAGAAGCAAAAACCTTCAAAATAAAATTGAACATACATAAAATTCTGCATCAAAATAAAGTGTATGATTTAACTGGGAATTATTAAAATAGATGTCCATTAAAATTAATACTTTGTGCATTAAAATATAAAATATTTTAATGCACAAAGAATTTGAAATTTAGTAATATTTTATTTATAGAGTGATTTAAAACAAATTTTTGTGCATTAATAGTTATTTACTTTACACTCGAGAAAATTATCTCACTCAGCCTTCGGCCTCGTGAGTTAAGATTTCCCTCGTGGGTAATTCCTTACTTTGCCCACGTGTGAAGTATAACGTTTTATCCAACACCTCTTAAATATTTTAAAAATATTTAGTTTCAACCTAAAACATCGTTTAAAATCACCATAGTTATGATGCTTTTATTAGAAGAGGTGTTGGATAAAATGTTTTATCTAACACCTCTTAATAAAAGCATCATATCATAACTATGGTGATTTTAAACAAGCAAAGTAAAAAATTACCCACAAGGTGCTTTGATCAATTTACCCACTTGTGGGTAAATTGTTACTTTGTTGGTTGGAAGTCACCATAGAAACGATGTTTTAGGTTGACAAATTCAAGCAGAAATAGCCAAGATAGCAAACGTCGAAAAAGAGAAAGGCAAGCATATTAAAATAGGATATAGAAAACTCACAGTAGAAGGGAAAAACTACGTATGGAATGACAGCGTAGATAGGATGACTGAAGCAAAAAACTAGAAAATAAGGAAAAATTAAAACACATGGAGTTGACTAAATGACTAAAATATTTTTTTAAGTAGGTACCTATATATTTGTATCTTGATTTGTATAGTAGTAAGAAGAGTAGGGTATGGCGGGAGGTCTTGTGCTGGCCACATCAGATTTTTTATTTGAACCATTATTTAATTATAATTTTATTTCATTTCCAAGGCTATCTATATTTTCGAGCTTATTTTCAACATTTTCATATTTAATTTAAAGCATGCAAAATTAATTTCATATTTTGTTATTTTTGTCAGTAGATAAGTTAGATTTCTATAATACTGACAAAAAGAAAAACAACAGACGGCAATTGTTTGACGTGTTAATTGTTGATACTAGAGACATCTCTTAACATGAGCAAAATTACTTTTGTCAGTAGATAAGTTAGATTTCTACAATACTGACAAAAAGAAAAACAACAGGAAAAGAAATGTGGCAATTGTTTGACGTATTTGTTGTGATCAAGTTGTGATATTAGTTTATGCATTATTGTAACGTAACTGATTTGTGATTGTAATAATGAAAGATTATAATAATAACTGTAACAATAAGTCAATTGTGTCTGCTTGAGCTGTAGATTGGTTGTTACGGTATTTATAATTGCAGGCAGGGTTGAAAAAAAACATGTTTTTTTTCAATTTTAAACAAAACATTTGTTTTTTACTGTTTAAAACTGTTTTTTTGGTTTAAAACATGTTTTTAACTCTGCACAAAAAAACATGTTTTAAACAACAAAAAAACATGTTTAAAACATGTTTTAAACAGGATATCTGTTTTAAATAAATATTATTTCCATCGAAATATGTCGCCAATGCTACTTTTTGTGCGAGGACGAGGATTTACATCGCTCTAGCTGCGTAGCTAGGAGTCACCGATGGTCGGTAGTTGAATTTGTTTTGTTTGTGTTATGCGTCGTGAATGGATTTCGATATCATTTTTAAACACCTGATTTAAAACACAGTTTAAAACATGCATTAAAACATTAGGCCGTGTTTAAAACATGTTTAAAACAGTTTGTTTAAAACAAATTGTTTTAAACATAACAACCCTGATTGCAGGACATTAAATAAGTTTAATGTTTAAAGCTAAGTAAATAGTACAAATGTTATTTTTAGTTACTGACCACCGAGAGGCTTATACAATTTATTGTAAAATTTTCCATTTATATTTGGTACAAAAAAAGTTAAGAGATAACTCTTATTGCTTTGGACTTAATTCAAAAATTAGCGGTAGAACGTTAGGTACAAAAAAACATTAAAAAGCAAACTTCGCAAGTAATAACACGTTAGTTTTATTTCATAACTAGCGAACCCGGCTCGCGTTACTACGCCTCTAACTCGAATTTAAAGGAATCTCGTTATAAGAATTTTAAGTTATCGTATTACCATACCATACATGGTGACAATTGAAGACACGAGTGGATAAAGGTGCTAAGTAACATTTTTATAAAAATTGACATTTTGTAATGGAAGAAAGTGTTATGTACATAATCTATCATCGTACAAAGTCTGGAGTTGCTATAACGCATAGTTTTAGAGATATTTTATGGATGAAGGTGCTATGTACCATAATTTGTACAAAATATATTGGAAGAAAGTGTTATGTGCTCATAATAATGTAGAAGTTCCATGAAAGAACGTGCTATGTGACACACATAACACATACACATACTTCTTATTTAATGAAGGTGTTATCTGCAATAATTACCTATAATGATATAATTAAGTGACAATTTTATAGCAAAATACTTTAGAATATCTTTTATATTTAAGTTATGAACCTGTTACAATAAAAAATGGTTCGTATTTGCAATCAATGAAAAATGCCAAATGAATTTAACTTAAATTATCTCGTAACCCAATCGGTTACTGCCATTTTGTTTAAAGATGGCGGACTAATATTTTAGTATGCTCATGTCATAAGAAAAATAGGTAATAAAAAGTCTTATATTTATGAAAAATGTATTTATTTATTGATATCTCCGTTACATAAATGTATAACAACGATAAATCAAATGTTTAATCCTTTAATTTTCAGAGTGTTGAAACTAACCACACATTTTACCCTAAAAACTAATAAAATCGTAATAATTCCTTGCTTCCCCGGCCTAATTATGCTTTATTTTAGGGCAGAGAATGTTACTGAAGCGATAAATACCAAGAAAAGTAAAGTTTAAGAAAAACACCTCTACTGCAGTTTAGCCTTCTTCTGTGTTGAAGCTATCCTCCGTTCAGTTACTTCATTTATGGCCAGTTGCACCGCTTCCATTTAAATTTTAAGTTTTCCTTAAACAAACAATATCGAATCAAAATCAAACGTAGACATAACATTGCTGTCATGAGTTCGATTCGATATTTTTCATTTAAGTGACACTTAAAATTTAAGTGGAAGCGGTGTAAACGGCCATTAATATCTTACTTATGACTTATATAACGTTAGTGCCAACGTGTCACCCGTCACACCTGTCAATATTTTTTTACGCAGAAACAAAAATCAACATGGATTACAAGATTTCAACGTTTCATTTAATAAATTTATTTTTTAAATTTTCTACAGTTCTTTAATGCTACCAGATAAAGACAATTTTTTTATGACATAAGTTGTAAGTAACTTTTCTTCTTATTCTTATTACAAATAAATACTATATTTATCCAAATTTATATAAATATTTGACAATAAATCTTTTCAATCTTAAAAAAATATAACTTCCGGTGAAGATATTTGTACCAAAATCTAATGAGCTTTTCCAAATTTTTTTTACAAATGTAAAATATCAAATATCAACATTTTTGGGTAATTCGTATTTGAGTTATTCGACCTCCAGAAATCCGGCCTTGAAAACACACACACACATACATAGAGACATCATCGTGAAACTATCAAAAATTAGTTGTAAGGGCCCTAATTCGTGCTCATCCACTAAAAACTCACAACCCGATTTTTAGCATGATTCCAATATCTTCCTTTACATACAGGTATTCGTATGGCGAAAGGTAAAAATTTTTCCGTTATTTACAATAAGATTATGTCTATTTCACAAAATCTTCAGCATAATATGTGCATAAGTAGATACCTATTCGTAATTTTAGTGCATAATACCTAAAAATTGTGCATAGAAATGTGCGCATAATGTGTGCATTTGAGTGTATATAAATCAGGGTTGCGAAAAACCCGGGTTTTTTCATTATTTGCCCAGCCCAGTGGGTTTTTTTAAAGCAGTTAAAAATATTATTGTGTAATTTCTGCCTTCATTTTAATTTCAATTCACTTGTGTTTTATATCGTAGAAAAGAGGAAAAAAATCTCTATTCAGACGGGTCATAGCCAACTATGAGCTCCATATGAAAATTTGAATTTGGTTTGAATTTCTCAAAATCTGTAGGAGATAAAAAAAATTTGAGGACTGCTATGAATTCCTCGTTAATAACGTGTAAATTAGAAACTCGTACTAATTCAAACAAAAAAGTTATAGGTGAAAAACGAAATTTACATTTTTGCGTATATCTAGTCACCTATGCATTTTTGTGAGAAAACAAAAACATTTCTAAATTGGACCCCTAAATGGGCAACTTTTGTCAAATTTAACCAACTTCGTATCTCTTATAGTTATCGAGATCCCCATGCTTAAACAGTTTTATAGGACAACCTGTATACAATTTTCAAATAAAATGGGTTTTTTCATGGGGTTTTCGGGTTTTTTTAGGCGGGTTTTTTTTCCGAAAAAACCCAGTGGGTTTTTTCGGGCTGGGCAAAATAACAACAACTCTGTAATTTAGTCAAAATTTTTAAATTAATTGATTGCTACTAGAACCGCTTATTCGAAACAGGTTATCAGTTAATTTTGATGAGAAATATAAAAATCGGAACAAAACCAAACCTTATAAAGCACAGTGAACCGTAAATCGAATCTTGTAACGGAGATATTTTGTTACTATATAGAGTTCGTATTTCACCAAAATACTGAAGCAGTTTTAAACATTGTTATACAAAAATACTCTATCCAATGAAAGAATAAAAATGATTCCATTTAAAAAATATATATTTTGTCCCATATTTTGGGAACCGCTGGTAAAAATTTTTTTTGCTGATGTTATCAATTTTCTTATACAAAATGGCCCAATTTTGCTCATTTAACCGACTTCGTAGCTCATCAAATAAAAAAGTTACCAATGGTGAGCAAGCTTATAGAAACATCCTGTATACAGTTTTTTCAGCCGGGTTTTTTTTTCTGAAAAAACCCAAAGGGTTTTTCGGGCTGGGCAAAATCGCAACATCCCTGATATAAATTCCAGCTCTACTTGTAAAACTCCACGCTTGATTATTTTTGAAACGGCACATAATATGTAGAAATAAGAAGCCATATTCATTAAAACCGCTCTGCTAAATTACTACCAGTACTAGTAAAGCCAATATACTACATTTATTAACAAGATATACTTATACCAACCCTTTGCTTTGACTTAAACACTCAACAGTTAAATAAAATAAACACATTTATGTATTCACAACAAAAATGTATTTAATTGTATCAAATTGACAGGTGATAGAATAATTACAAATTTCAGGCTAACGCACTTTTCTGCACTTAACTTTTTTCTCAAATCGTGCGGGTGTACCTACAGCTCTATTTAATTTAGCAGAACACTAATGGGCGCTTAAAGTAGCTTTAGCGCGGCGGTTAGGTGCGAATTACAATTAACACTTGTTCTTACTTAACAGGATACCCACATGTATTTAAATGGAGCAACTAATTGAATATGAACAAATATGCAAAGTAATTAAAATATTGTGAAGTTAAATAGATAATATCTAAGTCATTTATATTTAAATTGATATTATATAATGCCGCAAATAGTTCCACGCAAAAGTCTGCTCTCACTGACCAATTGACACTGACTCATCAATCTACACAGAGAAAAATCACTTTTAAAATTTTAATACCTACAATTGTTTTTAAACTTTTGTAGACTAAATTATTTCAATAGGGTAGTTTACCATTTTTTGAAAAATGTTTTCAAAATGATAATAGTTTTTTAAATATTTGAGATTTTACGCATCGATACATCTACGTCACAATAAAGCGTTTCTCGTGTATTCTTACTTACAGTAATAAAGAAACTACCAAATTGTATTTTATATTTTGTAACATTTAGAATAGAAACAGTTGATTTTAAATGAGTACATTTTAATTCCAGCCCCATGGTTTGAGAATATTTTCAGCTATACATCCACGTCACACAAAATTTAAAAATTATTTACAGCTTTATTAAGAAGAATTAAGGCTTATCAGTACTCTCATTCGCTTTCAAATAATATGAAGTCTCTAAAAAAAAATAAAAAATGGTAAACTACCCTATTATTACCATGGCTCGTATCATAAATTTCATACTATATTAATATCATTATAAACTCGTTGCATAATATACTATTATATAGCATTACCTACCCAAAATTGATTTGTATTGTTGAAAATTCAAATTATAATAATTACAAATGCTTCTTAGTTGAAGTTGAACCTAACAGGATTCAAACCTGAGTTGTTAAGAATCCCAGTCGGCACATAACGCCTCGGTTATTTTACCCATTAGGTATTTTATATTATTATGTTTTGTTAATAACAATATAATTATATGTAAGTTATTACCTAAATACAGAAAAAATTTGTAAAGAAACATCAAATAACACATAAACACATATTTGACGTTACGTCTAAATTTTATCAAAATATTTGTTTTCTGAAATCATGGAAAACTTCATTTTTGCCATTTTAATTTAAAACTGGATCTAATTCAATGAATAATCTCTTGAATACCATTCGTAGTCAGAGTTAAGTAGATTATTTTTCTGGTAGTTACCTTTGTGCACAAGGACCATTCGTAATACTACCAGAAAAATAATCGACATAAGTACGACTACTTTTGGTATTATAAATAATTAATAATAACATTATTAGTTTATTATATATTCGAATTGATAATCCTATTTATCTGGTGAATTATATGTCCACCCCCTGATATAAATTTCTCAATATTTAGTGTTCCCATAAACTCAGAAAATTCATCAAAACAAATTGAATTAGATCTGCAACACACAAACAAACACACAGACATAGACATAACACCCAGGAATAAAGTATTTTACAGCCCATTTACTTTGTGCTTCCACGCCAAAAGCGTCCTTAATCCAACGCTGCATAGCGGCATGCTCTCTGTGATTTCATTGTCTTGAGTTAGCAGTATGTCATAGAATAAATTGTGTGTGACACTCAAGTACAAAAGTTGTTATCGTGCACAGAATAAGGACGAAATTCGCGTGCTCTCACGAAGTTGTAACAACACTTGTGATTCGCTCCGCTGGAGAACGGACGGGAGCTGTAGATCGCGGTAGACGAGACACTTAAATATTTTTTTAATAATTTTTTTAACAATTTTGATTTATACTATTATTGAATGGTGAACGATAACTTAAAATACTTACAAACGGGTCTGGAAATTTTTTACAGTTTACACTACTTCTTACTCAATATTTGATTTTGAAATTAAATACAACTGTAAATCATTCATTTATGTACATCATTGACAGCAGACAATAGCTTACGACAAAAGTCGTATTTAGTTGTAAAATATATAAAATTCCTTTGAAAATCTTAAAAGAAGAAAATAAATTAAAAATTTCTTGAGTCTACCTATATCCAAAAATGCGTTGCATTAAACAATTATTTTGTTAGAAAATCAGAATTTTTTTAAAGATATCTACTGTCAAATAAAAATTATTTTAGACAAAACACATAATAATAGTTATTTATGTGACAAGTACGCAAAATAGAGTTTTAGAGGATGAATCTGTTTATGGACGAGGCGCGAGCAGAGTCCTTCTATGAGTCTTCTGCTCTAAAACTTAGTTTCTATAGGTACCTACATGTTACATACAAACAATTTTAGTAACTATACGAAATCATTGAAAAACTAGTATGAAAGTTGAAGCACGAGCGATAGCGAGTTCTCCTATATCATACGAGTTTTTCAATGACCCTTTCAGCAAGTGTGTTACATACTATTTTTTCTACGTAAGTGTAAAATATTGAAAATAATACATTTAAAAAATATATTTGTACAATAATAACTAATTTAAGAAAAACAAATCTGCTGTCATAGCTTAAAACAATACCAATATATAAAAATTGACAGCTCATTTTTGTAATTTTGCATTTATGGTCTGATTTATGATAAAAATAATGGAATTTCTTGCAGAAACATGAGTACTCCGCCGGACATTTTGGCAATAATTGTGAATCTGAAATTGATGTCTCCCCAGAAGTCAAAAATATTCTGACAGCTTTGGCCTTTTGGCCTTCCAAGTGGCATAATTTCTAGTTCAGCAAAAACATTTGTGTCTCAAATTGAAAATCAAAGTGAAAATCAACCATTTGAATATGTATTACAAGGATTACTACAAATCGTGTTTACGTTGCGAAAAATTATTTTTTGAAAATTCGCACTCAGTGCACAAAATGCGTGTGTAAATTATTTTCAACGCTCAATGTTTCAAAAGTCTAGCGACACCATCAATTTAAATATCCGAAAACATGTAAATAGGCACCAATAATTTATCTGACGGTATTCCAGTACCGTTTTATTAAAAAAAAAATTATGTTATTCATTATTAATTTTTACAGCATATTTTTTTTCAAAATTGGTACAATATTGACCACACTTCAGTATTTATGCTAAATATGAGCATAATCAGTAATTTAGGTTTATTATTTATCGCATCCTGGTCTATTTGAGCGGCGTTTTAGTGTTCTACTAGCGCTAAACGGTCGATTAGCAACACCTGATGTTTAGTGTTCCCTCCCTATTCAAATGTAAAACGCTCGACCAATTAAGGCCCATAAACAAATTGAGAATTTGAATTTTGTAAAAGGGCCACTAATGGTCACTTCCGGTTTCCTGTACGCGATAGTCAACTGTTGTAGGCTATAGTGATGGTGTTTTGTTTTATTTGGGTGGTCGAAACAGAATAGAGAAACAGATGATGATGCATTTGAGATAGGGACGTTGAATAATCGGTTAAATGATTTACGATTCACGAAACGGATTAAGGTTATTTTTAAAATATAGATAGATACTATAGTTATGTAATGTCTGTGTAAAGACCACGGTTAAAGAACAATTAGGTTTACCGACGTTTTTCATTGACAACCCTGGTCAAAAGTTTAAATTAGTTCATAGATGTTTCTAGGGTTTCTAGGTGTCTCTGCTGGTCCTAAATTTCTTGACTAGTTGTACAAATTCATTCCGTCACTTGCTGTCACTGAATAGTATTTTTGAAATGTAATAATTTGTGCGTTATATACTGATATAGAAATATATGTAAAATATAAAGAACACGTATGCTTATTATAACATTATAAAGTAACAGGTAAATATTGTTGGAAAAAATGAAAAGTGTTTCAGAAAAACTGTCAATGTAGATATAGGTTATTTTAATTTTAGGAGAACTGAGTAAAAATCGACATGTTTTATAAATTGAATAATGAAGATGAATAGCTGCACTACGAGACTGTGTTCATATATTGTGAAATTATTTATGTATAACGAAGATCTCCCTCGTAGAAACCGGAGGATTTTCAAACACGATTTTGTCATAAAATTTTATATCTAAAGGTAAATTATGGAACATAGCCGCTTAGATATATCTAAATTACAATTTTAGATACTATTTATAATATTAAAGTGTATTTTTACATTTAAATCAGTGTCTAGTATGACCGGATATAGTCAGAGACACCTAGATCTATTATACATTCTGACCGCTAGAAAAGATCATGTTGGCAAACCTAATTATTCTTTAATCGTGGTAAAAACGGTAAATGCTGAATCAGAATTAATACAGAATTTAAATTATAATGAAAAAATCTGACGTGGACACCACATGACTTCCTTGTACGCCTATTAAACTGTTCATACTTCTTAATAACTAAAATGTAGAATTATATTATACAAATATATTAATATATAAGTACTACTACTACTGCTACTATACCTACTCACAAATATATTTTAGTCATTTTATTTAAACTGTAGAAGAAGATATAAACGATATTTTACTATTGTCACTGCCACTGTCACTGTCATGTCATAATCATTTAAATTTTACGTAGTAACAAATGTTAATCGATCATGGACTACAAGATACCGAAATACTAAATTATAAATATATACTTTAATTATTCTTAAATGATAGCAGATACAAAAATATTTATAAAATACCGATTGTAGGTAATAATCACATAATCTTTCATTTAAAATAAAAAAATTTGTCTTAAATTAAATATTTATCGAAATATGTTAAAAAAGTACTACTTCCGGTTTGTAGATTGAAACCAAAAATAAGAGGAGCACAACTAGATGCTATAACAGTCCTAAATACAAAATTTCAACTTTCTACGTCTTACCGTATTTGAGTTATGCGACACACATACGTACGTCCGTCCGTACGTACAGACGTCACGACGAAACTAGTCATAATGGATTCAGAAAAGTTCAAAACGGATATTTCCATCAAAATCTGAAAACCGAAATTTTTCGCGATTACAATACTTCCTTATTACTCCGTACAAGGAAGTAAAAACGGAGTTTTAAGCAAAATTTAACATTATATATCGTATAATACAGGTATATCTATATCTATTCATTAAAAAACTCATGACTATTTACATTCTTAATCTGTAAGCAAATTTTGAAATTTTGTTTTATCTAATGCCCTGTTTGCACAAGTGTTCTTTGAAGATTCTTTGATACTTCTGAATCTTGGAAAAAAGAATTCTCTGTATTGAAGTTATCAATGAGTTAGAAATTGTTCTTTTCCAAGATTCATTGAAAGATTCAATTTAGCGGCACCACTATTTGACATCAGGCAGTTCTGGCCGTAGAATATTTTTTCTCAAAATTGAGAATAAGAAGCATGAAAGAATCTTTAAAGAATCCTTGTGTGAACAGAGCATAATACGCTTGTAATTTTGAAATTGATAAGATTTGTTACTGTATGAGAGATGCTAAGGGCTGGTATTATTGGATGTAATCGGTTACTTCTTCTGTATTCTGTAAGATGTTGTGTGATGTGAATGAGAAGTGTGTGGTTCATAATCATCTGCTAACTTGACGATATAACCTTTCTTATAACTGTCAGAAATGGATCCGTTTGTTGAAAGTTACATAGTTGGATCTGCAATGTTTATAACAATAAATATTGTAGCGAAATATAAAATACTCATCAGAATGTAAACAAAGGTCAACAAAGAACAAACTTGCATGCTATTTGATGGGAAAGAGTGAAGTATGTAACAGAGTGGCTGACTTTAGTAAAATTATTGTATTTGATTAAAATAATGTTTCGTAATAAATGAAGAGTTTAAAAGTTAGATACTGAACTAATTTTTGGATATCATATTGTTGCAATTAAACATAAATTAATTCCACATTTTTATAGTATTAAACCATGGCTACTTGTTTGAAATATAGCGCATATGGTCACACTCTTTATATATAGTGATACTCTAGGAAGTTTTCTTAAAAGTTGGCGAACCTTACTGTTACAGTACAGGTAAACGTCAAATCCAGTGTCATTATGAACCGTAACATAGAATTACTTATAGCTCATGTTAACAAAACACAGAAGAAATTACCAGTTACATCCATTATAAACCAGCCTTAAGTTGAGCTACGCGAATAGGACACTCTAATGGTAATATGTGATCTTATCATAGGTAATCTAAATTATGTTCGTGACAGAAAAGAAAAGTTAGATAAATAGATTTCAATTCAATTTAGCTAGAGAGGGTGTCTGAAACCATGTGTTTTAGGTGTTTTATGGCACTTTACTTTGCTACTTTGCCACCTGGTGCCCGAAATTGATTCTACTATCTTCTTAAATTAGATTAACTTAAAAGATTGAACCGTGTACTACTTGCACGCTTAGAACAAATAATCGTACCTATATTATTTGTTCTTACTTCTTTTGCAGTAAACATTCAAGTTTAACACCATTAACAAATTGTTTATTTTCCAAATCACACGGTTGTGGTCTATTTTAAAACAATGACAATACTAATGAGAATTATTTAATTTTATATACCTAATGCAATATACATTTTTTGCATAAGTTATATCCCGAGTGCAATGAATTTCATCGATAAATTTGACATACCTATCTGGCTTATGAAATAAATTTTGCTTAAAAAGTGTTTGAGTAGGTACATAATAATTTGAAAAAATTTCGAGACCGCAGGTCGAGGGATTTTATCTGAAATTATTATGTACGATAACACTTTTTTAAAAGGAAAATGTTTTGAATAAGCCAGACGTCAAATTTATCGATTCAATTCTTTAGCATGAGGGGTATATGTTAAGATTATTTCATGAATTCATAGTGAAAACTTTCAATACAAAGCTCAAAATTTGTTTTAAAAAGCTAGCTTCAATTTAATCGCGATTAAATGGCATGGTGCTATTTAATCACTTATTTAAATTGGAAAACAATGAAAAATAAGACAATCTGATTGGTCAAATTTATAATGAGTGCAATAATCAATATAGTGTCATGCATTTTATCGATTAATTTTGACATGTCTTGCTTATGTAAATTTAGCTTAGAAAGTGTTTGAGTACAAATTAAGGTCGATTCTGTTCAAATCTGTAAGTGCTACAGATATGTAAAATTATAAATATGAAACAAAATCGCAATGAAATCTATAATCATATGAACATTTTTATACTTGTCAACAAATATTGATGTGATTTTGTTCATTATTTAAAGATTTACAAATCTGTAGCATTTACATATTTGAACAGAATCCACCCACTAATCTGGAAAAAAAAACCGAGACCGCAGGTTGAAGGATTTTATCTGAAATTATTATGTATGATAACACTTTTTAAAGCAATTTTTTTTAAATAAAATAGACGTCAAATTTAATCGATTCAATTCCTTAGCACGAGGGGTATATGTCAAGATTATTTCATGAATTCATAGATTTATGTGTACTTGGGAACATTTTTTGCAACCAAAACGTTTATTCTGACCAATTCTGACATCCGTCTGACATCATATTTAAATAAATAAATTTTGTCTACAATCGTTGTACAATATGAACATTGTTATTCAATTTTTAGTTAGGATATGTACAAAATTGTCGCACTAGTACTACTCGTAGTACAAAACAGTACTTTGTCGCACTAGTTTTTATTGCGTCAAATTGGCCTCAAACTACGATTGTGAACATTTTGTTTGAAAATTTTTTGTTTTGCTTATAAACGTTGTCATGATGGTGATCGATAACCTCGATTTCATTTTAATAATTTTAAAAGTCGCTACATTGACGTTATACGATTGTAGACAAAACATTGTGTGCAGCTCGTTGGATAGAGTTTGTTTGTTGCCCTTGGCGAGTCGTCAATCTCGGCTTCGCCTCGACTAAACAATGCTCTATCCGTACTTGATACACAAATAACTATTGTTGTTATACGTAAGTATTGTAACGATAGCAAATCGTGTGTTATTTTTTACTTCTGTCAGATAAATGTCAAATATTAATAAATTAAATTTGCTTGATATTAATAAAGTAAGTTAAATAATTAATAATGTAAGTATCTTGCTTTTACGACTACTTATCCGGCTAAGTGTGCCTTCAAAAATCTCAAAATTGCTAAAAAAAAAAAAAAGCTAGCTTCAATTTAATCGCTAATTATTTGAATCTTCTACTGCATGCATTATTTTTATCTATGCGTGTCCTTTTCTCAAATTTAAAATAAAACTGCAAGAAATATTACGCAGTTTTGAAGTTAAGCATTAAATAGGGCGCTTAATATTATAAGTAATATCGTCACTTATTTCCTCTAGGGGGTAACACCATTTGTTTAACAAAATCTGAACTTCGAAAACTGAAACGCGATCTCAAACAAGAGCGAATCAATTTCATCCGAAACAAATGCCATATGCAAGCCGCATTAAGGCCCCCAGATATACAGGGGGTGAAAACATAGCCGTAGAATAAACCCAAAAAGGGGGCACTAAGTTCCGCTGAATTCTCCCTCTCTACGCCTATGTCAATTGGTCAGCGGGGTAGATCCATCCATTTCACCCGTCACCAAAAAACGGGGGTGGCTCGAAATAACACAGAAATTAGAGTAATGCTCTTTACCGATCACCATCGATATCGTATCTATATCATCCCCTGTTAGAGGGACGGAGATAGCGTGATAGTGGCTCTCTGTCGCACACACAGCAGGGATGTTGATGGCTTCATTTCAAAATTCGGAGAGTAGTTCCATGTGGTAATTGATCGGCAAAGCGAATACGTAGATTTTGCCAATTAATAAATGACATATTTAATTGTATAGGCAGGCACGTATTATGCACTAAGAGGCGTCATTAGTTTTCTATTGCAATTTCACCAGATTCAAGGCGCTACACTTGTTGGAAATCCAGAAGATTAACAATTTGAACGATTCTGGCTGTATTATAAAAAATTTCAGATTGAAATTTAACATGAAGAATCATGACTCATTAATGAATCAATAAATGCAAATTATTAATTGCTGCGACATCAATTAGCAAAACTTGGAGCTAATTTTTATCATATATTATACGTTGATTAATGCACAAAAATAAAAATTTTCTTTTGAAGTCAATAATATACATTAGTTGGAAGACGGGTATAGAGATTTTTTTAAACAGTTAACCCATTGACTGTAATAATTTATGTAAAACTCGCATTTTTAGTTATTTTTAAAAATTATTTAACAAAATACGGCAAGGTTTTTTGTAAATTTTATTCTAAGCACAACCTAAGTACATCATTGTAAAATATGAGGTCTTCGTTTTCAAAACTAAAGTCACAAAATGATTTATTGTAACATACTTTTCTGCTTTGCATTTGATAGCAAGAGATGGGCCTTAATACTATATTTAGTTAAGTAGTACAAAAAGTTTATTTCAGTCTAAAGAAATTTTCAAAATTTTTTAATGCTTATCGTATAATATTCCTTAGGTATTCCGTAGGTATTCCTTTTGAACATTTGTACCTATACATTTGTTTTTAATATTTTTAATAAAATGGTCAATCATAGATAGAAATAATATTAAGATATCTTTCCAGATTATTTTTCAGTTATTTAGCGAAATTAAGCTTTTGAGCATAATATATAGTAGTCACTAATGATCAATGTTTAACAAATTTCATTGTCATAAAATATTATAACTTTGTATGGTTTATTTAGTTTTTACGATTTTTTGTTGTATAGGCTGTTCCACAACTTAGGACAAAAAATTAAAGGGTATATACTGTACGACGTGCAGATCATGAAACAAGAAGAATTTGTTTTAAATTCGCAAAAAAATGCATCATATTTCAAGCAAACATTTTTTTGCCACTGATCGGTAGATATTTTTAATATTTTTTGTCATTATTTTCTACAATGAATGTAGTTGTTTACAAAATATCTAATACTAATAAATGTGAAATTATCAAATATACTATCAAAACAGTGATACTTAAAATGTACACTCGTCAATAAACTACCCTAAAAAATTCTTTTTGTATCATGATCAGCACGTCGTACAGTATATACTCTTTAATTTTTTGTCCTAAGTTGTGGAATACCCTGTGTGTATGGGTATGTCTCCATTTATTTTTTATTTAGGTATTTTATTATGTTGAACGAAAGAAAATTCTCCTGAAGAATATCCTGGCAGGATCGAAACGTCGAGGGTTGATGTGTTTTTTAATTAATTTAAATTTAAAATTACTAAATAAGTAGATTTTTTAATTTAGAAATATGGCAAAGAAACCAATTTTAAGATAGGTATAGCATTCTTCTATGTATATTTCGCATCATAGGTTATTATTTCTTTTATAACATCTGTATTTATAAATAAACTAATCATATAAAAGAAAATTAAAAATTTTGTATCTGATTTTCAGGCTGCGGACTTTCCGAAGAAAATACTATGGTCAATATGTTGCTGTTACATCAAACAAAACAGGTGAGTTTATGACTTATTATGACTTATATATTTTACACAATAATTATTATTCCTTATAAATTTCAAACAAGGGATCGAAAAAAGCTAACCTTAAAAAATTCGAAACACGATACAGTAAATAAAACATTGAAAATGAAAATATGTTTATTCCTAATTGCCTTATTCAAAAACTCTGACGTGGACACCACATGACTTCCTTGTACGCCTTGTTTGTTCATACTTTTCTTAATAACTAAAATGTAGAATAATATAAAAAATTCTTTTAACTTATTATACTAGTATACTCACAAATATATTTTAGTCATTTTATTTAAACTGCAGAAGAAGATATAAAGCATATTTTACTATTGTCACTGTCATGTCATAATCATTTAAATTTTACGTAGTAACAAATGTTAATCGATCATGGACTACAAGATAAAGAAATACTAAATTAAAAATATATACTTTAATTATTCCTAAATGATACCAGATACAAACATATTTATAAAATACCGATTTTAGGTAATAATCACATAATCTTTCATTTAAAATTAAAAAATTTGTCTTAAATTAAATATTTATCGAAATATTTAAGAAAAGTACTACTTCCGGTTTGTAGATTGAAACCAAAAATAGGAGGTGCACAACTAGATGCTATAACAGTCCTAAATACAAAATTTCAACTTTCTACGTCTAACCGTATTTGAGTTATGCGACACACATACGTCCGTACGTACGTACGTACGCACGTACGTACGCACGCACGTACGTACAGACGTCACGACGAAACTAGTCATAATGGATTCAGAAAAGGTCAAAACGGATATTTCCATCAAAATCTGAAAACTGAAATTTTTCGCGATTACAATACTTCCTTATTACTCCGTACAAGGAAGTAAAAATAATAATAGTTCATTTTGCATAAAATCCATTGCAATTTGATTAATTTTGCTCCCTCTTCTTTCATTTCTACTGCAAATTATATTTAGTATACTTATTTAAAGACAATCTAGAAACTCTAATGATTCTATTGATATTTTTTAAGCCTATTAATTGTTTCTATTTGCAAAAAAGTGCATAAAAATGACTCTGAAAACGGTTTCGAGCGCGACTTTAACAACCCAAATACCTAAAATTGATATCTAGTTACAATCTGAACCGTTATTTTGTGCGGTTAACTTTTACAAAAAACCATTTTAGGCGTACCATAAAAACACAATTACCAAACTTGAACTCATAACGTAAATTACTATTGTCCGAATTAGCAGATATCAGTATAGAGTTTAACCAGTATATACGAAACGATGAACGATGAGCATTATTCATTCCAAATTTACAAAAAAAAACTATAGTAGTAATCTCAACTAATAAAGTATCAATCATAGAACAGTGTGGCCTAAATAATAATATTCACTGTCCACTGCAGTGTTCATTCTACTGAAAATTCAATTTATGTCTCTGAATTCTGCAATTCGTAGTATTCCGCTCGATCTAGCTAATTCTACCGTACGTTCAGTGGCCCAGCACAGTTCTTCACCCTTATCGCCCACCCACTAGCGCAGAATTCACTTGGCTGGCTCCAGAACAGAACGTATCTATCATTGTAGGGGAATTAGATCTTATGTTGCGGACGTTGGTAAGCGTGCTGGACGGTGGATGGTCAGCGGGACATCTATCAATGTTGCCAACAAATATTTTCATTTCTGGGGATATTAAAATCGCAGAAAAGATCATTTGTTACTTGGTGGCAGGTTTTGAATATTGTTGGTTTTGAAGAATCCACAGAGGTCTTTGAAACAAGATTTCGCGTTATGTATAAGTCTTCGAGCATATACTGACTAGAGGCCGCGTTACGGCGTTTGTTGTGATCGGAAGATATGCGGCGGGGGAGATTTGCGGGGTCGGAAGCCGTGATGTATTGAGGGATGCGTAATTTCTTAGTATTATTCCACAAAGTAAAATAATACTCACAAAACCTCATAAAGCTTTTCACAAAGTAAACGCAGAACTTAAGGTTAAATAAAATGACATGTGTGACAAGAAGTAACAAAGAATAACAGCAAAACGCTGCCCGCAATACACCATGACTTCCAGCCCCGCAAGTCCCCCCTACTGCATATCTTCCGATCACAACAAGCAACGCATTGGTATAGGGAATTACTTCTCTAGTCAGTATATGCTCGAAGGTATAAGTATTAAGTTTTATCTTTGTTTAGAAAGGTACCTACTTATATATAATACTTAAAACGTCTTAAATATAATTTAACTTTCATATTTTTATCAGTGAGTCTTCGAAAATTAGAATTTCTAATAGGGTAGTTTACCATTTTTTTTTAAAGTTTTTTTATTGAAACTTCATGTTATTTGAAAGCGATTGAGAATATACCTACTGATAAGCCTTAATTGTTCTTAATAAAACTGTAATTAATTTTTAAAGTTTGTGTTACGTAGATGTACCTATAGCTGAAAATCTTCTCAAACAATGGGGCTGGAATTAAAATGTACTCCATGTAAAATCAACTGTTTCTAAATATTACAAAATATAAAATACAATTTGGTAGTTTCTTTATTACTGTGAGTAAGAATACACGTGAAAATGCATTACTGTGACGTAGATGTATCGATACGTAAAATCTCAAATATTTAAAGAACTATTAACTTTTTGAAAACTTTTTTCATGGCAATAACTCATTTTTGAGGCCTCCTTTCAATATAATTGACTGAATTGCAAATTTGTTACTATACCTAGTAAAGTACCTACCCTATTCGTTGATCGTTTCAAATAAAAGAATTTTTTTTCCTGGATTCAGAAATCATAAGCATGAAAGAATGATATGATAACGAAAATTAAGGCTATTCGTACAAATTAACCTAACCTAACCTTATCTAACTTCGCGTATTGACAATTCAAAATTAGGATTTGGCTAGGTTAGGTTAGTTCGTTAGTTTCCAATTTTTACTAGTTAAAACTATAGTTTTAATTGACTTCGAGTTTTGACGGTTACATATACATTACGGCACTATATCTACCTAAAAGAATTTTTGTAAATATTATATACGCATGTAGGAATATTTATCCACAACCATTGCATAATTCATTTATTATGTAGGTAACTTAAGTAAGATGAACCCTTCCATAGGACATACTATCATTGTATTATGAATTCATAATTCAACACTATTGTAATATGAGTCCATTATTCAACTGTAATCTGTCATCACACCAAAATGTGAGATTCTATAGGTTTTCTAATCAAACTGTTTCCATATGGAATTTAATAAATTTACTTTATCTATGACCATTAAATAATACATTCATTATATGTAGGTAACCCCTCCGTAAGACACACTATTGTATTATGAATTCATAATTCAACACTATTGTATTTTGAGTCCATTATTCAACACAAATTGTCATTTGTCATCACACCAAAATTAGAGGATAGGTTAATATTTTAGAAATAAAGATTTGTAAAAAATGTTTTATTTAAAAAGTCGTAAATAAAACGTCGTAAGTAAATCGCACATAATGACTAATTCACTCGAATGAATAAACTTTCATCCTCTTGAATTATAGTCTACATTATGTGCTCGTTAAATAATATACTATTTTACACGTTTGTACACTATACTTTTTCATTTTCATTAGGTAATATGCACGGTTTGACATTTTACTCTGACATATTTGCAGTTATTGATTTACGATAAATAGCGCGCTATCAAAGAAATAGATACTTTAGCTTTTAGTATGCATTAGTGCATTTATATACTTTTCATGCATTGGACACATACACATGCTTATTCAACAATATTTCATACATGAATACATACATATTCAACACTATTCTCTTCTAGTTGTAATTATAAATTTTCGAATCCAGCAATATATACTAGTACTAGTACAAAGTATACTACATGATAATCTTCTTCAAAGTTAAATATGTATATTTTTATAAATTTCACCTGACATTTATTATTTAAAAGAAAACGTATAGGTATTTACTTAATTTTATTAAATTTCATAGATGATACCAAAAGAGGAGTTTTCAAAATCTATTCTTGCACAAAAATATTTTACCTAATCTTCACTAAGTTGGGCGTAAGTTCAGTGAGTAGTAGACAATGCCCAGTTTTTCAGTCATGGTTTAAGTAAGAGTTCAGTTGAGCTGTGAACTTAATTTTGAGCTAGTTTAGTGGCTACAGTGTTTATAAGTTATAAAAATGAACTAGTTCAGTTAAGGGGGGTTACTCCCGGCATAAAAATGGTGAAAAGTACGTCTAGTTTTTTCCATAAAATTGAAGTAAAAATTCACATTTTTAGAAAAACAAATACATTTTTGAATAGATAAAGGTTGTCTCCAACTGCATCTAATGCCACATTTTTCATTTTTGTACTCTATTTTTTTATATTCATGGCTAAACATCGCCAATTTTAGCTATTTTGTGAGTTTTTTATACGTATTTTATCACATATTTAAACAAAAATTAAAAAAGTGGCATTAGACGCACTTGAGGATAACCTTTAGCTATTTAAAAATATCTCATTTGTTTAAAAAATCCTAATATTGAAACCAGTTTTAAGGGAAAAACTGAATATCGTTTTTCGCTATTTTGACGCGGTTTGTATTTAACCATTTGTAATTTAATTTTCTGCATTAAATATTTCATAAAGAGTTTTATTTATTTATTTATTTTGGTATCGACTCCCCTTAAGCTCAAGATAAACTATTTTAGCTTAAATTTTGACAACATTGGTAATAATATAATGAAAACTTCTTGACTGGATGTTGAGATTGGTAATAATATAACCTCAAATTTATTATTGACAATTTTATTTTGACATGAGTACAGTCAATTGTTAATATAACTTTTGGGAATCATGCAATCTTATAAAAACCTTGTTGGACTCTTCCAATTTCTACTGCAGTATGCAGTTGCTGGTAATTTAATATAAATGAAGAGATGTTATTGCATTCGATACTTTTTTACAATTTTACACGCAGTAGACTTATGTACCCCACTTAAATCTCCTATCATGTTTAAAAATCTCCCAGTAGCGGAATATCTTAATAATACCATTTTGTCAGGTACCTATTAAAACATCATGATTCCTAAATAAAAACAGAATGCAATAATAAAATAACTATGTAGATTTTATTTTCAGCAATTTTACCATTCAGTAGGAGTTTTTATAATGTCTTGAATTTCATCTATAATTAATCTAACGGTTTCTTTACTTAACCTAAAAAAATGATCCATACGATCTCTATGTATTTTGAGTCTTCGTTCAATATAATTTATAATATCGCCTTCATTATCAGACAACTCCATAATTTATATGTATATGTAACAAAAATGTAGTGATACTGCTTTATTTAAGTTTTTGTAAAAATCGGCCGAGAAACTGTTACTAAATTTATAGTTAAACCATGAACTCTTCGTTAAACCAGATACTTTCGCGGTTCAGGTTCAACAGAACTTTTTGTTTAGTTCATGGTTTAAACTAAACTGATAAACACTTTAAACCTTTTTTAAAAAAATTTTGGTTTAAGCTCGCACTGAAAAACTGGGCATAGAATTAAAAGACCAAAGACCAATTTACAAAATATATTTCCACACAAAAAGTATAAACATTATTTGGGTAGGTACCCGTGAGTTGTCAACAAACCGATGACTCGCAGTAAACTGTATAAGTCTGATACACCAAAGTCGGGCAATAAAGCATGACTCTTTGAATTTTCTCCCTAATATGTGACTATTTTTTGCGCCAAGGGTGAACAAAATCCTCGATTTATCGTTGGTATTCAGAGACCGCGTACGTGGTTTAGTAATGATAGATAAACGCTATTTTATTATAGCCCTTGGGTTAAACTGACCACCAAAAAAGCAGACGGTTATCAGAGATATGTGACCAGAATAAGAATTATTTTAGATTTGATTGACCGATGTGGGGTGAATATTTTTTCGTATGAAATTCCCCTCGGATACGCTAATAATAAATTAAACTCTAGATATTTACTTGCTGCGATCACGATATGCATTTTATAATTCTGAATTAACTTAGGAATTATTGCAAAAGTTTTGTGCATGTTGAAGTACTTGAGTATGCATTATATTATTTATTGAACTGTACAGAAAGCTTATAAATTTGTCCCTTACCAGTAAATTAATAACTGTACTTCATGGAATGGTTGCTTTCCAACAAAATAAAACTGACAAAATTCTACCCTTTTTATTACAGCTTACTACTCTACCTATTCAGTGGCGTAGTTAACGTTGGGTGATTCGGGCAGTTACCGAAAATCATATTTTAAGCTAATTGTTTACTTCGAAATGAAAGTGCATAGAAAATGATAGCAATGATAACTGTTTATCGCTGAAGTAAATAATAATAATAATTGTCTTTATCAAATGGAAGAAGCCTAGTTTCAATTTTTAAAAGAAAGGCATAGGATTCAAATGTAACTTTTTAAAAATTGTTAATATAAGAGCTTAAGGGCGCGCTTAAAAGTGAAAAAATTGTAACACGATGTTTACAATGGTAATGTTTTCAACCCGAAAATAGTCTAAATCTTATTATATCATAATTTGATTTTTTTAAATATTTTTTTCTTCTGTAACTACTAGTGCAACATCAGCGACACTTTAAAATAAACTTTTATGGCTTAAATTTCGGACAAACGATGTACCTTACAATGCAAATTATATTGCACAATCAAATTCTTATTTCCTTATGCTAATTAAATTATTATATCTAATAATAACCGAATGTGGTAGTTTCTTAAAGATCTGAAGAATTTTTCTGGAATATCCTCAAAATTTATGGATTAATAGGAATTTTTTTAATATCAATTATGTATACTAAATGTTACTATCTACAATTTGTATTCAAAACGTTGTTTCTATCTAGAACCATTTTCAAATTACAAGAAGTTAAAAATTATACAAATTTCTTACAATTTTGATTTATCTACCTACCAATGAAAACAAAAAATAAAATATTTGAGTGTTAATGTCAAATAAATTTTTGACTTTTTGACAAATTGAAATTGAAAATATGAAATGTCATTTATTATTTATAAGGTCAAACTTTAACAATATTAAAGACTACAATTTTCGAGTTCCCTTCTACAATAGTATATTTGTGAGTAAATACCTTCATACATATTAGTAAAATAGTTGAGTGTGGATTTTTTATGTATGGCTATCTAGAGTCCCCAGAAATTATTTCACTTCAGAGCCCACTACGCCCCTGAACCAATTTTAACTTTTAAACAATAAAATCAGCTATCTTGTCTCGCAGATTATTTAAGGGTATGTAAGGGGTACTTTAAGGAGGGGATAACGAACCCCCCACTCTACCACCGGAAAATATCGTCGGATGGTACCGCTGTCTCCTGATTCCGTTCGAATTATCTATAGGTAATTTTGAATATATTTAAATGTGTAGGTATGATTATCATAATTTCTAAAAGGGGTGACTGCAAAAATGTTCAACAGCAGTTTCATCAAAGGATTGTGATTTAAACTTAGGTTATAGACAATAATAAATGACGATAATATTTATTAAGTCTTAACATAATATAATACATTTTAAAACAAATCATAAAATATTTTAAAAATGTATTTATTTTCGTTTAAATCTAAATTTATTATGTATAAGTATAAACTATTACCTACTGTCTCTTATTCTATGTGTCTCGGCAACATTTTGGCGACTTCTGGTCGGGGGTTGCATTTATAAACCTTCGAAACTGATCATTAATATGGAAACGAACGGTTGCGTGTACTGTACCAAATTTGAATAAAAGTTATTTTAGAAACGACAGATATCATAAAATCGTTGTGTTCATCTATTATTGTCTTTCAACGCATCCCTTGTTTTTGAATCTAATTAACGAGACCTTATTTTACGTCCTTAATCATAAATTATAACAAGAAAATGGGAGAAATAATAAAGTAGAAGCGCAGAAAGTTTTTTTGCTGTTGCAGTTTGTATTTTTGTAGAGCAAGTATTAAGGTAGTTAATCCATGGATGGTCACAATCCAAAATATGACTCAAATTAATATACAACATTCATTACAAGTCGTAGAATTTGGATAAAAATTAAAATTCATTGGTAACCGTTGAAATAACGAAAATAATTGAATTTAAAGTTGACTCTAAAACGCGTTAAAATACATTGCGTATGGAGGTTAGCAGTAGTTTTACTAAACGATTAGAAAATATTATATCTTAACAGCCCAACACATGTTTGGAAAACGAACATGTTATTCTTTAATATCTGAGGTATTTACTAAAAAAATAAAAATTATGTCTCACCGCAATAATTATTGAGAAATCGCACGTAAAAGCTTCCAGTCTCAAAAAAATTATGTTTTTCACGTCGTATTTCAGTACAATTTTTAAATTAAATTATCTTTTTTATTTTAATGGATACCTATGATTTAATTTATATCCATATCTAAGACTTTTAATGAATGATTTCTCATTATTTGACTGCATTGACCTCACCGCACACCGAAATCATGCACGCCTATGATCAACGGATTAAGATTATCCTAACCGCGCCAGAAAACAGCCAAAAACATGGATTTCGCGCTCCACATCGTTTATTGTTTTATTAAATATAATAATCTAAAGATATTGTTAAAGATAAAAGTACAATCTACAAAATGGTCGATGCAGAATTTTCAAATTTTGCTTTGAAATCGAAATAGGTACCTATGTTAATTTAAATTTGGATAACTTTTGTTATTTTTTGAACACAATATTTTAAAACTAATTTAAAAATTCGATCGATTATTTTCTAGATCCAAGCTTTGTTGACAACATATTAAAATTTAAAGTTAATTCACTGATAAATAAAAGCTGTACAGTGGCGCGCGAAAGCCCTCTTTATACAAATAGGTAATTGCAGTTTTTTTACAAATATGGATGCCAAAATTAATTTTTTCCCTGAAACTAAATTATTTGGTATTTTTTTGTTTAACAAAACAATAAACGCTAATAGCATGCGGAATCAATGTTTTTGACTATTTTCTGCCATGGGTAGGATCACTTAAGAGGCTCGTCTACCTCCTAAATACCAGCATAAAATATACTACCGTAGCGAGTGTTTTGTGGCCAGTACAAGAATGGTAGAATTTCAACAAGGATTTAATAGAGATAGAAAGGATCTACAGATGTGCCTTTTTAAAATTTTGATTAAAAATTATAAAACTTCCGAAAAATTCAAAAAAAAATCCAATATCTCACCCAAGTTAGGTAAAAGGCAACGTGATAAAAAATATCAATGTAAATAGTTATTTGTCCAACTGGAGAGGAAAGCGCTTCTTTTTCCCACTCGAGCTCGAGCAAGAGTGGAAAAAGAGCTTTCCTCTCGCGTTAGACACAACATTTTTTTCACGACATATTTAAAAACATTGTAAATGTAGAAGAAACACATAACTAGAAATTAGGTTATAACTACCTACCATCTGTCAGAATGACATTTGAAAACAACGAAATGCAGCCAATATGCCAAATTAAATTTAAGTTGTAAAATCGTGAAATAGTAGAAAAAGAAAGTATAAAACATAATAATAGTTTACAGTATATCACTACAGAATCAGAATTTTTAATAAAATAATACATTTACTTACAATTTTTAAAATATTTCATCGTAAAATTACACTGGTGGTAACACTGCTTACTTTCCTCTCTAGAGAGGGAAAACCTACTTTCTTCACTATTTCGAGAGAAGAAAATTATGTTTTCTCCGCATGCCATGAAAAAAAATATAAAACAGGCAAAATTTATTAAAAATTTGTACATAAAATATTTAAAATGAATACAAGAACATGTTCAAGTAAATATACAATTAAAATAAGAATATCTAAATTACATTTTCAATTATTCATAAATATTAAATGATTCTAAAGATATTGAAATAAAAACGCAATTTCTTACAAACGTCGTAACAAAGCATTACTTGACTTTATAAATTAAGTAATTTAAGTGTACTAATTTGTAAAACATACAAGTTATCACACATTTTATTAAATTTTGGTGTGGCAGTCTCACATACTGTGAGTCATTGATATAGATATAATTTATAAACAATCACATTTAATTAGTAATAATCAGAAAATCGAAAATCACAAACAATATTTCGATTACAGAGTGTTGCCTTTAAAGCATTACAAATCCTCTGAAAATAAATAAAACAACATAGAAAGCAATAACTCCGGCTTGTCAGTGGCGATTCAGTGTATAATTTATGTGTCTATTCCAACTTTTCCTAAGTCATCAACGTAGCTTGCTTTCGTGCACGTCTGCCAACATTCAAACACAAAATTCCCAAGTCGCGGTAATTTTTATTCCGTGATAAAGGGATTCCCTTTATCTCTTATATTAATCTTAGTATTCTGATAGTGATTTGCATACGGAATATGCGGCGTTCGTGAATCGAGAGAAGCAATTTGTGATTTGGGGATGGACCGTACCACCCGAACAAAACTTCATGACGACAGATTAATATTGCCGATTTATTGGTTTGTTAATATTCCGAATATTTGCCTTAATAGCCTTGGTTTACGATTAAACGTTTTATTTTAATAAAACACGACTATGTTAGATACAGAATTGCCCAACATTTTAAACAGTCAGGATTCAACAAAAAAACATACCTATGTAAATGCCATTATGAAAAAAAATCTGATGTGGCCAGCTGTGGCAAGAGGTCGTGGTCTTGCCTAGTTCTGCTTATTCTACTAATCTAATAAATAGTTTTACTTACATTTTAATAGTTCCATGTTCATGTAATATGTAAACGATAATGTAAACCAAGATGCAAGCAAAAAATGGCAACTGTACTGTTAAGGCTCATTCCCACTGCTTATCATAGTCATAGTTTTTGTTAGTTGTCATTGTCTTAAACAGTTTGGTATACCGAATTACGTGTAAACATTCACAGTGCTTGTTTTAGTCTTAGTTTTTAGGCTTTGTCATAAACACAATCACAAAAGTATGCAAACTTCAAATTTTTGTTGTAATCATAGTAATTATTTTATGAGATAGCGATATATTTATATACCTGTCCCTTTTTACTTCCTTGTACGGAGTAATAAGGAAGTATTGTAATCGCGAAAAAATTCGGTTTTCAGATTTTGATGGAAATATCCGTTTTGACCTTTTCTGAATCCATTATGACTAGTTTCGTCGTGACGTCTGTACGTACGTGCGTACGTACGTACGTGCGTACGTATGGACGTATGTGTGTCGCATAACTCAAATACGGTTAGACGTAGAAAGTTGAAATTTTGTATTTAGGACTGTTATAGCATCTAGTTGTGCACCTCCTATTTTTGGTTTCAATCTACAAACCGGAAGTAGTACTTTTCTTAAATATTTCGATAAATATTTAATTTAAGACAAATTTTTTAATTTTAAATGAAAGATTATGTGATTATTACCTAAAATCGGTATTTTATAAATATTTTTGTATCTGGTATCATTTAGGAATAATTAAAGTATATACTTATAATTTAGTATTTCTGTATCTTGTAGTCCATGATCGATTAACATTTGTTACTACGTAAAATTTAAATGATTATGACATGACAGTGACAGCAGTAGCAGTGACAATAGTAAAATATCGTTTATATCTTCTTCTGCAGTTTAAATAAAATGACTAAAATATATTTGTGAGTATACTAGTATAATAAGTTAAAAGAATTTTTTATATTATTCTACATTTTAGTTATTAAGAAAAGTATGAACACACAAGGCGTACAAGGAAGTCATGTGGTGTCCACGTCAGATTTTTAATGCTGTTGTCAAACAGATTAGATTAAGATCTTATGTCAAAAAAATATATGAATAATGCTACAGTAAAATTAAAGCAAGGTAAATATAAATAAAAATGTCTCTTCATTACTTAAAAATAGGTTTAAGCCGAGTTTGAGTTACAAATTATAAATAAAATATATTTACAGGTATATTGAATTAAATGTCATGACATTGTTATAAACATAATTTATATTGTGATGGGAATGGTCAGCCTTTAAGGCTCATTCCCACTGCTTATCATAGTCATAGTTTTAAACATAAGTTTCTGTCTTAATCATAAACATGCGCTGACCATTCCCATCACAATATAAATTATGTTTATGACAATGTCATGACAGTTAATTCAATATGCCTGTAAATATATTTTATTTATAAATTATAGCTTAAACTCGGCTTAAACCTATTTTTAAGTAATGAAAGAACATTTTTATTAATATTTACCTTGCTTTAATTTTTCTGTAGCATTATTAATATAATTTTTTGACATAAGAAGATCATAATTCTGTTTGACAACAGCATTAAAAAGAGACAGCTATATAAATAAAATATATCGCTATCTCATAAAATAATTACTATGATTATAACAAAAATTTGAAGTTTGCATAGTTTTGTGATTGTGTTTATGACAAAGCCTAAAAACTAAGACTAAAACTAGCACTGTGAATGTTTACACGTAATTCGATATGCCAAACTGTGTAAGACTATGACAACTAACAAAAACTATGACTATGTTAAGCAGTGGGAATGAACCTTTAATGTCATAATAATTCAAATTTTGTGTAGAAATAAATTTAATATCATGGACAACAAAATACTGAAATTTCAAAAAAGTAGAATATTATTTGTACTTTATTTTATTGTTAAATACTACCAGATTCAGCAAATTGTATTTAAAATTAACTGTACCCATAGATAGTTTATTTTTAATTGCAAAAATTGTAATAAAAAATAATGTACCAATTTATTTGTGGAAAACTATATCAAGTTTCAAAAAAAAACTACTTCCGGTTTGCGGATTTCTACCAAAATCTTATCAGGTGTTAAGATCCTTACTAAAACCTTAAGTATATAATTTGGTTATTTAAGGTTTGATACTTTTTAAGTTATCGTGGACGAAAAATCGTTAGTCCATACGTCCATACGACCATACACACACAGACATCATCGTGAAAATATTAAATTCGTATTCTAGAGACCCTGAAACGTGCTTATCCACCAAAAACTCATACTCGAAAATTTTGACCCATTACAATACCTCTCTTATAGAATATGAGGCGAGAGATAAAAACATACTTAATAATGTGAATGCCATTATTCTACTAATTTAATAAATAGTTTTACTTACATTTTAATAGTTCCATGTTCATGTAATATGTAAACAATAATCTAAACCAAGATGCAATAAATTTGTTCAATATTTTTTGTACTTCCGTGAATAAAACTCTTCTTTAGTCTTTATTTTTAGGAACTAAGTTTCTTAATTTGATCCCAAGGGATTATTTTTACCTCTCGCCTCATATTCTATAAGAGAGGTATTGTAATGGGTCAAAATTTTCGAGTATGAGTTTTTGGTGGATAAGCACGTTTCAGGGTCTCTAGAATACGAATTTACTATTTTCACGATGATGTCTGTGTGTGTGTGTGTGTTTGTGTGTTTATGTGTTTGTGTGTTTGTGTGTTTGTGTGTTCGTGTGTTTGTGTGTTTGTATGAACCGAGGATTTTTCGTCCACGATAACTTAAAATGTATCAAACCGTTTATAACCAAATTTCTTATTTAAGGTTTTGATAAGTATCTTAACACCGGATAACATTTTGGTAGAAATCTGCAAACCGGAAGTAGTACTTTTAGAAGTTTGGAAAAGTTTTCCTTAAATATATTGGTACATTATTTATTTATGACAATTTTTGCAATAAAAAATAAAAGAAATTGTGATTATCTATGTGTACAGTTAATTATAAATACAAATTGCTGAATCTGGAAGTATTTAACAATAAAATAAAGTACAATTAATATTCTATCTTGTTGTCCATGATATGAAATTTGTTTCTACATAAAATTTGAATTATTATGACAGTGACAGTACAGTTGACATCTTTTGCTTGCATATTGGTTTACATTATCGTTTACATATTACATGAAGATGAAACTATTAAAATGTAAGTAAAACTATTTATTAGATTAGTAGAATAAGCAGAATTAGGCGAGAGGTCGTGTGGTGGCCACAGCAGATTTTTTATATTTAATCCCGTTGTCAAGGAATTGAATTTATTAATCCCGATGTCAAGTAAATACGTGCCATTTGTTACAGAGTATCTATGATAAAAACAAAAATATTTGTCATAAAATTTATTGTCAAAATTATAGAATGTGTATTCTTTTAAACTATTATGCATTCGTATGAAAGTGAAGTGCAATAAATAGTGTAGGTATACCACAGGACTAGAGTACCATTAATCCCTCAGGTAATTATTTCTCTCACCTTCGGCTCGTGAAATAAACTTCACCCTCAGGATTAAATCATGCATTTTAGTCCTTTAATATAATACTATTTTGGTACATTTACGTCAAAATATTTTAAAATTTGGAAAGGCTCAAACATTTATATTAATGACGTATCTTACAGACTGGAAATATTTTGTTGAAGGAAAAAAAAGGCTTTGGAATCAGTTAATTGTTTTAATATTGACTGATTCCAAAGCATTTCTTTTCTTTCATAATTTATATTAATTTTTTACGTTGATTGAATTTTAATAAATTGAATGCATCCCAGCATTGTGTTTTATTTATATTAATTTTTTAACTGTTTATGTTTCATATAAAATTATCAATAAAACAGATACAATTAGACTTAAACAGACTACATATGGTAGATAAATAAGTGTATTCGTTCAAATGGACGATAGATAGACAATCCCCTTAAAATCATGGCAATAATAGAGCTATGTAAACGGTGTCGTGTAGAATTAAGCGATCACAGCCCGCGTTTTTCTAATCAATCTCCCGATACTTGACACTTCCTACCCCTAAATATAAAAATGCATTAATCCTCGTGACATAGAATCATCAGAAATAAAAAATGAAGCCGCAAGGTACCGACTAGCACGAATTAAATGAGTTTTAATAGCAAGCCCATGAAAAACAAAAGAAAAAGATTTCAGTTGTCACCGGATGTCATGGTTTCCTACGATTGTCACATGCAATTTCTGTTTTCATGAGATGTACACTCACTAAGGAAATTCGCTCATACATATTCACAACTTATCACTATTAATTATTATTTACATACGCGTTTATTAATATTAACATAATCTGTTACTTGTTAGTTAGACATGCAGTATTATTGATTTTGACCAATCCAATGCGTTATTTAAGGGTTACTAAATAAAATGTTTCGTGACAAATTTAAAAGTGTTCAATTGATTAGATTTCATTGTGATTTTGTTTACTATTTATAATAATTATACGACTAGATTTGAATTCGCAATAGTCACAGTTGTAGGTAGGTACTTATTTGCAGAGAAACCCGTTTTATTTTTGAAATGGTTTATACGAAGGAAAACATTAGGTTTATAGTTTTTATAAGTATCTCAAAGACAAATATTGCAGCGCAGTGGCGAATTTAGGGGTGGCACAGGGGAACAAATATAGTATTATGCTAATAATTATTTTCTCTATTTGATTCAGTAAAAACTAGCGAAATCTTAGCCCAATGCTCTACATTGCAATTATAAAATCATAAAAAAGTAAAACAATAGTTTGCGAAAAACAAACTTGAATTAGATGGGGGTTATAAGCGAGCATTGGAAGTTTTAGTAGAACAAAATTAATTCCAAATCTAAATATGCATTGAATTTTGTATTTTTATAGTATTTAGTTTATTTTCAGATACAAAAATGTAGGCATAATATTTACGAAAAACTAAAAACAAAAAATGCAGTAAAACATTTTTTATGAAGAGACCCGTCTACCTCCTAAAATCCAGCGCAAAACGTACTAACGTATAGCGAGTGTTTTGTGGCCAGTACAAGAATGGTAAAATTGTATTTCAACAAGGATAAGGATTATATACTTAAAGGATCAATTAAGAGTTGTGCCGTTTTAAAATTTTAATTACAAAACTGTACATGATTATAAAAATTCCGAAAAATTCATCAAAATTTTCAATTTATGCAAACTTTACACGGTTATATCTCCTGATAGAAATTTATTTTTTAAATTTTAAAAAGGCACATCTCTAGATCCATTCTTTCTCCATTCAATGTTTATAAAAACATTTCCTTGAAGTCAATAATAAACTAACAGTTTACTCGCAAAGAAATAGCATATTATACAACGACGCTATAATGGATGCTATTATTCCTGAAGATGAAGTTTACAACACGAGCGAGCAAGGCGAGCGAGGATTTTAATCATCTGAGGGAATAATAGCCATTATAACGACTTGTATATTGTACTTTATCTATGACATAATATTACGTACAAGATTTTATTAAAATAAATACCAATACGCAATAATTTTGACATGTCGAAATGTCAATTCTCTATCACCATTGCAATGTTTGTTAAAAATAATTTGCACGGAGAAATTGATTCAAGTATTTTCTGATTGGTGCAGGGGAGGGAATACTGACTATTATTCCCTGGTATTATTCCCTGTAGGATTAATATATGGCAGTATGTAGCAAACATCATACATTTAATGTTAATGTTATACATTAGTCGTAGATAAATATATTAAATTCACAAGTTCATTGAGCAGCCAAAGAGTTTTTTTAAATTTTATTTCATGGATAATGACAAAAATTTTATATATCCTTCTAAATTATGAGTAGGTATGTTGTATTTATTGCTAAATGATATTTTTTAATTTTTTATAATTTACCACCTACTTTTTATTGTTCAAAAAATGTATGCAAATTTTATATACCTACCTACCTACTTACTTATTAATATTTTTTATTTCGAGATTTAAAGGTGGTGCAAGTGCCGAAAATTCGTTATAAACGGTTTTTCACGTTATACTGGTACATACCACCTACTTGTATCTTAACTGGTACTAATTTCGTGAATCTATAATGATTTAAGAATAATGTAGTATATAAATGACAAAACAAAAGTGTTTTTAATTGTTATAATTAATGAACAACCCACTTAATCAACAACAAAATTAGCGTTAACGGCTGAATTAAATAATCAAATAATACGCCCTCAACTTAAGGAAACCCTACCCCGTTTTATTAATTACTCAATTAAAATTTTCTATTGTACTGCACTGATTCATATAAACGCAGACATCATACGGGCATATACAATTTTATAAGCTTTTGTTTTAAGACTGAGAAGCTAATATTGGTTATCCACTAGCCGGATATCAAAACTTAGTTCCGGTTCGGGAATGGATGAGTGCTGACGCCCAACGGCGAGGGTCTGAACTAGTGCGGAGAGATCATGCCGGTATAGTAGAGTTCTTTACATTCTTTCGAAATAGGGAAGTTTTATTATTATTAGTTTATTGTTTATAAACACTTCGCTTCAGTGAGTGGATCTTGGAACATTTATAAATAATTAATTTTATGACTGAACGTCTTAGTTAACTTACGAGACGGAAACTTAAGAGGTAAATTTGCAAGAATATAATTTTACAACTAGTTATAATTTTTTTTTATTTATTAAATTGATCGTCAACCTTCCATTTTCATGGATAAAAAGACTTACAATAATTGTGATCTAACATGAATTGCGCTCATTTTTATATTTTGGATTATAATGTTAAAAATAAATCGAGGTTTGTGCCATTTCCAAATTGCAAAATACTAATTTCAAATTAAGCTGCATCTAAAATGCAGTTTAAAGAAGAAATTACGCCTGTAAACAAATTAAAGGATATTTTTAAAATTTGCAAACAATATGTATGTAAAATTTAGTAATAGGTAGGTATATAAATAAATGCAAATTCTAGAAGATTAGTTTGATATTTAGTCCAGGGAATTTATAATTTCACTTTGAAAAAACTGCAACAAAAGCTTTCTCGACGAAATCCAATACAAAAAATGTGCTTTTTAACATTTCAAAAGTTTCCAGAAATCACCGCACCGGAAGCCATTGAAATTTTGAAAAAATGATCGCTAGTTTGGCTTTTTTAAGTTTAACTCATCTTCAGCTTATCATTACAAAAAAAAACATTTATATGACGTTATAGAGCACAAAATTCTCTATAAAAATTATGCATGGGATTTTTATGTCCAGTTAACCTGTTTTCGAAAAAAATATAAAAATGCGTTTAGGAAATTTTCAATTATTTATATCAAGTGGTAATATTTGCTCTTAACACAATAATGACTTCCATATTTGAACGGACAAAAATATCGTCATCCGGTTTTCGGCTTATGATTTCTATGATAATTTTCTATAAGACCCATTATTTTTATAATTTTTGAATCTCTGAATTAGCCACAAATTGGAAATTTTCTTAAAGTAAATATAAATAAATTTTTGAAATTTTTGTGTTTATTCAGCTGTTATTTCGGATGAATTCAGATATTAACTTCTTGTTTTCAGTATTCAATTTTTCGAACATTCTTCTATTACATGTTTTTTTTTGTGAAGTACACTAATGGTTTAGTCAAGGTTTAAACATTTTTTTCAAGAGATAATCTAAATATTTCAATATTTTGAAAATTATTGTTTTTAATTAGCTGTCAATTCTTAACAAATTGAGATATTGACTTCGGGATTTCAGCATTAGATTTCTCAAACATTATTTTATAAGGGGCATTATTATTTATAAAATTTTGATGTCCTTAGTTAAGCGGAATTTTGAGGACTTTTACCAAAGGAAAAGAAAGTTTTTATTGGTTGTTTTTAATCAACTCTCGTTTCGGAATGGATTACAATACAGACTTCCGGTTTCCAGTATAGGATAATATAAAACCTTTTCTGTCCCAGGTTTCGGACCTGTAATATCTCAATTTGTTAAGAATTGACAGCTAATTAAAAACAATAATTTTAAAAATAAATTTTTTAGTACAAAGGTAGATAGTTTTTGTATACGAATTTTAATTCAAATCTGCTACAATTCCTACCACAAGTACCTATAGGTAATTGTTTACACAGCGTCTAATAAAGAATGTCTGATATGTTGATAATAAAATTATTCATATCAATTATGTTGCTATTTGATAACTGGTAGGTTATCTTTTTGCGAATTTTTCAAAAATTCTTTCTGTTCCACGCTTAGCACGCCAAGTGCGAATATGAAAACAGTCTGTATATTATTTATAGCTGTCAGTTAACTTTTATTTTATCGTATTGCTCTCTCGTTTAATTATAAATAATGATAGCACTCGCAACAATTCAATTAGTAGATTTTCATTTATTTGTAATTAGCACAATTAAACTCTTGTTGGACAATATACTATCATCAACCCTTAATTAATTCCCTGAATAACTGTAATAATTTTTTTATACATTAATTTGTATTTTTTAAAATTTTGCTTTAAAAAAATTTTTTTTTGGGTCTACCAAATAAATAATCCAAAACTTGTCTGAGTAAGCGAACACCATTTTGCACCCTTAAAAAAATCCCCAGGGCAAAAAACTCCCTAAATTTCACCCTAAATTGGCCGTAAACCAAACATAACATCTTTAAAAAGCCAACAATCGAAAAGATTTTGTCAAACAAAGCCGGCCTTTCGCGATTGTCAAATGTTTCCTGTATTGAGGGAACAAAAGCATATTCTGTGATTGTCATTTGTTAGCTAGCGCCAGAGGCTACTTAGATCTGTAGATTTAGATTTGGAGACTTCCTATGACTATTGTTAGAGATGAAATGGTTTAAACGGGGCACTTTTATTTCTTTTATACCGTTTCTTGTATTCTTTAAGTGGCTGTTTAGAAGATAGATTTGTCGGTTTTAAAAAGAAGAAAGATACCTCTGAATCAATAGAGAACGCTGAAGTGGGTATCTGTTTATATATTTGTACCATTGTTCATTTTAGAACTATTCTATTAGGTATAACTTACAGTAGCCCTTAGCTAAAGTTATGTAACTTCGTAATACAGGTACCTAGGTAAACAATTTATAAATTAGATTTTTTAACAATTTTAAGGTAGGAAATCAGTCGATCATAGACGTGCGTGATTTCGGTGTGAGGTGAGGCCAATGGAGTCAAATAATGAGAAATAATTCATTAAAAATCGTAGATTTTTATGTAAATTAGAAATCATAGGTATCCATTGAAACAAAAAATATAATTTAATTTAAAATTTACACTGAAATGCAACAGTACGACGTCAGAAATATAATTTTATAGTTATAGTAGTTTATATTTTATTAATAAATATCTCAGATATTAAAGGATAACATATTCGTTTTCCAAACATGTGTTGGGTTCTTATGATATAATTTATTTTTTAATCGGTTAGTCAAACTTCTGTTGTTCTGTTAACCTCCATACGCAACGCCGCATTTTAGAGCGTTTTAGTGTGAACTTGAAATTTAATTATCAACTATAATTACACAAGAGCTTATTATTTCGCCGGATAAATTTTTAATAAAATCACGACGCCGTAGGTGGAGTGATTTTATTTTAAAACAATTTTTCGAGTCAAATTGCTGTCAGGTGACAAGGTTGAGATGTCAAACAGAAATTTATTCGGAGGAAATAAAATGCTCTAGTGTAATTCAACGAGATAATTTGACGACTCCTTTGGTTCTTCTTCACAAATATTCCCAAAATCTAATGATTTCACTGACAAATATTAGAAATATGAAGCAAATGACATTTTAGTGTTTTTCTTTATTGTTTGGTTGCTAAGAAAAAGGTAAATAAGGTTTTATCACTTGCAAAAAGACACCTTCCTTTTTATCCGCTGTCAAAGCGATAAAATTGTGTTTTGTTTATGGCTTACTTTATACAGGAGTGGAATTATCACTTTTAATATCATAAGTAGTCGTAGTAATGTAGATTATTTTTCTGGTAGTATTACGAATGTTCCTTTTGCTTGGATATAAATATTATGCTACTATTCTAGATCAGAAATTACAACAATAACGTCATAACTCTAAAAATCTGACGTGGACACCACATGACTTCCTTGTACGCCTTGTTTGTTCATACTTTTCTTAATAACTAAAATGTAGAATAATATAAAAAATTCTTTTAACTTATTATACTAGTATACTCACAAATATATTTTAGTCATTTTATTTAAACTGCAGAAGAAGATATAAACGATATTTTACTATTGTCACTGCTACTGTCACTGTCATGTCATAATCATTTAAATTTTACGTAGTAACAAATGTTAATCGATCATGGACTACAAGATAGCGAAATATTAAATTATAAGTATATACTTTAATTATTCTTAAATGATAGAAGATACAAAAATATTTATAAAATACCGATTGTAGGTAATAATCACATAATCTTTCATTTAATATAAACAAAATTGTCTTATATTAAATATTTATCGAAATATTTTTAAAAAGTACTACTTCCGGTTTGTAGACTGAAACCAAAAATAGGAGGTGCACAACTAGATGCTATAACAGTCCTAAATACAAAATTTCAACTTTCTACGTCTAACCGTATTTGAGTTATGCGACACACATACGTCCGTACGTACGTACGTACGTACGTACGTACGTACAGACGTCACGTCGAAACTAGTCATAATGGATTCAGAAAAGGTCAAAACGGATATTTCCGTCAAAATCTGAGAACCGAAATTTTTCGCGATTACAATACTTCCTTACTTCGTACAAGGAAGTAAAAAAGGGATGAAAATAAGGTCTAGAAAGAGGTGAAGTTTAATGAACATTTACAATTTTTGAGTTGTGTCAATCTTTTCGCAAATGAACGATATATTATATTACACAGGTCACAGGATGATTCACAACTCTATACACATATTTCATGTATCATGTATCAAGTATCAACTTTTAGGAGTCAGGCTTATATTATTAAATAAACATGGAAGTAAAAATATTGTTCAAGATCAAATGCCTTATATGGGATGTGAAGTTATATATGTTTTTCCCTCTTTCATACACAAAAATATTTTTTCCTATTCAAGTTTCTTAAAATGGAACGTTTAAAAAAGAAAACTAGTATGTATCTTTTGGTTAAAAAAATTAATGAAAAATACGCCGCAGGCAAAATTTTGTTAGTTTTAGTACTTTATATTGTAAAAAAAAATACTTAATTTAGTTGAGTCATGCCATATCCGAATCCCGCCACTTGTGTGAAGTTAATAATTTCGTGTACCTAGAAACATAAACCCAAAACTGTTTGATTAAATAATTTGGTAATAAAAATTGCAAATTTTGAAAAAATTCCATCCAATTTCGTGAACACTAAGTTGGTACAAATGCCATTAAAAATATGCTAGAAGTAATGAATCACCCATAAAAACACAATTTGTTATAACTATTAATACCTAACAAGAATATTTTGCGATTTGAACATCCAAGGGGGCTTAAATCGCATATATTCGCGTTATATTCAAAACTTAATCGTATCATCAACGATAGCGAAGCGATGTTAAAATAAATCAACAATTTTATTTGTCAATCAGTTGACAGTTCGCATATTATGGAAGGTTTTGATGTTATTATGGTTGTATCTAACGTATTAAGGCCCGAATGTAGCTGTGAGAAAATGATAGATTCATATATAGATTTAGTGTGTCGAACTAAGGCAGCAATAGGGAACGCGCTCTCATAGAGGGATCAAAATTGGTACTAAATATGACCATATCATCACAAACAAGGGTTCATGAAAGATAGAAGTTCAATATAGATCCGTCTAGTTTTGAAATTTGCAATTGTTGTAGATTTAGTGAGTAACAGTTATGTGAATTTAACCAAGTTATGACAAGTTTATGTGTTTATGGCATTGTAAAGTTGAAACAAAAAATAAAACTAATATATCAACACTTAATGGACGTGGAGTTCATCTTTATCTTTAAATTAAAAAAAAATTAAGTCGATCCGACCAAAATTAGTCTTAATTTCATTACCCATTCAAAAGCATGTTTTTGCTGCGCGCAACGTTCCTACATTACGCTCTTAAGTCCGTAACTAATGAATTATAAGTATCTAACGTATTATAAGTAACTAACGTATTATGTTGTTGATAATTATCAATAAATGTTGCATATTAAACGGTAATAACAGTTGATGATACGATTAAATAAATAAAATAATCCTGAAGAACCAAGAAATTCAACCTATTTTTCAAATCAACATTTCAACAATAAGATAATTTGTAATATTCTCACCGAATAATCTCTGTTGTATCTTGTCTGATGTCTATGGTTGAGTTTGGACGCCATCTTGTGCGAGGGACCGCGCCACGCGTCGCCCCACGTCTACTGAAGAGAGATTCAGAGATTTATCCATCTGCCTGTCAGTTTTTTACTAAATACGCGCATTGCAAACAGCAGAGAATGCTGTCGAGAACAAAGAAATTAACATGAAGGAATAAATCTGTCCTGAGTGGACAGAGATGGATTGAGGGGGCACGGGAGGGGCTGATTAAATACTCGACCAAATTCACTCAATTCACGATTTTTAGATAGAACTGTTATTTATATTTTTCTAGCACTTAAATATAGTAAATATTGAATCGTTTGAATTACTACTGAGAATGGATGTTTATTATATTTGAGTAGTTGGCGAATGCTTACTTATTTAAATACAATATTTTTGTCATGTTATTTATTTATTGAGCATTGAGCTATTATTTTCATAGATTCATCGCTTACGTTTTTCAAAATGTTATTTAAAGTTATATTTTGAAATAATTTCGTACAGTTGCTTAACAGTATAAGTTTACTAAATAAAATTATAAACTGAGTTTAGAGGACTCATTTAACGTTTAAGAAAGTTTGAATACATCTATAAACTTTCTTAAACGTTACCATAAATGTAAACCTTAAAGCTTGCTTTGTGAATGGAGCTTTATAATTTAATAATCAGGTATGTTAATATGTACGGAGTTGCATAGATTTAAAATAAAATATTATTAAGAACAAAAAGAGAGAAATATACATAAAATTTCGTAGATATAAAGTACCTACTAAATAGATTTTTGATATTAAGTTTTTTCTCTGCTCATTTGATCATTAAAAAATTCTCTAGTTTACAAAAAAGGATAAATAAATAATAAATAAACATATTAAGTGTATTAACAAAGGATGTCTTAATGCCTCTTTAGCCCAGAAATTTGTAAGAATTTAGTAAGAAATATTTAAAAATGACGTTTTTTGTCATTATTTGATACGATTTGATATGATTTTTTGACATTATAAATGGAATGAAAAATATAAAAAGCAAGAAAAGAACATTTTTTTAAAAGCTGACATTTGAGCAAAGAGGGAACGTTCTTGACCAATTAAAATTGTCTTAGTTATTTCGAAAATTTCTATTTTTATTTACTTAAATTTAAGAGGAAAACTAAAAAATATACTTTTCCCCATTTTAACAACCAGTAGTGAACCACCTTAAACTCTTATTGAGTGGTATACTATTTTGACAGCTCTCAATTTATAGTTTGAAATGAAATGTTCCGTTTAGAATTCACCAACAAAATAAAAAAACTCTTCGCGGTACTTCTTTCCTAAGCAGTTTAAAAAAATTAGACAGATCAGCTTTTGTTCAAAGTTAAGAATGTTTTGTACGTATGAATACGATGTCTCGAGTGGGATCTTCAATTTCTAAAGCCCTTTTGAAACCTTTGAAAGGGTTTGCTTGAGTATTAGACCCTTTATAGTTCTCCTAACCGAACTAAATAAACGCAACGAATGAGAGAAAATAAAAAATTGAGAGCGGGGCAATCAAAATGACAGAATTATTTAACAGCAATTTAAAACTCTATTAGTTTGTTATAAATTCATTGGCAATTATCAGAAAATGTATTAACTCCTATATGCTAGATAGGTAGATAGTAGATACCTATGACGCAAATACCTTTCTTAAAATCATTTCTTTTAATATTAACAACGTCGACGATTTTATTTTATAGGCACACGTATTCTAGATTTTGAGTAATACATTTTTGGTAGATAATCACATTTTAGAGTCCATAGGATCTAATTTTACTAGTTTTACATTGATTTCTGTGTTTGGTTGTGTGTTATTAAATTTTGAATGTTTAATAGGAACTAAGGTATACAGAGAAACAAAACAACATTTATCCCGCACTATTATCTATAAATTAACTTTTTTTTCACAAGATGCGAAGAAAACAAAATTTTCTTCTCGCGAAATTTACAATTTAAATTTAAGTAACCCTGAGGAAGGCACTAGAGTGTGCCGAAACGTCGGTGATTTAGAGTCAATAAAATATTGAGACTGCATTCCTGATTATTATCTTTTCCATATTTAAATTTAATTTGGCATATTGGTTGCAGTGAAACATGTCACTGTTTTTAAGTCAGTCTGACAGATGGCAGTTATAACCTAGGTATCTTCTAGTTATACATTTACAATATATTTAAATATGTATGTCATGAAAAAAAATGTTGTGTCTAACACGAGAGGAAAGCTCTCTTTCCACTCTCGTCCGATTTCCTCACTCGCTTCGCTCGTGACACAAACTTCAAACTCGAGTGGGAAAAAAGAAGCAGTTTCCTCTCTTGTTGGACAAATAACTATTTACATTCATTTCTTTCATTGTTAACTATTTGTGTTGCTAAACTGAACTTGCTTCTCCATAACCAATAAAACTTCTTTCTAGAACGGTTTCCTACTACGTATAAGGAATCCGAACAAAATAGTTGTTGGTAAGTAATGTAACGTAGATCTAAAAAATGAAATACTTTTACAATATACATACATTAAACATTATCTATCATGCCTTTTACCCAATTTTGGGTATACAGAGTAATTCACTACTATACGTGCATTTTGCATTTGAATGGTTCATGCCAACTCTTTTTAAGGAAATGGCGTTATTTTATGTATGTATGTCAATTTACTGATCATGGAACAAAAAGAATTTTTTTTATATTCGTAAATTTAAGGGCAGTTTTCGCAAGAAGTACATTTTTGAAACCATTGGATACTGGATTGTTGATTGTATAAAGGATATCTAATGACCTTTGAATGGAATTAAATTAAATTTTAATTTAGTGTGCAATGGCAAGAATAGTAAATTTTAGTAATTCTATTTGAAAACAGTGATCCAAAACTGTTTAAAAACCTGGAAACTAAAATTGCGAATTTTGAAAAATATTCCAGTGCCGTGATAAGTGAGTTGAGCACTATATGCCATTAAAATATATTTAAATTGAATCTTGACTGTTGAAATTTTGATGTAGGAGGTCGAATAATGGCTACTTCTTTAGCCTTCATCGGGACAAATGAATTTTAAAAATCGAGTCACAAAATGCCTCAGGGTGTAACATGATCAATATCCGAACACGATGACCATTTGACAAGAAATCAAGAACTTTTTAACTTGGCAAGCACTTAACGACGAGGATGACTGACGAGCATTTTTTTGACTCGATTTTGTAAAATTCATTTGTCCCGATGAAGGCTAAAAAGTAGCCGAAACGTCGACTGTATACGAATAAATATCAAAATTACAACAATTGCGTGTGTGTGTGTGTGCAGCTGTAAACTCGTGGGTACCCATGGTTTTTAGTAGAAATAGAAAGTACACCGCAAAGGAGATTTTTGTTCAGTTAAACTGTTTATGTGCCCGACTGGATTTGAATCTTAGTTGTCAGACACAAAGTTGGTAACATTTACGCACTCATACGCATTATATTTTTTACAGCACTGTTATTTCAAATTTATCTGATAATTATTGATTATTTAAAGAGTAGTAGATAACGTATTCTATCAAATTTAATATCGCACTAAAACATACGATATTTAAATAATTTGTAACACTCGTCTACGACTCGTGGAAAAAACTTTATATTTTTATTATTCAAATATTTAATTTTTGGACGTTAATTCAATACAGACCATATATTTTAAAGTGTGGTCTACCTAAAAACAAGTTCCACTATTTACAAAACTTATTGTATTTAAGACTATTTTCTACCGCGCCAGAAAACCGCCAAAAACATGGATTTCGCGCGCCACTCCACAGCGTGCATTATGTTTTGTTAAATATAATAATCTAAAGATATTGTTAAAGATAGAAGAACAACCTACAAAGTGGTTGAGAGAATTTTAAAATTTTGCTTTAAAATCGAAATATATGTTAATTTGAATTTTGACAATTTTTCTTATTTTTTTAACACAAATATCTTCTATTTTAAAACGAATTTTAATAATTCGATTGGTTATTTCGCAGATCCAAGCTTTGTTGACAATATATTAAAATTTGAAGTTAATTCACTTATAAGTAAAAGCTGTACAGTGCCGCGCGAAAAACCTCTTTTTTACCTTCTTCATCGGAAGTGATATTTTTTGAAGATTGAAAAGGTTAATTGTCAAAATTGTATATAAAATTGGAAAAATATAGTATTTATTTGTAATGAGAATAAGAGGAAAAGTTATTTGCAACTTACGTTATAAAAAAATTGTCTTTATCTGGTAGCATTAAAGAACTGCAGTAAAATTTAAAAAATAAATTTATCAAATAAAACGTTGATATCTTGTAATCCATGATCGGTTGATTTTTGTTTCTGCGTAAAAAATATTGACAGGTGAGACGGGTGACAAGTTGGCATACTAGCGCTATATAAGTCCTAAGTAAGATATTAAATGTAGTAATTGAACGGAGAATGGCTTCAACACAGCAGAGTTTTCCTGTGAATGAATCTTTTTATTCAGGTGATGCAAATTTCTGTGTTTGAATATTTTAGATTTTTATTTGTATATTTTAAATGGGCACCGGATTGTAAGTATACATTTCTGTTTAAAGTCTAGATATGGCGGAAGGTTGTGTGATGGCCACGTCAGATTTTTTCAAATACCTATTGCAGTGCCAAAATTATTTTTCTCCTCAAACATAAATTATTTGTTATTTTTATGTTTAACAAAACAATAAACGCTATAGAATAGCGTGCGGAATCAATGTTTTTGACTGTTTTATGCCATGGGTAGAGGATCACCTTAAGTCAAACATAAATAATTGCTATTTAAATTCTATACATTTATCTATTTATCACTTACAAAATCTCTAAGTTTAAACGCGTATTTCAGTAAATAAAATGGGTATTGAAATCTTGTGTAATCTAAAAGCGAATCTTTTCGCATAATTTCGCCACTAAATCGCTCTAACAAACAAGCATTGGTCTCCAGAGGTTGCTAAGGGATCTGTACGGTATTCGGTTTCAATTCTATGTAGTTTGGGATTGAAACTAATGCCACTTGCGTTGAAATTGATACGTTGAAAGTCTTTGTAGCCTGGCGCCGATGCATGAGAGGCTTACAAAGGTATTTTCACTAATCCCTCACTTAATCCCCACCGATACCAAGATGAGAGAGGAGAAGGAATCAGAGAAATATAATTGTACCTACTGACGTTAAATTAAACACAAATTTGTATTTTATTTATTTATTTAGTATACTTTTTTAAACAGATCAAGATTGTTGTATTTTCATCGCGTATTCACATAAGCATTTAGTTGTACGGTTTAGATTTGCATTCACAGTGCTTGAAAGTGTGAATGCTCGTATTTAGTTATACGAATTAAAACTTTCTTAAACGTAAACATAAATGTAAACCTTAAGCCTCATTCACATAAGCATTTAGTTTTATGGTTTATATTTATGTTTGCGTTTAAGAGAGTTACTAAATACGAGCATTCACAGTGCTTGAAAGTAAAAAGTGTGAATGCTCGTATTTAGTTATACGAATTAAAACTTTCTTAAACGTAAACATAAATGTAAACCTTAAAACTAAAATGCTTATGTGAATGAGGCTTTAAATACTAAAGTACTATAATAATAAATTGTGGTTGTATGGAACATCGCAGATGAATGATATTTTTTACGATAAATTAGTATTATTCATAATAATATTTGTTTTAAAAAAATTTCAAATACCTACTGAAATTCCCAAGTTTCAGAGTGCATTTAACTCGATCTACAGGATCAAATTGAAATTCTAGGTGTTTGACAATTTAACCAAGTAATTTTTGTATAAGTTAAAAGAGAAATTATTAAATAGAATTTATGTAACTAGTACGCAAAATAGAGTTTTAGAGGACGAGACTATTTACGGACAAGGCGCAAGCCGAGTCTTTAAATTAGGTGAGTCCTCTAAAACTCAGTTTGTGTACGTGTTACAAACAAAAACATTTAGTATACCTATGCTCTCCAAATTTTTTTAGTAACTATTCGAAATTATTCTAAAATATTACTTTAAAATAATCGTATAAAATGTAAATAACAACTCATTGCCTAGGTTACGTTACGTTACTTTAAAGGACTGCATTCCCTAAAATATTATTTTAGAGAGCATGTACTAGAAAAGTTTTTTTTTAATATAATGTTGCATTTTAAATGAATTCGTAAAACGTATTGTTTCTAGGTTCTATTTAAAAAACAGCAAAATTTTTTTACCCTCTCTGAACTCTTGAGTGAGGATTGATAGAAATAGAACTGTCAATCAACCTCAGGTTTTCATCACACTATTTTCATTAAAAATTATGATGTAGGGAAACTAAAGTGATTGAAACTAGTATCTAACTAAACAAACGATTTGCATTAAACAGTAGGTACAACCTAGAGTTCTTTTCTGCCCTTCATTGACAATCCTAAAACCGAAATTATTCTAAACAAGGAAATACGTGTACAAAATGTTTAAAATGCTAAACTGATGCTATCACATATAGTAATATAATATAATTAAGTTACCACATTGTCGAATAAAGTAAAGCCGCATTCTCTGCCCGAAATTTGGTGAAATTTTATAAAATTTAGTCTGTCATGTGTACTTTCGTTCACAAAACCAAATTTCAGTGATGCAAGTACAACAGCAAACCATAGTAATCCTTTTTAGAAGCTATATAATACCGACTAAAATTTTGGAAGACCGTGTGCTTGTATGTAAAATATCGAAAACAAATATTTGTAATGCTAATCTTTAATTATTATAAATATTTGTATTACGTTTTCAAGAAATATTGTAGAAACAGGAAAAAAATATTTATAAAAATGAATGTACAAAATATTTAAATCAATATAATGTAGTGTAGATATGAGTTATTGAAATAAAATACTCTGAATTATGTATCAATTTTAAATACTAATTCAAAAGAATGAAACAATCGCAACACATCATTATTTATATCGTGTTAAATTTCATTTCAACACTACAGGTATCTAGGTATATATACAAATTAAATTAAAACAATTACAATATAATTAATGTTATTTGCTAATTGCAGTAACCGCAGGCAGCTTTTTAATTGTCTATAAAATGGAAATAAATAGAGTCTTTTAAGTAGTTTAAGTTTTGCTAACACATGAAATTGCTGTCTATGTTTTTATCTTAGTTTATGCTCTTTTCAATTTATGAATGCTTCTTAACAAGATCTTTTCTCTTAGTTTGGTGTAAGCTAACCCAATTCATGAATGAATGTCCAAGGATTTCAATATTTTCTGCGAATTGATTGACTTTTGGGTGGTCTCTCTTTGTTTCCATCGATTCTTTTTGTGTCGCTGGCGAACTATTGCAACTGGACAAAAAAGAGAAAAGGAAGTATTCTTTTTGTTCTTGGAGACACGGACCAATATATTGATCAGGAGGGCTCAGTATACACTCTGTTAAAATAAAGAGGATATCCTTATACCATTTGAGAAGTTGTAAATAATTGTAGTTGATTTTGATTTCGCGTATTTTTTCATCGTCTCACTGTCTCCGCACCCTTCACCCTCACACCCGCAGAGGGTGGGGGGAAAATCTAACCAATCGCGTCACTCGATGTCGCAGCACAACAGCTATCCGTGATGGCGGACACTTCACACACACACACACGCACACACAGACACACATTGTCACATATATGAAACTGATACGTGACAGTTGAGTTTCGATTTGGAGTTTGATTTGGGAGTTATTGCAAAAAGGATTGCTTTGTACTGTAGATTGATGGCAAGTCTGGTTAAGTTTTTGTTTAATCCTTGATTCACGAAACGGGTTAATTGTTACACAACTTGAACATAATTGTAATTAGATAAATAGTTAATTATCCATTATATAGGGTCTTTCAATAGGAGTAATAGTTTTTTCAATAAAGATTTCTCGGTTTCTGATATAAGTATATTTTATTTACTTCCAGGTGTCAAATTATTTAGTATAGTGTGTAGTTTCATGATGCAGCGTTTGACGCCTCTAGACCGGTTGGAAATAATAAAAAAATATTACCAAAGTTCGAGCTCAGTTGTGGGTGCTCAGCTTTTATTCATCCCAGAATTGGGTCGTCGTCACCGTTGCTCTGCGCAGGCTATAAGACGCACTGTGATAAAGTTTGAGTTAAGACAATAATCCACCAAGAAGACAATGAACAATGGACAATGAACATAATCTAATCATCAATAAATTGATCAAGAAAAAATTGACTAAATGTATTTCCCTGCGGGATTAATATATGGCATTATGTAGCAAAAATCACACATTTAATATTCATGATATACGTTAGTCGTAGGTAATAGTTATTTACATGGCTAGGGCAGTAAATTAATCTTTACGGGCGAGCTGGAAAATTTGGAGGGTGAACGACGAAAAACCAGTCCAGTAAGCAGTAATGATTAATAATTGCAAGCGTGCCGCACACAAAGTTTTATTTCCACCTTTAACAGCAATTTTTTTTAGAAATTTACTTCATAAATTACATTTTGTGAATAAAGTTATTTTTGACTGGGGAAATATAAGGAAAATAATTTAATCCAGGAATGCAGTCTTAAAGAAAATTTTATTTTTCTAATATACCGACGTTTCGGCACACGCTAGTGCCTTCCTCAGAGTTAATTAGAAATAAGGTTAGTAAATAAATAATACATGTAAAAAAAATTTAATCTACATAACAAAAATATATAAATTGTAAATCAGTCAAAAAAACAAGTAAAACACGTTTAATGTTGAAGAACATCATAGGAGAACTGACTGATCTACAATTTATACATTTTTGTTACCTATGTAGATTTTTTTTTAAATTACATGTATTATTTATTTACCAACCTTATTTCTAATTAAACCTGACGAAGGCACTAGGGTGGCGAATTCGTTGATATATTAGAAAAATAAAATTTTCTTTAAGACTGCATTCCTGATTAAACCATTTTCATTATATTTTTTAATCAAAGGTGGTTGACGGTAGAACAATTGAGCAACGAAAGAATTGACATGAGTTTTATGAGCCTGTAAAATTTTGCAAGTCTCTTCTATGAGCCTGTATAATTTGACAGGTTTCTTCTATAAGCTTGTAAAATATTACAACTCATTTACATAGTTACTATAAATGCCTGTAAAATGTCATTGAGTATCTTCTATGAGCCTGTATAATTTGACAGGTCTCTTCTATAAGCTTGTCAAATATTACAACTGATTTACATAGTTACTATAAATGCCTGTAAAATGTCATTGAGTATCTTCTATGAGCCTGTATAATTTGACAGGTCTCTTCTATAAGCTTGTCAAATATTACAACTGATTTACATAGTTACTATAAATGCCTGTAAAGTGTCATTTACATATAGAAGGTGGAAATAAATGAATGAATTATTATTTAACAGTCGAGTTGAGCGTGGCATTTACTCACTCGAATGATTACGACCATCTTTAATCCCTCATCGAATAATATACCTATTATTATATAGGGTCTTTCATTAAGAGTGATAGGATTTAAATTTTAAATAAAACGTCAACGGTTTGACATATCAATTTAGTTTTTGCTTTATTTGGAAGCGTGGACAATGCAGTTCGGAAAAAGATATCGTTCAAATGTCCACCACGGTTTTGTTGACACTGATCACAAGATCGCTTCAATTTGCCTCATCCGCAACACTGGCCGCTACAGCTGTGATATTCTCCTTGCTTCGAACTTTTCGTTGTCTTCTTGTTGGCTTATTGTCTTAGTAGTGTTAACTCAAACTGTATCACAGTGCGTCTTATAGCCTGCGCAGAGTAACAGTGACGGCGACCCAATTCTGGGATGAATAAACGTTGGGCACCCACAACTGAGCTTGAACTTTGGTAATATTTTTTTATTATTTCCAACCGGTCTAGAGGCGTCAAACGCTGCATCATGAAACTGCACACTACTAAATAATTTGACACCTGGAAGTAAATAAAATATATATCAGAAACCGAGAAATCTTTATTGAAAAAACTATCACTTCTATTGAAAGACCCTATACAACAAATCCGTCAAAACGTCACTTGTATTCATCGATTAGGTACTGATTAATTATGTATCGAATCCTATAATAATGAGTCTATATGGGAGGATAGATAAGTGTAGTGTTGTTCTTCACATAATGTAGAATTCCTCGTGATGCTGTTGTTACAATGAACAGCCACCAGCCTAATCAGGGACAAGTCTAATGAGAACTTCACTCTTTCCTCGCTGCATTGTTCCGACTCTCATCTCTGCATAGATTGCGCATTGTGTTCTGTACAAGTTTTTTGCAATTAGACAAATGTAGGACTGTAAATGCATTGCGGGGTTTTAGAGTAGATTGTCGTATTTCCAAGGGAGGAAATTTCGTTCAAGAGGTTTTTCTTACCGTGGAAATAATGAGTATTGTAGGAAAGTTCTTCAAGTGGAAAGTGCTACTTGCAAAGCTGGAAAGCTGAAATAACTGTAGGTTTTGTTACTGTGACATTATTTTTGTAAGTTTTATCATAAACTAGGCGTTTCGAACTTGCTGATTATTTTCTTATTAGGTAGGTTCCTATAAGGTGTCTTGTGTAGTCTGGATCCGAATCAATAACAATACAATTTGTAGAAATTGTCTAATACACTTATTTATATTTATTAGTTTTCTACGATGGGTATTAATATTAGGCTTTTTGGACTTTACTTTGTTGGACTAATGCTTCTTTAAAGACCGTCCTGAAAATATTTTCAGACCGTATACAATACCTGCTAATATTTTAATTATCAATCAAAATTTTTAATAAATGTCCAGTATCTTTAGTACATTTGTGCTTGTTGTATTGTTTTGTTAGAAAAATATAAAATTATATTATACACTCCGCGTCAAAAAAAGGGCCCACCTGAAATTGTGAAAAAATCGACAAATTTCAAACCGCTATAACTCAGCGAGTTTTCGATGGATTTCGATGAACTTTCGACTCCAAGAAAGTTCAAAGTGTCTACTTTAAGGGCATCCATTCAATTTTGGTTATAACCCCCTCTGCACCCCTGCAAACCCCTATGAAAAAAAGTGTTTTCAGGGGAAATGTTGTGCACGGACTAGAAAATTTTTTTGACCCGATCTGCCTACATGACAATAAAATTCAATCAATTCTCTGTAAATTTTTCGAAAAACGAAGTCCCTACACTGAAAAAACAGTTGTTTTGGGAAGAATAAATCCAAGTTGTAGCAATTAAATCATAAATTTGGATATGGCGAAATAAACATATAATTACGGGAAAAAATCAATATCTTTCAGATCTTCAAATCAATTTGTTTCACACAAATAATTGTTAATGTAATTTGAATGAAATGATTATTTCTGCGAAAAAAATATTTCTTTGTGGTAAATAAATATTGAGTAAATGATAATGTACACAAATTTACGATTTATTTGTGATAAATAAATATTTAAAAATATATAATCGCCTTCAGTTAATATTTATTTATAGAAAATATTGTAATACCACATGAAAATTATTGGTTTTTTTGTCACAAAAAAATAATTGAAATAAACTCTTATTGTATATTTCACGCCAAATAAATACATTTTATTTATTTAAAGTAGGTATCTCAGTTCCTGATCCTAAATAAATATATAAATTAAATATAATATTATATTAACAAAATAATCAGTCTTTTATTTAAATATAACTATAAATAATTATAATATTGTTATTACACTTATTATAATAAAATAGTACTTACAAAAAATGAACGAAAATATATTACTTTTTCAGTTAACAAAAAAACAACTTATAGTTTTATGATACAGTAATTATTAGTTTATACAGATAATATTTTTCACATATGCATAGACTTAAAAATAAAAAACAATTCTTATATAAAACTATGTAACGAAATTAAGTTTTAAATTACATATTATAATTTTTCCATCACCAGATTTGTGTCTCCGAAACCCCACTGTTCCAATAGTTTTTCAAAATTAGCGTCTTCAATACTACTAATTGTAATATTCTAATATATCAAATAACCGACAAATAACACTAATATAACACTACAGTAGGTACTGCGATATTTTGCCACTGAGAACACTTGAACAGCATTGTACACGCACTCATACAACTCAACGTTGCTTACCACGTTCGTGCATGTTCTAGCATGTTGTTCAGGGTTTCATTTAGTCTTCGAAAATATCATTTATTTGTGACAAATAGATATTTAATTTTATCAAGATTTGTTTATTTCGCGGAATCTTTTATATTATTCATGCAATCGCAGATATGTTTGAGACAAACATGTAAGTTTGTGTCAATATATATTTATTAGACATGAACCAATAAATTATTTACCGAAAATTTACAATAATGCAGTTGCATGAATCAAAAAATTATTCATTGCAAATATATATATTATTCGATGCCTCAAACGAAATCAATAAATTTATGAGAATTAAATAAATAATTGGATGAAAAAAATACTGTTCAAACAAACGGAATTTTTGATTTAAACTTACTAAGATTTTGATAATAGTTAATATTTAATTTGCTGAAACATTTTAAATTTGATGCAATAAATTCATTATCAAATATGCTTGTAAGTTTGCCCTAAGAACTTTTTTTTTTCAGTGTACGATGATTGGATAAAAAGTTATGCGAGTTTGAAAATTAAGTTGCATTTTGAGGTTTTTGAGTCATTACTCGGCATTTGTTGATCAATTCAGCGTACTCTTGACAAAAATAAAGTTCAAGACGATGCATGCAATTTTTGACATAACGCTCTCTGCCCCCTTGCAACCCCTCTATGAAAAAGAGTGTTTTCAGGGTAAAATTTTTTCAACTTTGACGATGTACACGGACTAGAAATTTTTTTATCCGATCTGCTTAGATGACAATAAAATTTATTCAATTCTCTATAAAATTTTTGAAAAACGAAGTTCCTATGATGATTGGATAAAAAGTTATGCGAGTTTAAAAATTAAGTTGCATTTTGAGGTTTTTGAGTCATTACTCGACATTTGTTGATCAATTCAGACGTAACTTAATTTTCAAACTCGCATAACTTTTTATCCAATTATCGTAGGAACTTCGTTTTTCGAAAAATTTACAGAGAATTGATTGAATTTTATTGTCATGTAGGCAGCTCGGATCAAAAAAAAAATTTCTAGTCCGTGCACATCATCAAAGTTGAAAATTTTTCCCCCTGAAAACACTTTTTATTCATAGGGGGGTTGCAGGGGTGCAGAGGGGGTTATAACAAAAATTGAATGGACACTTTGAACTTTCTTGGAGTCGAAAGTTCATCGAAATCCATCGAAAACTCGCTGAGTTATAGCGGTTTGAAATTTGTCGATTTTTTCACAATTTCAGGTGGCCCCTTTTTTTGACGCGGAGTGTATTAACGAATTAAAATGATTTATTTGAATCTCATCTTTCTGTCATTATTTACACATTTGTTAATATCAAATGTAATGTACCTACTGCCGATATTCCAGCCTAATGTGTTCATTTTTACTTTTCTATACTAAAATTGATTTATCATAAATATTAATGACAATAACTGCATCGGTATCGGTTTTAATGCTAATGCTGATCCTAAAATTAAACAATTGCAATCAATGTGACGTCAAAGTAAAGCACCCTCAATTAGCAAATAACCGCGCTTTGTACAGTGTACACTTACCTACACATACTCATAAAATATCATGAAATATCATGAATTACAAATTGCAATGCCCGTTTCATACGGGAAAAGCTCTGTACAAGCAATAAAAAATCACTATTATTTTAATTTTGTGTTTTTTAAATAAAAAGTTAAATTTCATTTTAATGGGCAAAAACAATTGCTCTCATTTTATTTATATAATTTGTAATGAACCAAAATAAAACTGAAAAACAAAATGTTGAATATAGTAGTTAATAAAAGTGCAATTTTAGAATAGTATATGACGTATTAAAAATAAAATTAAATGTAATTTAAAGGGAACAAATAATACAGATTTATATTACATTTTTTTCTAATAATTATTTTATCCAACACCTCTTAATAAAAACATCATTACTATGGTGATTTTAAACAAGCAAAGTAAAAGATTGTCAACCAGTGGTTTTGCTCAAAATTATACCCACTAGTGCGTAAATTCTTACTTTGTTTGTTATCACCATGATAGGTACGATATTTTTGATTAGAACATAATATTTTTAAAATATGTAAGCAGTTAGTAAGAGGTGTTGGATAAAACGTTATACATCACACGTGGGCAAAAATCAATGACTCATTCGAGAAAATTATCTCACTCAGCCTTCGGTCACGTGAGCTAAGATTTCTCTCGTGGATAATTCCTTACTTTGCCCACAATTTTTCGAGTCAAATTGTTGTCAGGTGACAAGGTTGAGATGTCAAACATATATTTATTCGGAGGAAATAAAATGCTCGAGTGTAATTCAACGAGATAATTTAACGATTCCTTTAGTTCTTCTTCACAAATATTCCCAAAATTTAATCATTTCACTGACAAATATTAGAAATATGAAGCAAATGACATTGTAGTGTTTTGTTTAGTGTTTGGTTGCTAAGAAAAAGGTAAATAAGGTTTTGTCACTTGCAAAAGTTACCTTCCTTTTTATCCGCTGTCAAAGCGATAAACTTGTGTTTTGTTTATGACTTACTTTATACAGGTGTGGAATTATCACTAGAAAAAAGAAAACTTCTTCTTTTCCAGGATTCAGAATCTTGGTAGAATCTTCAAAGAATTCTGGTGCGAACAGGACTATGTAGGTAAATACTTTTGTTTTCAGGTAACAAAATTATTTTTCATAGCTTCCTATGTTTGCTATACTCAAAACAACGCGATGAACTATTAAGTAATTCTATATCCTTCTGTGCTATCTCTTTGTATTCAAACCATCTGCCCATTCTTTCATCTGATTCAGTTATTCGGTTTTTAGCAAATACAATGCAGTGTATACAGACTATTCTTATACCTACGTGGGTCTTTTAAACCATACAAGTAGTGGGGAAGAAATATAAAGATAAACACAGTTTAAAAATTACAATAAAGTTATATAAATCATCCTGGAACACCAGTCGAGAATTTAGTTTCACAGATATTTTGACAGCGAAGAGCTTATAAGAATTTTAGTGGCAGTTTGTAGCTAGTGCTGTAGTTGTAGTGGGTGATTTAGTGTATTACTAATTACTGGTTTAGTAAGATCTGTTGTTAGTGGAATATCTATATTCATACTCATACTGCAAGTATACAAGTTTTCAGCTGTATGTGTTTGGCTCGCTCAAATGTTCTTCTAAAAATCTATACAGGTTGGTGGATGTGAAATGCGTACATAGGGAAATATATGACAATGGAGTTATCAAGCTAGGCATCTTGATATTCGTGGAATAAGTACTGTCAATGTCAAAGTAGCTGTCATATTATTGAAATTTTTATATTCATTAAAATATTTTCTTTGCATAATAATGTATGTGTACGAGCAGAACGAGAAAGTTTACATGCACTTTTAGATTTTATTATTATTTCTGTTATTGATTATTCTTTTTGTCACACAAATTCACATTAGTACTTCGTTTTGTGACACTACTACAAAATATATCAAGATACCTGGCATGAAAGTTCGATTGTCATGTATGTTCTCTATGTTCGCATTTCACCTCCACCAACCTGTATACGACTTTCAATAATACAATGCGTTCAATATGTGACTATTTTGAATTAAGTTATGTTATATTGCTTGTGACTTGTCAAATAGGCAATAGTATGAACTTAGTCTTATAATTATTTTTAGTTAAAACATGGATTGATGTAAAACAAACAAAAATTACTCGGGTTTTTACAAAAGCGTTAGCAACTTCGTGTTTTGACTAGTCAAAACTAGTTTCCACAAATACCCTTAGTAACTTCAAGTTCTAACTAGTTACAACTAATTTTGACGTACATAAATACATAAATTGCAAGAATAAAATAGTTCTGTTAGCTGTCATTTGAAATTTATCTTATAATAGATATATATATATATATATATATATATATATATATACACCAAGTGAGATACATGAATGTTTATTCAAGAGAAGAAAGTTTAGCCCCCGAGTCCAAAGGGCGAGTGAGATATAATTTCTTCGAGTGAATAAACATTCGTATCTCACGTGGTTTATACAATATTTTATTAAATTTTGACGAAATTATTTCAAATATGTGAATTATAAATTTATTTTGACATAACAAAAAAAAACTAATCAAAGTAGTCGTTAGTGGCAAGTTGTCATTGTTTTTATGCATTTTTGACGTAATAATAACAGTTTAAAACGTCAAAGTGATTTAAAAATGTGTTGAGTGATTTAAAACATTTTTAATTCACTTGTGAATAAACATTTATTTAAAGTTGTTGCTATGTAGTTAATAATAGCAGTTTAAAATGTAAAAATTGAATAAAATAAATGAATTATACAATATACTACAGTATTCCACTCGTGTTTATCTTGGCAATTATTTATTTAAACGATTACCACACTTGCACAACACAGTACAGTACAGAACTTCATAAACTATAAGTTCAGTGAGCTAAAGAATATGAGCGAATTTTACATTTGTTGTTGTTTATTGAGTATTTTTAACTCAGATCTTAGAATTGTTTAATATTTCCGTCAATTTGTGCAACAAAACTGAATATCAGTATACCGGGTGACCTATAGAAAAACAATGTTAAAAATTTCGCTGTAAGTTTTTACCTATTGATTTATGAGCCAAATTGTAAATATTGGTGTCACGAGATAAACATGAATTAAATTTGCCATATTTGAGCTGTTTACAAAACAAATATTACTTCAATTAATTACGATAAAATGTACCTCAGGAAGAAAAAGAAGGTAAAGAAAATAATTATTAATTTCTTTTTAGATCAGTGTATTCTTCTTATGGCCCAATAAATATTTTGTCCAACACCTCTTAAAAAACCATCATAATTTAACTATGGTAATTTTTTAAAAGCAAAGTAAAAGATTGCACACTAGTGGCTTTGATTAAAATTATACCCACTTCTGCAGGTGTGCAGGTAAATTGTTACATTGCTTGTTGGAAGTCACCACAGTAACGATGTTTTAGGTTGGAACTTAGTATTTTTATATATATTTAATCAGTTATTAAGAGGTGTAGGATAAAACGTTATAGGTACTTCACAGGTGGGCAAAAAGGAATGACCCACCCGACAAAATTATCTCACTCAGCCTTCGGCCTCGTGAGTTTCCATCGTGGGTAATTCCTTACTTTCCCTACTTGTAAAGTAAATAACTATTGTTTTGTTTAATTTTACATAGCAGTCTGAAACAAGCCTAAATTGTTAATTTTACGTCATGTTTATTTCGTGAAAGAAATCGATTTGAACATTTTTGTATTTACACTTTTGCTCTAAAATCAATAGGTAAAAAAAATCTAAAATTTAACATTGTATTTCCTATAGGTAAAAAAGTCTACATCCGGTATGTACATTTAGTACCGATTTAGTACCTACCAAACGATTATGTTCATGTTCATATTGATATAGATTTTCGAGCAAATTACCGGGTTGCACCAATGAAACATAAATTGAAGATATGGTTTAAGCAAACAATTTCGAATCAAATATTTGACTTACATATTTGGTTAACTGTATGCAAGTCGAGTTTAAAAATTAAGCTTTGTAAAAATAGTGCTGCTGTATTTTTGCGTAGCTTTTAAATTGATGTGACTCTTGTGGTTAAAAATGCAATTTCCGGTTTAAGTCAGGAGGAAATATAGTCAATTGTTACAAAAGCAATCAATTATTAGGACAATTGCTAGTAGCACAAACACACAGCCCTTATACGCTCTCAAACAATGACACAAAGAATAGCATACTTACAAAATTGCGTAGCCATGTCGTTCACAATTTAATTAAACGAAAAATTAGTCACACGCGACTAGCTTACCACCCCTACGATAATTAAAATCCCTAATTGCAGAAAAATCCCGGGAGAGACAATCTGCAATCTGCAATCTCATATAATACACTCGAATATGGTTGCCGTTCTTATGAAAAGCACCCTGTTTACCGCGACCTGCGAATGTCACCCTTACCGCCGAGGGGCGAAGGCCTAATATGGGGCGCAGGGAAGGGAATAAGGGACCAGGGTGCGTAGAAAGGGGAACGAAAGCTGAAGTGATACGTTGATGATAGCAGGGGACCCTCAGATTGAGTTAGACGCCATTTTGGTGACTCACAGGAGGGGATTTGCGACTTTTCTCATAGCTTTGTTTGCGGAATGTTTTATCGTAGATACCCGTGAGTTGACAATTAAAGCATTCGAGTCTAATAAAATGAGAATTTATTGTATTTGAATCTACTTTCTGTCAAACTCAGGCCCAAAATACCTACATATCTGTACCTCAGAAGCAAAGTATGTTAAGTCCAAAATATGTACAAGTTTTGCAGAAAAACGATTTGAAAGTTTTTCTAAAAGAATATTTATTGTTTCAGTAACTAAATATATGCTAAATTCAGCCAAACTTGGACAGATGAAATTCTGATATGTCCTTCTTGACCTTCTTTATAATATGAAAAAAATTTAAATTATTTAAAAAAAAATTGTTTTCAAAATTGGACTTAACATAGTTTAGCAATATGGAATTGAAGAATTGACTTAATATAGCTTTTTGGACTTAATAGTTTATGCCAAGTCCATTTTAGATAATAAAAATTAAAATAAATGGCAGTTATACTCATGAAGGTAACACAGTTGTAGACAAGTAGACGATATGCAACGCACTTCTTCTATGGACTTAACATTGTTACATAAAATGATTAAACAAACACTTGATGTAACCTATGTTATCAGGACTTAACAGTGTTTAGCCCAAGACTACCAATGGACTTAATATAGTTTAAAACTGTCTAACTCAGAAACGAAGCAAGCTAGCCGCAAACTGAAAATAGCAACAAAAAATATAGAAAAAGTTATATATCATGATATATGAATAAAACTCAATTTCGCAAAAATTGGACTTAACTTGCCTCTGAGGTACAGATATGATACGAGGTATACCTACACCGTTTATATAGTTTGGAAATGAAAAGACATGTTTATTTGTTAAGCCTCATTTACATAAGCTAGTTTTAAGCTAGATTCAGACCTACCAAATTATAAGTATAAGTGCTAAGTTAACCAACCAGCGCTTCCACAAAATTCCAATTTCAATTATAAATACGAACGTTGAGCGCTGGTTGTTAAATTAGCCACTTACACTTATAATAATAATAAGTCTGAATCTAGCTATTAAGTAAGTAAGTTTAAATTCATACAGGATGTTCCACAACATTAAAGGGTATATCGATGGTTTAAAACACAAATATAGTATGTCACATTTTCATAATTTGAAGTAAATTTAATTTTAAATTTAAATTGCTTAAAGTAATTAAATAACAGGTGGTAATTAATTTTTTACAAAAGTATCATATTATGATATATTTATATAATCTAGAAAATCCTAAATAACAGTTTAAATGTAATAAAGATACTATACATATAGGTATACCTATAAGTCACAACTAATTAGTTCAAATTTTTAATAAATGGCAAATTATTAAAACAATTTTTATAAAATTATGGAATGACACCTGTTTGTAACAAATTTCACGAATTGTTTTTCATTGTTTCAGAAATTGGTTTAGTATTTTTGTATTTGGTTAACAAGTTTTCTTTAATTATTAATATTTATGTCTCGATTTATGTCAAAAAAGGTTTCTACACTTAAATCATAATTGTATTGTATAATAAAATGGTCTTTGCTTATTAAATCGCAACTACTTGATACCAAGCTATGTTACAGATGCATCAAGGGTTTTTTTTTTTTAATATTAGCTAGAATTATTATTTAAAACCTGTTTTAAATATCTGCCACGATTATTGTGTATCATTGTTTTTTTACCTTCCGCTTACCTGTAAAGGAAGGTATTGGAATCATGCAAAAAATCGGGTAGTGAGTTTTTAGTGGATGAGCACGAATTAGGGTCCTTACAACTCATTTTTGATAGTTTCCCGATGATGTCTGTATGTATGTGTGTATGTGTGTGCGTGTGTGTGTGTGTGTGTGTGTGTGTGTGTGTGTGTGTGTGTGTGTGTGTGTGTGTGTGTGTGTGTGTGTGTGTGTGTGTGTGTGTGTGTGTGTGTGTGTGTGTGTGTGTGTGTGTGTGTGTGTGTGTGTGTGTGTGTGTGTGTGTGTGTGTGTGTGTGTGTGTGTGTGTATGTGTGTGGTCCGGGCCGATGCCGGATTTGATATTTGGTATTTTACAATTGTATACGAATAGGAAGAGCACATTAGATTTTGGTACAAATATCTTCACCGGAAGTGATATTTTTTGAAGATTGAACAAGATAATTGTCAAAAATTTATATAAATTTTGATAAATATAATATTTATTTGTAATAAGAATAAGAGGGAAAGTTATTTGCAACTTACGTTATAAAAAAATTGTCCTTATCTGGTAGCATTAAAGAACTGCTGTAAAATTTAAAAAATAAATTTATCAGATAAAACGTTGAAATCTTGTGATCCATGTTCGGTTGATTTTTGTTTCTGCGTAAAAAATATTGACAGGTGAGATGGGTGACAAGTTAACATACTAGCGCCATATAAGTCATAAGTAAGATATTAAATGTAGTAATTCAACGGAGGATGGCTTCAACACAGAAGAGTTTGCCTGTGAACGAATCTTTTGATTCAGGTAATGCAAATTTCAATGTTTGAATATTTTAGATTTTTATTTGTATATTTTAGGGACACCGGATTGTATACGTATACATTTATGTTTATAAGTCTAGATTTGGCGGAAGGTTGTGTGCAGGCCACTTCAGATTTTTTTTATTTAACCTTATCAAAGTAAAAAAATTCAGTACAGTACTATTTCATGCTGTTCTGTGCATAAATTTAGGTAGGTATACAGAAAGTCTGCTTTTAAGTGATATGTCCAACGTGAAAACAAAATTTCACATCCAAATATTGTATGTCCCGGACATACAATATTTTGTGGAAAAATACAATATTCTATTCAGTGAATGAGTCAAAAATTTAAATGCACAGAAAATATAAGTGACATGCAACATTTGTGAATTAAATAAAATTGGTCATAGGACATACAATGATTGTGAATAGTCATTAATTAATTTTGTGGACATACATGGACGTACTATGTCTGTCCAGAACAAAGATACAACCTTAAACAAAAATTGCATCGCATCAAAAACGAAAAAAATCAAAAAGAGGACATATACAATATTTGTGTTTTAAACCATCGATATACTGTACTGTACTGTACTGATCATGAAACAAAAAGATTTTTTCTAATTCGCAAAGTTAACGGTAGTTTACTAATCGTGTGTACATTTTAAGTAAGTTTGTGGCACCATTCTATATTATTAACTGGACTAAGTTTGTAAATTTATTGCAAAATTATACTTTAAGAAAGCCTAACGAAAACCAAATTCACATAAATTACAGTGTTAAGGCGGAAGGTTATTTGTTGGCCACATCGCAATTTTTCTGGTAGTAATACTGTAAGTTTGCCGCATCCAAATTTAGGTAACAAGCGCAATGTAGGTACTATTCTGTATTTTATGCTACTCGAAATTTCCGCCCTGCTACTACGAACAAGTTACATAAAAGCATATTGTTCACTGTATAAAATGTGTTCATATTTTTTGGTTGAGTGAATATATCTGTGAAGGGATGAAATGAATATGATGTAACGGAATAGACAGATGCAGTCATGTGAATTTAGAAGATGTTAGAGAACGGTATTTTCAAAATTTGATACAATTTGCTACGTCTCTATACACTCACTCGTGTTATTTTCCAGAGATAAGATTTTTAAAGATTCGGAATATATTAAGGGTATCGACTCTACGTAGCTCAACACCGCGTTTGTCCTATGGTAACGCATGAAAACGTAAAAGCAGTCTAACAGATTTTATAATGATCACGAAGTTTTACAGATAAAACAAAATTTCAACAATTTATTTTCAGACGAAGAATGAAACTTGGTTTATGCTGAGTTACATTTTGAAATAAATATCTTAATCATAAGATAAAGCAAGTAAAAAATTGCTTAAAACACACTTTTTCATTAATTTTTATGTGGATTCCAAATATTTTTTCAGAAGTCTAACTGGGCATAAACCTAGATTAATTCTTTCACAAACATCTAGTACCTGTTTCTCCTTCAAATTTTTAATATGCAATGAGTAAAGCAGAAACTGCTACACTTCTACACACGCAATATTTTGTTACGGAGACGGGATCCTTAAAGAAATGATGTAATGTTACACGAAAAATACTACCTAATTAATCAATAAACCTAAGTTCTAACTTTTATTTCAATCTATCATATCTACACAAGTTCGTATTTATTCTGAACTTGTTCACTCATTTTTGTTGAACTTGTTAATTTTGAGCTTCTACTCACAATTTTTTGCAAAAAAGCAAACATAAAGTTAAAATTTCTATGGCCACTTACAGACTATCGCTAAATAAAATATTATTCAACAAGAATTTTACAAGAAATATATAATTTTAAATCGGTTAAAAAATTAGTTCAGTAGTAAATGGACAGCTAGTTACTAGTGATTAATTTACACCAAAACCAAAACTATAAACATAACATAAACGCGTATATATACTTTCATAAAATTAAGCCGCGCAAAACAAAAAATTAGTTAAAAAACTTACACAATAACTGAAAACGAACATAGTGAATATACTCGTATAGTTCCTGTAAGAGAAATGTTTCTTTGAAGTAACTCATCAAGGAGAAGAACATTGAAAGAATTTTTTGAAAAGAAAAATCAGTCAGAGATTTTTCAAAAAATTTTCAATAATAAAATTAAGTGTCGAAAAAATAAACATGAGCATGTATGAGCTTTTTGACAAGTATAGTGTTGCACTGCTTGTATACACTATACTTTTACTACAACTCTATATTGTCTTTTTTTTCTACTCGCATGCTTTAATTAAGTATGCATTAACTGTACTTAAATAATATGCATTTTGATACAAATTTTCATATCTATGCAGGTTTTCATTATGAAACACCCATCTATATTGCATGCAAATGATAAATAGTTTTTTTTAAATGAAAGCTTATGAGAGAAGAAAAAATAGTGTATGCAACTCGTGTATAATAGCTATTAATATACTCGTATGCCATGGCTCGTATTCTAAATTTGATACTTGTGTACTTTAAACTCATTGCTTAATATACTAATAAATAATATTCTCTGTATGACATTGGCATTGACTTGACTTTATTTACTTTTTGTGATCTACGTGGTATCAGCTAGGTAACAGAACAGATAGGAAACATGACTTTTAAAATCATTAAGCCCCATTCGCCTAAGCGTTTAGTGTGAATGTTTACATTTCTATTTAAGTGAAACACAGCATTCACATAATGAACTTAAAATATGTTGCTTTAGTAAGTGGTAAAATAAACTTAAAGTTTGGAGGTTTTAAACTTTACTTCTTTACTGCTAGAAAGTTGTTCTATGTTCTATTTTAAAAAGAACGCTCTAATACATTGCTGTCAAATTCGTAACCATGGATATGAAAAATCCCATGTTTCACGTTAAAATAAACTCACGGTATAAACAAACTACAGAACTGCCCATTTAAAATAATTCATTAAATAAAGTAAATAAAGGTATTTAAGTTTAAATAGGCTACATTGGTAATTAATTTTGCCATTAAAATAGAAGCTAAACGATTTATTTAATCAAAAACAAGGATGCTAATGTCAACCTACTAAATTTTTTCTAAGGGTGTGTTTCCTCATGAGTACCCGTGAATTGTTTCGATTATATGCCTTATTTTTACACATGTCCCTATTGTATTGTGTATTGAAAGTACCTAGTAGTTATTATAGGGCCAATTGCTTAGGTCTTTGTGAGTATGACAGCTAATAATAGGGCATTTCTAATGCCTGTCAGTTCGTTCATAATTTCTATTAGGTATAGGTATAGAATTAGCGTCCGGAACAGCCGAAATGTACGCATTCTTATTAGAAAGAAAAGGAAAACGATCTTTGGTTCATATTTGGTATTAGAAGAACCGTTGACATTGACATGCATCAGGAAAGTCTGCTTAGTACGTACTTTTTGATAAAACAAATCAAATTTAGTACCCACATAATTATTTTAATAGTTATAATATCACTTCATTCTTCGTCGTTTTAACTACTTAAGGTAGTAAATCCATGGGTAGTGATAACCCAAAATATGACTCAAATTAATATACAGCATTCATTACAAGTCGTAGAATTCGGATAAAAATTAAAATTAATAGGTAACCGTTGAAATAACGAAGATAATTGAATTTGAAGTTGACACTAAAGCGCGCTAAAATGCATTGCGTATGGAGGTTAGCATTAGATTAGATTAGGAAATATTATGTCATAACAACCCAACACATGTTTGAAAAACGAATATGTTATTCTTTGATATTTGAGATATTTATTAAAAAATTAAAAATTATGAGTCACCGCAATAATTGTTGAAAAATCGCACGTAAAAGGTTCCAGTCTCAAGAAAAATTGTATTTTTGACGTCATACTACTGCATTTCAGTGTAAACTTTAATTTCAATTATCTTTTTTATTTCAATGGATACCTATGATTTGTAATATGCATCGAAATCTACGATTTTTAATGATTTATTTCTCATTATTTTTGACTGCTTTGGCCTCACCTCACAAAATTCTATTAAAATAAAGTTATAGTGCTCTATTCACATGGGGTTTTGCCTAAAACGTGCTATGACTTTCATTATTTAATTTGCGAATTTCAATAAAATTCTTTTTGATTCATGATCAGTGCGTCCAATATCTGACAATCTTACAAAAATGATTTTCTGTTTATTGGGTAAATTTTTTACTTCTCGCCTCATATTCTATAAGAGAATGTGAGTTTTTGGCGAATAAGCACGTTTTAGGGTCCCTAGAGTTAGAATTTAACATTTTCGAGATGAGTGTGCGCGCGTGCGTGTGTGCGTTCGACGTTCGTTTGTATGTACCAATTTTTTCGGAAACGATAACTCAAAAAAATATCAAACATTAAAATTTCAAATTTTATATTTAAGGTAAATTTAAGGTAAATTTTAATAAGCCATTATATCGTTGGTTTCAATCTACAAACCAGAAGTAGTATTTTTTTAAAATATTTCGATAAATAATTAATTTAAGACAAATTTTTTTATTTTAAATGAAAGATTATGTGATTATTACCTACAATCGGTATTTTACAATTTTTTTGTATCTGGTATCATTTAAGAAAAATTAAAGTATACTTTAGTATTTCGGTATCTTGTAGTCCATGATCGTTGAACGTTTGGTACTACGTAAAATTTAAATGATTATGAAATGACAGTGACAGTGACCAGTGCTGGATTACCCAATAAGCAAAATAAGCACGTATTTAGGGCATCAATAAAAAAGGGGCACCAAGAAAATGATTTTTTATATCATTCACGAAATGTAGGTAGGTACTAATTACAAATTTAATAATGTCCCAATACATAACATTGTATTTGAAGAAAATTTACTTAGTATTGTACGCTTTTAAATTGATTATTTGGGTATAATGAAATGACAATTTTTCTATCAAATATTAGGTAAGTACTTGAAAACTTTGAAAATAATAATTTTTTCATAAAGAAACCTATAAATTTAATAAACTATAAACCAATTCTCCTGGGCATTTATTTTATTAGGGTGTTTGTGTTGTCAAATTAGTTCTATTTTTTTAAATTTGATATATTTTTATTGTTTTGTTTGAAATCAAATTATTTTATTTATAACTAATATGTTTTTCTTAAAATACCTGTGATAAAATGAAGAGAGGGGGGGACCCCTTTAACATTTCGTGGTTAGGGCCTCCGCCTACCTTAATCCGGCCCTGACAGTGACAATAGTAAAATATCGTTTATATCTTCTTCTGCAGTTTAAATAAAATGATTACAATATATTTGTGAGTAGTAGTATCTAATAACCTAATATATTTGTATAATAAGAAAAAAAAAGTATGGCGGGAGGTCTTGTGCTGACCACATCAGATTTTTTATAACGTTTATGCAACTATAGGAATAAATTTTAATTTACCTACTTTCACAAAAACAATGTATTTTGCATTACACATTAATCTGACATTTCGACTTGTTGGATATAGCGCTAGCGTCTAACCGCGCAATTTTAGAAATAACCCTAGATATTTATTTTTATTCCTAGTGTATTCATCGAACTCTACTATTTTAGTAAATGTAACTGACACAGTCATTCCCTTTACTGTATCCCTAAATAATTTTGTACGTCACTCTCTTGAGCTTCATTACAAGCGTCCATCATTCTGCCAGTTAAAAAACCTAAATCACAATATCCCTTGCCATCATTTTCATTATTTGATCTCCTCTAAGCCGGGCTTATCGCATCAAGCCCCCTCCCCCTCCCTTGCCCTGATGATATCAGTTAATGAAAAACCACCCTCACACATTGTGTGCTTGTGTGTGTGCGTGTGCGTGTGTATTGATATCACAGAGACGCCGCTGGTGTTTGTCGGTGAACACAGAGCTGCAAATGGCCGAACTCAAATGTACCGCCATTTTTGTCTCCGCTTCCGGCGTAACCGGATACCGCCACAAAAGTGAGATGAATAAAATCATGTACAATTAGCTGCTAAGAGACGAGACTTCTTGTAGGGAAATATATATTATGGTGGCATTTTGAAAATTGGGCTTGGATGAGACATTTTGTCTCGTGGTTTTATCATATCCATGGTTACGAATTTGACAGCAATGTATTAATTATACCGTGAGTTTTATTTAACGTGAAACATGGGATCTTTCATATCCATGGTTACGAATTTGACAGCAATGTATTAGAGCGATTCATTTAAAATAGAACATAGGCTGTCATTAAAAAATTTTGTATTATTATTATTTAAGTAGATAAAATACTGAGAAACATATCATTTTAGTTTTCAATAAGTAGGTAGGTACTTGTATTTATTGATATATTGCAAAAGTTTCTAAATAATCTTGGAGATGAAATATAATTCTGTTTGTATTTCTTTGAAATTTCGTTGTGCTACAAACTATTTCAAAACTGCATTGTCCGTGGTCAAGTAAAGTTAAATAAGAAAGTATACTTATAGACTGATAGAAGATTTCAGAATTCATAATAATAAATGAATTATTTTATTTGGGAAGAGTTCTGTATGTTTTTATTTATACCGTGAGTTTTATTTAACGTGAAACATGGGATCTTTCATATCCATGGTTACGAATTTGACAGCAATGTATTAGAGCGATTCATTTAAAATAGAACATAGGCTGTCATTATCAAGTAAATATTACCTGTCAATTAGGGTTGTGTAGTTGAAAATAAGGTATACAATTAAGAAAAGGTGCAAATGATACGTTGGTATAATGCAGATGTTAGCCTCAGACAAGTAGGTACCTATCTGATTTATTTCGTGTATTTGAGAATTTGTTATAAATTGTATTCTGAAAAAATATCTATTAAATGTTTATATTTCTTGCAACTTTTTTCATATCTAAAATAATTAGAAATACATACATATTTCATTTGCTATGTTCTATTTTAAATGAAACGCTCTAACATTGCTGTCAAATTCGTAACCATATGGATATGAAAGATCTCATGTTTCACGTTAAATAAAACTCACGGTAGAGTTCTTTTTAAAATGAAACAAGGAATAAATTTGAATTTGTTAATTTGTGTCACACTACTACTACCTGGAAATACGATTTATACTTTTGAACAATTAAAAGTTTATGTTGAAAGCGTTCCTTGGAACTATTGCAGCTTCCCAAATATATTGTTCAAGAATAATACAGTTAAATTGATTCCCTATGTTTCATTTTAAAAAGAACGCTCTAATACATTGCTGTCATAGTCGTAACCATGGTATGAAAAATCTCATATTTCACGTTAAAATAAACTCACTGTATAAATAAAAACATACAGAACTCTTCCCAAATAAAATAATTCATTTATTATTATGAATTCTGAAATCTTCTATCAGTCTATAAGTATACTTTCTTATTTAACTTTACTTGACCACGGACAATGCAGTTTTGAAATAGTTTGTAGCACAACGAAATTTCAAAGAAATACAAACATAATTATATTTCATCTCCAAGATTATTTAGAAACTTTTGCAATATATCAATAAATACAAGTACCTACCTACTTATTGAAAACTAAAATGATATGTTTCTCAGTATTTTATCTACTTAAATAATAATAATACAAAATTTTTTGTCATGAGCTTTTGAGCTTAGAACTTAGAAGTAGATACAGTTCAATTATTTACAAAATGGCATGAACACATTTTACTTTAACTAGGTACCTCGATTTAATGAAACAACTTAATGTTGTACTTATACTTTCATCTTGCCCTGTATATGCTTCCCACTAATTAATACAACTTAATGTTGTACTTATACTTTATACTTAGGTATAGGTACTTTTCATTTTGAAAAATTCATTCACAGTAAAATGTAAATCTAAAAGTTTACATTCGGTAGAAATGCAAACATAGGAAAATGCAAATCTAGAATAGGTATAGTCAAAATCGAGTATAACTTAAAGAATGGGAATGGGTATTGGGTTGTTCATTTGGTTCAGTTCACCCTAATTTGTGTATCCCCCTTGTGTTACAGAGACAAACTAGTTTTCTAAATCTGTATCTTCCTGTGTTTGCATCTTTCTATGTTTGTATTTATGCTGAATCGAAAATTCTAGATTTGCATTTTTCTGTAAATGAATCTTTGAATGCAGGTATTTTATTACGTATAAATTTCTTAGATTTGAATCTTCTTTTGCATGCATTTTGCTGGGTGCTCTGTATTAATATTCTACAGTTTACTCCCCACAACTTAAGAGTGTCGTTTACCTAAATGACCAAAACATGCTTCGCACAAGTTTGTGATTTATTTAACAACAAACCACGTAATAATAAAAAAATCGCCAATGGTAATTATTGGCAAACCAAGTATCTTGTTTAAATAAACACATTTTGTTTCATAAAGCATAGTCTTTGATAAATCAGACATGAAAAAATGGTCTGGTAAAAGCGATTTTTTTATTATTACGTGGTTTGTTGTTAAATCAAACACAAACTTGTGCGAAGCATGTTTTGGTCATTTAGGTAAACGACACTCTTAAAGCCCTGTTCGCCGCACGGAGATTCAGAATCCTGGAAAACAGATAATTCTCACTAGAAGGAAAAAACTTCTTCTTTTCCAGGATTCAGAATCTTGGTAGAATCTTCAAAGAATCCTTGTGCGAACAGGGCTTAATTCGTTCCCTGTCGTTCATTACGTGCAACGAAACATTTTTTATGAAAATCCATGGAGAAGATTTTGTTCTACGATCAAAAATGGACCGAATCCCATTTGACTCCGGCAAAAAATGACGGCAAACTTTAAAATTAATTCTCTCCATAACGGTGCAGACAAAGTTCATTAAATTTGAATGGGGTAGTTGCGAAAAAAAAAGTTGTTGATTTTTTGATAAATTATGAAACTTGGCCAATTCTGATATTCTGAACATGTTTACGTAAAAATCATTTCTAAATTTACAACTTTTCATTCATAATTTCCATAAATAAAGTTCGCGGTACAAACATTGTGACGTAGATTGTGCAGAATGATACAGTTCGTCGAATAACACGATAAATTTGCACTAGTGCAAATTATCGATAATTCGCACTAGTGCAAATTGCCAATAATTTAAAGGATAGATTTAAATGTGATTCTGACTTGCTGTTAAAGGAAGTTTTTAAATTTTGCTTTATTTTTCATGAGAGAAACAGCGTTTGGCTACATTTTAATCGGGAAATAGTCCTTCGAATATCCCTCGTGCATGTAATTGTCAATAATTTTCTCTTGTGCGCATTCGCGCACTTGAGAAAATTATCGACAATTTGACATGCAATTGGGATATTATATATGAAAATGCGCAACTACCCCATTGTGTGTTCTTGAGACAGCCTATTACAATCCATGGAAGTGACGTGTTCCGCTCGTACTACCTTAATCCCCAACAAGCTGCTATAACTTTATTCCCAGCCTGTACTTTCCTCTCGGAGTGTACCTCCATCCACCAATTAGCGCAACGCCTTGAGTTATTTGGTCACCAGATCCACAATGCATGAACTTCTCGCTGGGCCTGTACTTTCCTCCGGGACTGTACCTTGCGCTCCCACTACCCCATGGTGCAGAGTCCCAGTTTCGGAGTGTACCTCTATCCACAATAATTAATACAACGCCTTGAGTTAGTTGGTCACCAGATCTCTCAGCAGCGGCATGAACTTGTGGCTCCGCCTGTACTTTCCTCCGGGACTGTACCTTGCGCTCCCACCACCCCAGAGCCCCAGGTTCGGAGTGTACCTTCATCCACCAATTAATACAACGCCTTGAGTTAGTTGGTCACCAGATCTCTGCAGTGACATGAACTTGTGGCGCCGCCTGTACTTTCCTCCGGGACTGTACCCGGCGCTCCCACCACCCACGAGCCCCGGGTTCGGTGCCTGCGTCACAGGTCCGGGTGGCGGTGTGTCTATATACATCGCGCCACATCGGAGTGGGAACTCTAACACGGAGTACCCTGCCCCGCTCCCCCTGTCCACAAACGCTATGTGGTTGCTTAGCAACGTGCTGCCACCCTAACACCAGGACTACAGCCGGTTCAGGATCACTTTACCCAGGAACAGATACAAGTGAAAATGTTGGTTCCTTGTACGCCTTTTAAACTGTTCATACTTTTCTTAATAACTAAAATGTAGAATAATATAATAACTGTATTTGATTTATGCGGAGAATACCACAAAATACCTACAGTAAAGTGCCCTTTTGGCACGGACGATCGCAACCAAAAATATGAGGTGATCAACTAGATGCAACATGAGTCTCAAATACAAAATTTCAACTTTCTACGATATATACAGTTTTTGATTAATGCGAAAAATACCATAAAGTGCCCCTTTTGCACGGACGATCGCAACCAAAAATAGGAGGTGCACACAATTACAAAATCCTAAATAAAAAATTTCAACTTTCTACGTCTATAACCGTATTTGAGTTATACGACACACGCATATGTCCGTACGTTCGAACGTCCATACATCCGTCCGTACGTACAGACGTCACGACGAAACTAGTCATAATGGATTCAGTAAAAGACAAAACGGATATTTCCATCAAAATCTGATAACCGAAATTTTTCACGATTACAATACTTCCTTTTTACTCCTTACAAGGAAGTAAAAACTGTTGTAGTTGATCAAGGGTATTTAAAAAGTTTTTAAAATAAAGTATTTTATAGAGAAATGTTCGTGAAATTTAATGAAAGAAACCGGAAGACAATATTTTTATTCATTCAGAAGTTACAGTTAATTAAACACAAAAATAACGAAAAAAGTTAAAATTTCTCAACTTTCATTTTTTTGAAAAAATTGCTAATTTTAGAAGTGTCATATCTCGGAAACTAAAGGACGTACAGAGCTGCGGTTGGGCTTAAATTGTTGCAAATTCATTGCTTTCATGTCGGCAGGACGCATAGCTTCCGAGATATAAGCAAAAAACCGAAAAATGAGACTTTCAAACTCTCCGCCACACCTCGGCTTAAGGGCTACGAGCGGGGACTTTTGATATGTTCACCTCCTAACTAGTCCAAACAAAGTTACGAAGTCAAAAATTGTGTTCCAAGCATTTCCCTCTATACTTTTTTTGAGCGTTCGTTGCCTGGACTAAACAATATCCTCCACTTATATTATTTTTACTAAAATAGAATGAAACATTTAATTCATGTTATAATCATTAAAACTTTGTCTTGTTGACATCCGGACTGGTGGATTTGGTGGTAGGTCTACTGGTTGCTGGACAGGTAAATTCGCCGGTGGAGGATCTACTAGTTGCTGAATAGGAAACTCTGCAGGGATTTTAGGGACATAGAATACGTCAGTTGATTAAAAACAATACAGAATATTGTCATAGTTATATTTCTGCTACTAGATTCCCTAATACACAACAGTTATATAAAAATTCAGTATCCGATAAAATAAATACCTCTAGTGTAATCACAAATGAAAAATCACCTAGTAGAACATAATTTGTCAATACGTATTTTGAATAAAAAAATCCTAATCTATTTTAAAAACAGGCCACAGTGGCCACAGTAACAATAAAATTAATAAATTCGTCCGTTCCCCAGTAGAAAGTACCTCCGACCGGACTGTAGTCGACAACAGCCAGCACTCAGCCTAGAATTCAATTTACCGACGTCCCTCGACGTCGCTAGCGTCTCGCAGCGTCGGTGCGCCCGGAAACGTCTTTATCGAGGCTTTCCGGGTATCTATGTAGCGCAGCGTGGAGATCCCGCAGTAATGTGATCGCCGAATTCATGATAGAAAACTCTCTGGGGGCTGATATTTCAGGAGGGAGCTTTTTACCGTGACTAAATTAATTATGGGGGACAATGAGCCACGGTTACTTGGAAATAGAAACGAGAGATGGTTTTTTAGTATAAATTTCAAATTTTTGGACAATTTTATGTGTTATGTGTGATTATGACAGTTTTTGCCAAAAATTTCAATAATATAATAAAAATTAGAGTTTGGTAACTAGAACCATGACTTGCCATCAAAAAGTTCGCGTTATTAAGATTTCAAGTGAAACATGTAGGTACATGTGATATGAATATTTTTTGTTCATATGATATCCAAAAATTCGAATTATATAAGTTCCAGTTACCTATAACTTATACATAAATGTTCGACTTTATTAAAAATCTGATGTGGCCAACACATAACCCCCCGCATGGACATTGTAATATTTGAACTTAGTATGGACTTCAATTATAATTAAATTATGTACTTAATAAACTTTAAATTTCATAAATCTAATCAGCTCTATATGTTAAATAGATATATTTTAATTTATTCAATTTTGACGTTTTAAACTGCTATTATTAACTCCATAGCAACAACTTTAAATAAAAGTTTATTCACAAGTGAATTAAATTTTTTTTAAATCACTCAACACATTTTTAAATCACTCTGACGTTTTAAACTGTTATTATTTCGTCAAAATTGCATAAAAACAATGACAACTTGCCACTAACGACTACTTTGATTAGTTTTTTTGTTATGTCAAAATACATTTATAATTATTCATATATTTGAAATAATTTCGTCAAAATTGAATAAAATATTGTATAAACCACGTGAGATACGAATGTTTATTCACTCGAAGAAATTAGCCCACTCGCCCTTCGGGCTCGGGAGCTAAACTTTCTTCTCTTGAATAAACATTCATGTATCTCACTTGGTGTATAAATATCTATTATAAATACTTTATTTATACATAATATTATGTGTAATTAATATTATATTTCTTTAATTATGGTGCCAGCACGATTAAAGGGTGCCACATGGTCGCACTAACATTTGAAAAACTCTACCAGACTCTCTACACTTTACACACGTCTGTCTATCTGTCACGCATTGACGTTTTAATTTTTGTTTTCAATTTATTTTTACCTCTCGCCACTATGGCAAGCCGTTTTACTTTTTAATAGCAAGCTTTTTAAATATAAAAATTAAACTAAATGTATTATTTAAAATTTGAAAAATTTATATCTAAGAGCATTAATATTATGATACAACATAAAAATAATTAATTAAAATTATGTATCATGATAAAGTTTACTCTCAAAGTATAGAGATCATAGACGATTCAGCTCATTTATGATTATTTAATTTTATGTTACGACATAAATTAAATTAATTTTTATTATGTCATAATATAACTTTATTTCAATTTTCTTGAGATACATTTACAATACTCCCTATTTTTTTTGTAACAAATAAAAATTGTACTGTGCTAAAACATGTAAATCATACGTTAGTTGTATTTTCTCCAAATCTTATTCTGTCAGAATAAATAGTACCGTTTTATTCTTATGTAGCACCTTATTTTATAATGTTATTTTAACTTATAGTTAAAAATTAACGGAATTAAAATTATGTACATAATGGAATTTCAATATATACATTTTAATTATGAACATACAAAAACCAGAATGATTAAAAATACGGTAGTCGATAATTTGAAATCGTAAAATGATTGTACATTAAAATATTATAGTGAATATGAGTTTTATAAACAATAATAATTTTACGAATTAAACTTTTATACAGACCATTAAAATGCGATATATTAAAATTATTAGTAGATATCATTATAATACATCAAATTATTTTTATGTAACAACATAATTTTAATGCATTGTAGTTTTATTTATGTTAAAAGTAAGTTTCTAGTGATGAATTTTTATTATGGCCATAATTTTAATTCAGCCAATTTTTATTATTTATAATATAATTTTAATTTTACCAATTTTTATTATGATAACATCATAATTTTAATTATATAAATTTTTATTATGATACTACATAATTTTAATTCGATCAATGTTTAAGTATTGAATTTTTATTATGTACATAATTTTAATTCTATCAATTTTTAAGTATTGAATTTTTATTATGTACATAATTTTAATTATATCAATTTTTAAGTATGGAATTTTTATTATGGCCATAATTTTAATTCTATCAATTATTATTATGTTACTACATAATTTTAATTCTATTAATTTTTATTATGATACTACCTAATTTTAAATCTATCAATTTTTATTATGTTAGTACATAATTTTAATTCAACCAATTTTTATTATCATTCATCATAATATTAATTCCTTGTTAACCTGCCGTTGGCAATCCTGCAGAACTGCAGTACAGAATTAATATTATGATGAATGATAATAAAAATTGATAGAATTAAAATTATGTAGTAACATAATAAAAATTGATAGATTTAAAATTATGTAGTATCATAATAAAAATTCATAGAATTAAAATTATTTCTATTAATTTTTATTATGATACTACATAATATTAAATCTATCAATTTTTATTATGTTAGTACATAATTTTAATTCTACCAATTTTTATTATCATTCATCATAATATTAATTCCTTGTTAACCTGCCGTTGGCAAACCTGCAGAACTGCAGTACAGAATTAATATTATGATGAATGATAATAAGAATTGATAGAATTAAAATTATGTAATAACATAATAAAAATTGATAGATTTAAAATTATGTAGTATCATAATAAAAATTAATAGAAATAAAATTAATTCTATTAATTTTTATTATCATACTACATAATTTTAAATCTATCAATTTTTATTATGTTACTACATAATTTTAATTCTACCAATTTTTATTATCATTCATCATAATATTAATTCGTTGTTAACCTGCCGTTGGCAAACCTGCAGAACTGCAGTACAGAATTAATATTATGATGAATGATAATAAAAATTGATAGAATTAAAATTATGTAGTAATATAATAAAAATTGATAGATTTAAAATTATGTAGTATCATAATAAAAATTAATAGAATTAAAATTATGTAGAAACATAATAATAATTGATAGAATTAAAATTATGGCCATAATAAAAATTCCATACTTAAAAATTGATAGAATTAAAATTATGTACATAATAAAAATTATATACTTAAAAATTGATTGAATTAAAATTATGTACATAATAAAAATTCAATATTTATAAATTGTTAGAATTAAAATGATGTAGTATCATAATAAAAATTTATATAATTAAAATTATGATGTTATCATAATAAAAATTGGCAAACTTAAAATTATGTACTTACATAAAAATTGGCAGAATTAAAATTATGTACATAATAAAAATACAAAACTTAAAAATTATATTTATCATAATAAAAATACAATGAATTAAAGTTATCTGCACATGTAATAAAAATTATACGAAATAAAAATAATGTACATAAAAAAATTTACAATTATTATTATTTAAAGACAATTATAATTCCTAAGATTATTCTTATTATGATATAATAATAAAAATGTACATTTATTTTTATGTTGAAGTATAATTTTAATGTATTGAAATACGATTATGGTGAAATACAATAATAATTATTTAAATTAAAATTATACTTTAACATAATTTTTATTTTCCAGCATAGAGTAAATAGAAATCAAATGAAAAAAGAAATCTAATATTTTTGTTATGTTATAAAATTAATTCGGCTAAATTTTATTATGTTGTAACATAATAATATATCATTATTATATATTCTATTTTCTGGTCAATATGATTATTATTTGACTATTTTATATTAGACCTAATTTTAAATATACATTTAAAAAGTAAAATGGCGTGCCATACGCCACTCATATCTGGTAAGAGAGGTATTGTAATTATGCTAAAATTTCGATAGTGAGTTTTCAATGGATAAGCACGTTTCGAGGTCAACACGATTTTGATAATTTTGCGATGATGTCTGTGTATGTATGTGTGTGTCTGTGTGTGTGGCTGGATGTTGGAGGTACGATAACTCAAATACCACTGAATATAAAATATTTAAATTTTGTATATAATATTCTGACACCCTAAATTAGATCTGATTAGATTTTGGTGTTGATCGTGCAACCGGAAGTGGTAGTTTCTTGAAGATCTGAAGAGTTTTTCTAAAATATCCTCAAAACTTATGAATTAATAGGAATTTTTTTAATAACATTGTATACTAAATGTTACTGTCTACAATATGTATTCAAAACGTTGTTTCTATCTAGCACCATTTTCCAAGACAAGAAGTTAAAAATTCTATTTTGTTACACTATTGAATTATCTGCCTATACCAATGAAAACAAAAAATGAAATATTTGAGTGTTAATGTCATATAAATTTTTGAATTTTTGACAAATGGAAATGGAAAATGTGAAATGTCATTTATGATTTATAAGGTCATAATAAACTTTAATAATATTATAAAAACTATAATTCCCGAATTTCCTTCTACAATGGTATATATTTGTGAGTAAGTAAAGTACTTTCATAGTTCATACACACCTAGTATAAAATAGTAGAGTATGGCGAGAGGTCATGTGTTGGTCACATCGGATTTTTCATTTTTGTAATCTATTATTTTATATTCATTGGTATCATTGCTAAACATGGCCAATTTTAGCTATTTTGTGAGTTTGTTTATAGGTATTTTATTTTATCACATATATTTAAAACAAAAAAATTAAAAAAAAAGTGGCATTAGACGCACTTGAGAGCAACTTCTAGCTATTTAAAAATATCTTATTTGTTTAAAAAATCTTTAATTTTCATAAATAGTTGTACTATTTTATTTATTTAAATTAACAATTTCATCCTTTGTTTATTAATGTGTAACATGCCGCACAGTCAAATTCAGCATTTATAGGTATCGACCTCCCTTAACAAATGTACGAAACTAGCACTAGGTGCCCACATTAGAACAAAAACGAATTTCTCCGTCTTAATTTAGTGTTCTGGTTTGATTCACCCCTGCAGTCTGTGTGTTTGGGGTGAGAGTCACAGCGCGCTGTGATTGGTGGACGCCTCGAGGCCAATCTGAGTAGCCGAGCGTACAAAACAGAAGAGCATCCATAATTTCAACCCTGTCCGGTGTCCATGCTATGATATTGCCCCGGGATACAAAGGTTACAGGGGCGATTGTGAGAAATTTAACGGATGATATTCACTCGAGAAATACAGGCCGTTCAAACAATTCACTACGAGGTTTTGTTTATTAAATGGAGCAGCAATAAATACAACATGGACATGTGACATAGAAACTGATTGTCATTTTTATGATTTTGTAATATTAACAGAATTGAAGACACCGGTGCAAAAAGGGGATAGCTCCATTTTTCATTATTTGTCAGGAAACACTAAAAACTATTTTACTTACACATGTTCAATTTTTTTTAAATATGAAAGTTGTTATAAAATATTGATAACTAAAGACATATTTACCTTAAATTACATACACTTCAAATTGACACATATGATGTTATTTCAAAAAAAAGTTGGTGGAGTTACCTCGTTTTTGCACCGGGAGCATTTAGTTGCATAATTATAATTGTGTCTAATATGTATGTATATATAAAATACATAAAAATTATCATAATTTATTTTTTTGTAACATTAACTATTATTATGTTTGTATCACTGTTAAATTATTCATATTAAAATTACATATTTGTGTTGCATTTTTTCAATTTTACAGTAGACCTAATATTTATTTTATACAAATAAAATATTTGACAAGAACTTATTATTGTATTGTTGAAAGAAAAGTTTAACACTCATAATAATAATTATATTACCTAGGTATACCTATATTGTCGTTTCCAAAACGTCGTATAAATAAATGAAAAATATACAATTTAGAACTAAATCTAATAAGAAAAGTATCTACTTACTATGTTTTCTAGAACATCAATCTATATACTATTCCGTTTTCATATAACATTAAATAATTATTAAGTAAACGAATAGAATATTAATAATAATAATTTTAATATTTTTTAAAAATTTTTATGCTTTTACTGTTATTCCTAGTATGAAAAATTCAGGACAATACAAGCATTTTGATATGCGGCTCGTAAAATAATTTGATTTAAATCAAAAAAATCAGATTTTTATTTTAAAAAAACCTGATTTTTTTTCCAAAAAATCGATTTTTTTTCACACCCTGATTTGCAGACCCTTGTACCTATACTGATAAACAATTTGAAAGATATTTTGTAGGTACTGATAAATTTAATAATGAATGTCAAATATTTTCATACAATTCAAATTTTACCTAAAAAAATTGTCATCTTCCAATCAGTAGGTACTCAAAAAATCTGATGTGGCCAATACAAGACTTGCAGACTTGCATACTCTACCAACTCTTTTTACTAATACACAAGTACATGACAAATACCTGAATATTTTTTCAAGTGCACGAATGTGCACGAGAGAAAATATTCTGATGTATTTGTCATGCACGAGTGGGTATAAGTTCTATATTTTTAATACAAAATAATTAATATTTTATTTGTCACATAAACGTCAGATCAATGACATTGACACTTTGTCGAATGAAATTTTTCAATTTTTTGATAAGAAATATAATTTAAACAGTAAAAATAACTGTATTTACCATTGCACAGACTGTAATTTTAATGAATAACTAATTTCTTGATGATTTGTATTTTGTACAGCTGTCAAAAATACTCGGAGATGCACTTGTGCAAATACCCGCGGGTACTACACTTGTGCATACTCACTGATACTTGATTGTTTTGGCACCAAATTTAAAAAATGTTGTCACCTGATTGGTTGAAATTTTTCGATTATAAATAATACTTTAATTCTTAACTCTTAAATGGTACTAAGGTGCAAATACATTATTATAAAGAAATTGTAGAAAATAATATTATAATCTTTCATTTAAAACAAAAAATATAGTCATAAATTAATTACTTATCAAGATATTTTAATAAATTACTGCTTCCGGTTTGTGAATAGGTACCAAAATTTAATGAGTTCTTAAGATTCGTATTTAAACCTTAAATATAAAATTTGATTATTAAATGTTTGTAACTTTTTGAGATATCATCCCGGAAAAAACCATTACACACACGCACACACATAGACATTATGTCGAAAATATTAAATTAGTATTAGGGACCCTATAACGTGCTTATTCACCAAAATCTCACACTCTAGAGGTACTATTACCTCTCTTATAGAATATGAGGCGAGAGGTAACTAAAAATTGACCAGAATCCTGGTTTAAATAAATAAAAGCAAGGCAAATGACAAAATTAACATTGATGTCAAGCATTATATTTGCTTTTATTCATTTAACCAGAATTTCTGTAACTATTTTTTTTGTTATATACCTACCTACTTTCGGTTTTTTCACTCTCAAATATTTTTTTTAGTGTTGCTCGAATGAATGGATACCAAATTTTCCGCACAAACACGAAGTTCGCACTTTTCAACCTTTGAATTGTGAAATAGTTCCAAAAAATTAATCAACTAATTTTGAATATTGAAACTTTATATGTTGTGCTTTTTAGAGGTCAAAGTTCATCTACGTATTTTTTTCCAAAGTGGAATATCCTCAAAATTTATGAATTAATAGGATTTTTTAAATAACAATGTACAGGCTGCGGCACAAAGGACGGATGGTTTTTAAAAAATCATAAAATCGGTAATTTTTACTCAAAAACAAATTTATTTACGAATTCGGGTTCGCAATGACATAGCATTTGTGACAATTAAGTGTGGAAAATCTCATCAGTCATAATATTATAAAAACTACAATTACTGAATACCCTTCTACAATGGTATATTTGTGAGTATAAGTACCTACCTTTATACACACTTATTAGTAAAATAGAGAGGTCATGTGTTGGCCACATCAGATTTTGTTTAAGGGTAAATCCCCGTGGCTTTAGGAACTTAGCCTTTTAGCCAATGACAATTAATTTTATGTGAAATCTAATTTTTGACAATCACTATACATCCATGCCCTCTGTGGGATTCGAACCCACGACCTCCCTAACCGAGCGGATCAACACGAGGGCCAACGTGAGTTTCGGCACGCTTCCGGGCACGCTAGACCGCTAGGCCAACCAGGCGGACATTTCCTTTATTAAAGAGATAATTACTGTAAAAAACTTATTAGAAGTAATAGGGGAGTTTTTTTTAAAAGTTTTTTTATTGAAACTTCAATGTTATTTGAAAGCGATTGAGAGTACTGATAAGCCTTAATTGTTCTTAATAAAGCTGTAATTCATTTTTAAAGTTTGTGTGACGTAGATGTATAGCTGAAAATCTTCTCAAACCATGGGGCTGGAATTAAAATGTACTCATGTAAAATCAACTGTTTATAAATGTAAAATACAATTTGGTAGTTTCTTTATTACCTACTGTAAGTAAGAATACACGTGAAACGCATTATTGTGACGTAGATGTATCGATACGTAAAATCTCAAATATTTAAAGAACTATTAACTTTTTGAAAACTTTTTTCATGGCAATAACTCATTTTTGAGGTCTCCTTTCAATATAATTGACTGGATTGCTAATTCGCTACTATGATAAAGTACCCTATTCTTTATTCTATATCGGTATATATAACATATTGTAAGAATTCTTTAGAATGCTGCGGTTCTTGTAAAATATAACAATTAGACTTAGATCGTGTGTGTAGCTATTGTATCTGTATCGAACATAACCTTTGCCAATTGTGTTGGGTTAGGTATTTCTCCCTTATGTATGTATGTATGTGTCATATTTTTCTGTTTGATTTCTCCCCTATACCTCTTCGTCGCCATTCATTTTTTATCTCTTTAATTTTTTATCTCTGTTCTTTTGTTCGTTTTTTGTTTGTTTTACGTTTGGGAATTTTTTGTCGTAAAATGATTTGGAGTTTCTCTGATGTTTTGAATTTTTTATGTGATATGTTTTTGTTTTTTATACTAATGTGTTTTTAGTAAGGGTAGCATTTTGTTTGTTTTTAATACGTAGGTTGAAAGACAAGAATAATAAAGTAACACCATTATTAAATAGAAATGTCCACTTACAATATGAACAACATATCAAAAAAATATTTTAGAGCAAAAAAATACGCAAATAACAAAAAAATTGTTACCAAAACCCTCGTTAAATGAATAAAAGCAAATATAATGTTTAACACCAATTTTAATTTTATCCTGATATTAGTTAGTAAGCTTCGAAAAAAATGCAAGGTGTTTAAGGGCGCGCTTAAAAGTGAAAAAAAGTAACATAAAGTCTGTAATGGTATAATGTTTTTAACCCGATAATAATCATATTATAGGTTATAATTTGATTTAAAAAAAATTTCTGTAACTATACTAGTGCCACGTCAGCGACTCTGAAAAACTTGTATATGGCTCATTTTGCACATGCTTTCTGCATAAATTTCGGATAAACGATGTAACCTAACAATGAAAATTATATTAATTGCCTTATTCTGTTATTCAATTGCAATTTTTCACTTCTACTGCAAATTATATTTATTTTCAGGTATTCTTATTTAGCATAAGGCAATCTAGAAACTCGAATGATTCTATTGATATATTATTTTTTTATGCCTATTGTTTGTTCCTATTTGCAGAAATTTATGCAGATAAAACTATCTGAAAACGGTTTCGAGCGCTACCTTAACTTATATAGGTACATCTAAAATATGTGTCAGTATTTTTTGCTATTATTTGTGTACTAAAAATTTAAAAAGTTTGCGCACCACTGGTCTCTATTGTGTTGCTCGAGCTCTCAAGCAACATAACTGATGCCGGCCCTGACTATCGAAATAATTATGTACAAAATACGGTTTATTTGATCCTATTACTCGTTTCAGGTTCATTGTTTGCAAAAAATAGTATATTGTAATACAAGTGTGGAAAGGGCATCATTGAAAAACTAGTATGACAGTTGGAGCACGAGCGTTAGCGAGTTCTCCTATCATACGAGTTTTTCAATGATGCCCTTTCCACACTTGTATTACAATATACTATTTTTTCTACGAAAGTGAGAAATATTCAAAATTAATTTTAAAAAATTGGAAATAAAATATTTTTAAATTAAAGAAAAACAAATCAGGTAGGCTTGCTGCCAGAGCTGAAAACAATAACTATATCTAAAAACTGACAGATCAATTTTGTAATTTTGAATTTATGGTGTGATTTACAATAAAAATAATGACATTTCATATGGAGAATGTTGTAGTGATATTGAAAGTTAGTTTATTTGTACCTTTTTGGACATTTTACGGCAATTGTAAATCTAAACTTTTGTCTCTGAAGTCAAAAATATCCTGAAAGCTTTCACCTTCCAGTAACTGCACAATTTCTAGTTCAGCAAAATGATTTTATGTCTCAAATTACGTGAAAATCGTCCATTTGAACATTTATTACAGTGATTAGGACAAATAAAATGTTTTAGATATGAAAAATGTACTTTTTGAAAAATTCGTACTCAATGTACAAAATGAGGGTTTAAATTATTTTTACTCAATGTTTCAAAAGCCTACTTTCACCATCAATTTTAATATCTGATAACATGTGAATTCGCACTTTCGTATAAAATAGTTATTTGTATAACAAGTTTTGAAAATAGTTTTGTCGAACGCGAACGAAAATTGCAGCCCGAGCGAAGGGAGGGTTGCAATCGTTTAAGTTCGACAAAATATTTTCAATACGTGTTATACACACTATTTTTTCTACTCCTGCAAAACAAGGAAGTTAAAAAATACAAAAATAACCATTAATTTTTCACATTTACTGTCAAATTTTTAAATTTTTGTGAAATATCAATGTTGTTGCGAAAATAATGGACATTCAAAAAAAGCAAAACGTTGTTGCAAAGTGCCCATAAGTGTGCAACAAAGTACTTTTTCTATTTGGCGTTCACAAAGTTAACTTTGTGAAACGCAACTGAATGTCGCTAGAGTTCACTTTGTGACACGCAACATATTTTTATAGAAGGTTGGTATTGCTAGTATCAGATCAGTATCAGATGACATTTATTTCAATTGTTAAACGTCAAACTTCAGAATTGACAAATTTCAGTATAACCTCTAAATATGTTCTGCTTAATTAATTACTTTTTATTCAATAAAATTTATGAATCTAGAAATTGAAAACATATAAGTTCAATATTTTCTATAATATCACCTATAGAATAGTTCAGTAATATATACTTTTGCAGTGACAGTGACAGTTAAATAAACGGCAATATTAATATCACCACCAACCAAAACGTTACACACATAAATTTTTGCTAAATCGACTTGTGTATATTGTGGCAGTATAATTTAAATTTTAATAATAAAAAGACACCAAATAGAAAAAACAGTATAAAGAACTCATTTTATAAGACTTTTTTCGCACTTGTTCTTTAGTAAACTCGCCCGAGGGCTCGTTTTACTAAATTTGAGCACGTGCGAAAAAATTATGTCTTATAAAACTTGTTCTTTAATATACTATTGTCACACACTTAGATACTTTGCAACACACTTAGGTACTTTGCAACACACTTGCGACAAACAGCTGCTTTCAACATTAAAAACAATGTAGAAACATCAACACTGAGAAGCAGGCGTAGAAAAACATATACTTCTGTAATTATTTTGGTTTGTCTATACCCTGATTTGCAATAAGCGGACGTTATAATATATTGCTAATGTAAACCCCAGCTCTGTCTGACACGATCTCATCTCTATATCTCTCATAAGAGGGATGATTCACGTACGTTTCAGCCCCCAGGGTGATGGTAATTGTAAAGGGTTGTCAACATGAAAAGAAGATGTCATCTTCCCTGTCAACCCCCCATCATTGTGGAAACAAATGAGTAATATGGCGATACGATAGGCAAATGTTGTCTAATTTTGATTCGAGAGGGTGCGTTCAATTGTTTGCATGGGACAGATGACAGATGTGGACGCCATTTGCAAAAGAGGGACGATAAGTAGCTAAAAGCTTTTGCAATTTTGGAAAGTACCTTTACTAGGTCTTTCAGATTATGGTAATACTATGAACACAAGTATTTTGAAAGCAATTTGTTAATGATACGTAAGCTTAGTATAACAACAATGAGCACAGTGGTGAAAGTTGGCCGGTACGGTCTGGTACGCCCTTCGACCATGAATAAGATAGACACAGTATACGCCACCTATGGTAGGCAATGTTTTGAAGCCAACATAGTGAAGCGGGAGGGAGGGTGATGCCTTCATAAAGGTGTATTGCTGGTCGAAGGTTCGTTCCTTGTTTACAAACGTCAAGTGAGCGTGGCGTGGTTTTAGTTTCAGCATTATTTGGCTTTAATAGTGTTTTGATGTTTTGATTGTACTTTTGTGGACATTTGTATATGAAAACTGCATAATATATTATATTGTTTATTTGTGTTTTGTTGTAATTTTGATATCTGACACTTGTTCGTATACATTTTACACTTTTGAAAATGGTTCGTTCATGTTCAGCTCCTAATTGTAAGGAAAGATTCCATAAAGACTCTGTGGTAACATTTCACGTGTAAGTATAAATAGTACAAAAACAATAATATTTTCATAAAATTAAATAGTATGTTCATTAATAAAAAAATTGTTTTTATTTCTTTGAAAATCCTAGAATTTCAATACAATAACTAGTATTTTAAAATACATAAATAAATGTTGTAGATATGTTCAAATATTAATATATCTGTCAGTCATCGACCTTTCGTCAACCTTCGAATGTCAGTGTCAGCAACCCGCAGTGCTTCGTTATAGGGGCACCACACCGCTCCCCGAACCGTAGATGTTGGCTTCAAAACAAAAGCACCAGTACTTAGTCTAGCCTATTTATGGTCGAAGGGTACGCCGAAATTTTAATAATAATTGTAATATTTTAGATTACAAATTGCGCGCCAGAACTTCTATTGGAGTGGAGCTATGGACGGAGAGCTAGCGGTCAAATTAGTGTGGACATTTTATTAGTCGTGAAATAGAAGAGCTTGGGTCTTTCATATCTACTGAAAATGGAATGTCCAGTCTGCCAGTCCTATGTAGCCGGATTTGGCTTCCTCAAGTATAAAAAGTTGAGTTACAAAAATGTTATATATAAATTAAGAGTTCTGGCGTATAGAGATGGAAAGAAACGATATTTCTTATTTATAAAACATATTGCCAGAACGTTTCTACTCCTCCAATCTTAAATATATACCAAATAAAAAATAATAAATGACACTTTTTCTTGTTAGAGACAATTTAAATCCATATAGGAGTGACGTCATATCAGATAAATTCTATCCGCCACGTTCACTAAATAAGCTATCTCTTTCTTACACATTTTACTCGTATAAATCTATTCGCATATCGTATGTCATAAGTGGCGGGGCTTATCAATTTTGTGTCTTAACGGCAGTAGCAGAACAATTATTTATATAATATAGTATTCATTACATGAAATATATTTTATTACATATTATTGTTATGTTTTAGATTCACAAAAGTGCGTTATATACCATTTATTGTTTATTGCTGACAACTTGTCAATTTTCTGCTTATTGTTGTGTCAGGTGTCAACATACAATTTTGAGGTTAACGTGTTTTGTTATTTAGTTTTGTTCTATTTTATTAATCTTTGATTATTTCCTACAGAATCATGCGATGTATTAAAATAGTAAAATAATGATTAAGTTTAAAAATAGAATTAAAAACTATTGCTTTTAAATTTCACGCATAGAAAAAGACTGCCAGCACCATCTACCAAACTCATGCTGTACTAAAAAGTCAAATCTTGATTCATACGAATAATTTGCTTGTTTTTTATGACGTCACTCCTATATGGATTTAAATCGTCTTTCTATCATCGTTTATCTGCTTAGGTACCTATGCAAAAAATAATAAAAATATTTAATCATAAGTGCTGAAAACCCAAAAACAAGCAAATTTTTGACAGTAATGAGAATATAAAATATCATTTATTATTATTTTACTTGAGGAAGCCAAATCCGGCCACTTAGGACTGGTATAGACCGGACATTTCATCTTCAGGAGATATGGAATAAAATGCAATAAAATGTGCACATTAATTTAACCGCTATAGCTCTTGGACTAGTTATTAAAAACATTTCATATCATTCGATTAGTAATTTCCAAAATTATACTATAGTTTGTTTACGGCTATATTCAATAATTAATTCATTTTATAAAGAGAGTGTCAAATAATGACAGAAATCAAAGAAATGCATTTTTATTTATGAAAATTTCCAACAATAATTTGTATTACACATGCATCATTAAAATCGATGTTTACATTCCAAGGGGATGACCTGACCGGGGGTGAGTTTCCCCCTCGGTGAAATGAAATTCCCCCCGAACGAAAGACGAAAAATATAAATAGTAATATGCTAATACTTTCATTCAAACATTAATTGCAGTATTATAATAAGAGTAGTATAAAATTGTTATTATCAACTTATATGTGATATTTAAGAAAAAATTTAACTCCCGAAATTTCCATTTTCCCTTTCGGAATAATCTCTCAATCAATCAACTTTGGATGTTTACAACACACAAATGCATGAAAATCCACAAGATTCAAACACGCTGTGTTTTAATGGTTGCTAAGCAACAACAATGAAAATTGTAACCAATCTCCTAACGATATTTTAACACACCGCACAAACTACTACTTAATAAAATGAATCAAAATTGAAATGCTGTTTTCCAGCTTCCAGCTCTATATTTTTACTTTCTTATACACAATATAAGTTAATCTAGGTATCATGAAAAAATTGGGAATACTGGAATTTTCGAGGAAATATATGTTTTGAGGTCCTATGAATCCGTTTTGACAATTTTCTCAATGACGTCTGTGTGTGTGGATGGATGGATGTGCGTCCGTATGTTCAATAACTCGAACGAGAAAAGATAAAATAATGAAACTTGGTATTTATATACAGTTTAGGATATTGCGCAGAGCTGAAAATATTTTGGTCACATTTCGAAAACCGGAAAAGGAAGTTTATTATTATTGTTTATTACATGGATTATAATCATTATATTTTATACAATTTGTTGTTATTTAACATCGGGTGTAGTGATGCACTAGTGATATCTAGAACTAATTTTAAGCGAAAAAATCTGACCATTTGTTTATAATGGTAGGTAATTATAGGAAGTGTCCCAACCTTCTAGTATCCGTGGCTGGAACCAATGATTGGCCGTATGTCATAGGACCGACACAACTAGTGCAGTCAACCACAGGTTACATTCTTAATTATGCTTCCCTCCTCCTGTTCAAGATAATGACGTCACATAAAATTTTATTTCTCAATTTACTAAAAACATAGGAAATAATTTTTAAATAGAATTTTTATTTTGACTTATACTTTCGACCTAACATTAAGAACATAGTAAGTTCCTAATAGAAATATCATTTTCAAGATCATGCAAAATTTGTACCTTCCGTCACATTTTGGCAGCAAGCGCTTATTTCTTGACTTCCGTCCCACCCTGTACGCGGCATGGCATAACACGAGCAACTCGCATCTCTATCAGGTCATAGTAGCCTCTAGGAGAGGACATCACATCACCACCTCTCCGGCGCTCCTCCACGCTCAATACCGTCCCCATGGCAACGGCAGGGGCAGTGCGCGCGCGAGGGGACCCCACAGGGCGTACCACCCCGCCGTCGCCTAGCAACCGCGCGCGCTGATCATGTTCACAGGCCAGGTGTCATGGCGGGCGTCCTTGTCACACACACACGCGCACACAGTGACATGGCAGCGCGGTGGTAATAAACACGGTGGAGAGCAGGGTTGTATCGAGGGGTGGTGTATGTTCGTGGACGAGTATGGGCGCATGGTACACTACGTTTCTGAAATCGACAGTTAAGGGGCCAGTACATAGGCGCCGACTGCTCGGGTGCTCCGGAGCTGAAGCCCCCGTCCAGGATTTTGGTCGGGGGCGTAGCGCCCGGCCATTAATATCGTATTATGTATAGACCATTTCAGAAATTTCATCGAGCCTTACATTTTTAGTTCTTGAACTAAAAAACTAAGCGCCTTTAAATGGCGGCAAGGCAGATGTATCTTGTTTTAAAACAAGAGATAAGTTTAAAATATTTATTTAAAAAATAAAAACTTATTAAAGTATCAAAAATACTAAAATACACTCGACAAAAGAAAAAACGCACCACTTGATAATGCACCAAAATTTCCGAATTTTTAAACCGCCATAACACGATTGAATTTGGTCGAAAATGGACGACTCTTCACGTTCTAACAAGTTTGAAGTTTCCTCTTTAAGGTCATGGAAGTTGATCTGACGCCAAGTTAATTTCATCCTCTGCCACTTCCCCGAGATGTCAAAAAATGTCAAACTTTGACAACTTGTACCAGGCGCAAAAAATACACGTTAATTCCATCCACTACCAAGGCGATAAAGTTCATTCATATTTCTACGTAGTCAAAGTTTAACATTTTTGTGTCAAAAACATTGTTTTTTCTTAGGAGGTGCCTGGGAGGTGAATAGAATTTGGCGTCAGATTAATTTGCATACCACTGAAGAGGAAACTTCAGTCTTGTGACAATTCAAAGAATCATTGATATCTGTGCAAAATTAGCCGAGATATGACCGAAAAGACAAAAAATACAATTATGCAAAATGCAATTTTTTTATTATTCATTACTTCCCGCCAAATCATCGGAAGTGCTCAATTTTTTCCCGACAGGAAATGAATGAACTTTATCGCCTTGGTAGTGGATGGAATTCAAGTATTTTTTTGCACCCGGTACAAGTTGTGAAAGTTTGACATTTTTTGACATCAAGAACTTTTTTTCTAAGGAGAGGGTGGTAGGGGTTAAAATGAACTTGGCATCAGATTAACTTACATGACCTTAAAGAGGAAACTTCAATCTTGTCAGAACTCGAAGATTTATCCATTTTCGAACCAATTCAACATTCAACCGAGTTATGGCGGTCTAAAATTTCGGAATTTTGGGTGCATTAAGTGGTGCGTTTTTTTTTTGGCGAGTGTATATTATTCGGAAATTTAAATATTGTTAATAAGTTGTCGAGGACCAGTTTTTGTGTGATTTAAAGCTGAGGTGGTAACCCTACTTGGTGAGCCCCCGGCCAAAATTTTAAAAGTCGGCGCCTATGGGCCAGTATACTTAGCGTGTAGTACTTAAATTAATAATTACTCGACCATTTTGATTTCTTTTGAACCAAATTTTGGTAACAGTATACTATAGCTACATAAATTGTCATTTCTATAATTTTCCGAACTTGTTTTGAATAATGGAAAGTCTAGAAAACCATTAAAAATTGTAGTTTACCAATAACTCTTTTGTCAATTGGAATATCTTTTTCAAAAAAATTACACATAATCTACATTAGTATCTTAATTATCGGATTGTCCATATTTTTCAAAAATTTAAAATATGGATATATATGTTAAGCATAAAATTGTAGACATTTTTTATAAATAAATTTTTTCTCTAATGTGCACCTGAATTAAGTTATTATAGTAAAGTACGAACGACACTTTTATAGTAGGTATACCGGGGCCTTAAGGTTGTTGCCGAATGAAACTAGCGACATCGGACGGTAGACTTCATGAAGTGTAGCTTATTTCGCAGGATAAAAAAAATAATCAACCACAGTGGCAGTTGCATTATAGTATTAATGAGAAAATTAATTTTATGTTTGAAATATGCCTGGTAGTAAAAGGAAATATCGTTATTGTTGCCTTTCTATGATACTTCATAACCCCAATTCTTCGATATTTTTAAAATTAAATATCTTTTTTTTAAACTGACGATTCCCTTAAAAGTATAATACAATCTTCTTCTATTTTCAATTAATATTGTGTTTGTTTTTCGTTAAAATCTGTCGTCTGGTGTCTGGTGACTAATTTAACAACGCATGATTTCAAGTCACCTGCTTGCAATATAAAAGAGGTCAACTTTACAGCTCCATAGTCATAGTTACGAAACGAAACTGACGATTGTCCTAATAATTTAATAATAGTATATTATTTGATGAGAATTTAAAAATGTTAATTACTCGAAAAAATGAAACTTAACTGCACGAGCCGAAGGCGAGTGTCGTCCGTCATCATTCGAGTTAGGAGTGAATAATAGCTATAGTTAAAATGTAATATTTTTTCAATAGTTGTTGATAAATTTTTTCATATCTATCAAGTAGTCAAGTTCAAATTTATCTTGCACTTAAATAAAATATTATTATAGTCGTGGATAAAGTATAGTATTCTACTTGAGTTTAAATTGCAATTACTCATTCGAATGATTACGACACTCGCCTTCGGCTCGTGTAACAAACTTTTATTCTCTTTAGAAATAACCATCGTAAAACTCTCATCGAATGATATACTTAGGTAGAGGTAGGTACTTTAACAGCGCTGCCACCAAAATGCATCCACAGTCCACACACACAGACATACCTACTCCGTAAGAATAACTTCTAAGCGTTACGGTACTAAAACCTATCTAAAACGTGCTTATTTTGACATGGAGTTCTATAAGAATCTCCTTTTTGAACGGGAGGTAAAGATATGTCGAGATTATGGTTAAATTCCAACTTTTAAGTTAAAGTAAACATACGGTCTGAAGTTGCAACAAAACAATGATGTCTTTACCGGTTGGTTTTGTAATAAAATTCACACCCTAAAAATAGTGTAAATCTGCCGGAACGCCACTAATGTTAGTTTTTACAATTATTTTAGGATAAAAAAATTTAGAATGGTTCAAAAAATAAGACATTATTTTTTCGCACGCGTTTAAATTTAGTAAAACGAAAAGGACAAAAATGTGAAAAAGTCTTATAAAATGAGTTCTTTATACTATTTTTTCTATTTGGAAAATGTATGTGTTTTGTCACTGTCACTGTAAATGTGACAATCAAGGAAGATAACTAATTAGGAGAGTTCATTTTATATTCCCACCCCACGATGGTTGTTGATACTAGAGACATCTCTTAACATAGGCAAAATTATTTTTGTCAGTAGATAAGTTAGATTTCTATAATACTGACAAAAAGAAAAACAACATAGGAATAAAAAGGCGGCAATTGTTTGACATGTTAATTGTTGATACTAGCGACATCTCTTAACATGGGCAAAATTATTTTTGTCAGTAGATAAGTTAGATTTCTATAATACTGACAAAAAGAAAAACAACAGGAAAAGAAAAGCGGCAATTGTTTGACATGTTAATTGTTGATACTAGAGACATCTCTTAACATGGGCAAAATTAATTTTGTCAGTAGATAAGTTAGATTTCTATAATACTGATAAAAAGAAAAACAACAGGAAAAGAAATGCGGCAATTGTTTGACGTGTTTGTTGTGATTGGTTGTGATCAAGGAGGATAACTAATTAGGAGAGTTCAATCTATATCCCCACCATGGTTGTTGATACTAGAGACATCTCTTAACAATGGGCAAAATTAATTTTGTCAGTAGATAAGTTAGATTTCTATAATACTGACAAAAAGAAAAACAACAGGAAAAGAAAGGCGGCAATTGTTTGACGTGTTTGTTGTGATCAAGTTGTGATATTGGTTTATGCATTATTGTAACGTAACTGATAATGTAATAATTGTAATCAAAGATTATAATAATAACTGCATGAGCTGTGGATTGGTTGTTACGCTATTTATAATTGCAGGACATTAAATAAGTTTAAAGGTAGGTAAGTAAACAATACAAACGTATTTTTAAAATTTCTATAAATATAATATTATGTTTCCAGATGTCAGGTAGCAGAAGTTGTTGTGTTCCAACATGTTTTAATTAAATACTTCGGTCATCCAGATTTCCGAATCCAAAGAAACATATTAAACTTTAAGTCAAAATTACGCATGGTCCAAATTGGTTGTAAATGTACCTTGAACAGATCTCCAGCATTCGATGTGAATATTATACAACCAGTGATGCCTGTAGGATGTGCAGGCAACTATTTAATAACCCTACCCTATTTTGAGTACATCGTGGTAAATAAATTAATTTTCCCCGCAAAGTTGTCGTTTCTAATTTATTGTTTGTGTTGTTGATTTTCTCATGTTTCGTTCTTCTTATTGTTGATGTCGGTGGAGTGTTGCCTAATTAAAAACTAGAAAATCGAGTTTTCCGTGAAAATCGGGTAAGAAGTCACGGTGGAATAATCAAAAGTGCCTTGACAACCGACCAAACAACGAAATGCGCTCAAATCAAAAGGATTTATTTTGCAGTTGAGTTGGACGACTTTAAACTGATTTCGAATGACAAATTGTACGTTTCACGAATGCGTGGCTGTGTTAAATAGACAGAGCCGCGCTCAGGGGGGTAGAGACTAATTTTAAAGGAATAAAATAGTTGATTTCTGCGTGCAACTTTGTAGTTTCAAACTTATTCTTCTAACAATACCTAGAAATTTACAATATTGCGCGTTTAGAAATAAAAAAATAGCTATTTATGTAACAAATAAGGAAACGGAGGTAAGTAGTTACCTTACGTATCTGAAATTTGCAGCACGAGGCGTAGTTCTGTAAACACTTAAGTAAGGTAGGTAACTACCGAGATTCCTTACGTGTTGCATACAATATTTTTTACTTTCGTTCGAATAAGTAATTTTTTTTTGACTATATGAAATTTAGTGGCACATAAATAAATTTTGACATAAAACAAAAACATCAAAATTGGGTTATCTAGAAACGACATTTTTATTCGAGTTTTTGTTAAATTTTCTTCTGTATAAAATATACGATTGCAAGTAATAGTCAAAAATCATTTTATATTGAAGTTTCATTACAATGTGATCTATAATTTTTTAATAAATGTCGTTTTATATAGAGTGAGTTTATTTTAACGTAAAACCAAGGTAAATCATAATCATAAATTTGACAGCAATGTATTAAGCCCTGTTCGCAGGGAGAATCTTTAAAGATTCTACGAAGATTCAGATTCCTGGAAAAGCAGAAGTTTTCTTCTTTCTATCAATTCAATAAATTATAAATTCTTCTTTTCCAAGACTCATTGAAGATTCAATTTAGCGACACCGCAATTTAACAGATAATTTTCACTAGAAAGAAAAAAAACTTCTTCTTTTCCAGGATTCTGAATCTCCATAGAATCTTCAAAGAATCCCTGTGCGAACAGGGCTTTAGAGCGTTCTTTAACTTGAAACAGAGAATAAATTTGAATTTGTTTATTGGTGTCACACTGCTACTTGGAAATACGATTTATAATTCAAACAATTAAAAATTTGTCCCTTGGAACTATTGCAGCTGTCCAAACATCTTATTTTGTTCAAGAATAATACAGTTAAATTGATTTCCTATGTTTCATTTTAAAAAGAATGCTAATGCATTGCTGTCAAAGGCGTAACCATTGATATGAAAAATCCCATGTTTCACGTTAAAATAAACTCACTGTATGTATTTTTCATTGAATAAAAACAGTGAAAATAAAGACCATTGCTTTAAATAATGAAGTTCATTACCTAACGCAAATTAGTGAAATAAAGTGTCTAACGAAAGTAAAATAGTTATTTGTCCAACTAGAGAGGAAAGCGCTTCTTTTTTCCACTCGAGCTCGAAGTTTGTGTCAAGAGCGAAGCGAGTGAGGCAATCGAGCAAGAGTGAAAAAAGAGCTTTCCTCTCGTGTTAGACACAACATTTTTTTCACGATATATTTAAAAACATTGTAAATGTAGAACAACACATTACTAGAAGTTAGGTTATAACTGCCATCGTGCCATCTGTCAGAATGACGTTTGAAAACAACGAAATGCAGCCAATATGCCAAATAAAATTAAAGTTGTAAAATCGTGAAATAGTAGAAAAATAAAGTATAAAACATAATAGTTGTAAAATAATAGTTTACAGTATATCACTATAAAATCAGAATTTTCAATAAAATAATAAATTTACTTACAATTTTTAAAATATTTCATCGTAAAATAACACTGGTGGTAACACTGCTTACTTTCCTCTCTAGAGAGGGAAAACCTACTTTCCTCACTATTTCGCGAGAAGAAAATTGTGTTTTCTCCGCATGTCGTGAAAAAAAATATTATTTTGATTACTTTACTCACGTTTAGTGTTTAATGAGCTATTCTAATGTTTTAAGTTTACAAACTAAAATGTATTCCAATTTGACAAAAATATACAGAAATTCATTATAAATGTTATAATCTTATTATAAATACTTACTTCACCTGAAAATATCCGAACCAGAAATTTTTAGACGCATTGCAAGCAAAATTTCGGGCTTAGATATTTGCAGGCGTTCAAACAAAAATTCTTAGCCAATTTTAAATTTCTGGTAGAATAATTTTGTATGTTTTTATAGTGCAATTGCTTATTTTGGAGTTTCCAGGACTCCAAAAATATTTTCTAAAATTATAATGCCGCCAAAACTTCGGACACGGAAGATAGTACCAATATTCCGGCCTGTTTGCTTAGTGTTGCTGTTGTAAAATATAAGGTGAGTTGAACAACAAAATTATTTTAATATACCGTTAAAGTGTATAATAATATAAATAAAGCATAGTTTTCTATGTATATTTAGTTAATATAATAATAATAGTTACATACAAATTCAAGATACAATTTCATGTTATTTTAGGTTAAGTACCTGTTACATATTATTTATTCATCTTTCATAACAACAATCATAGTTTTATTTAAATTAATTTGGATATACAGATTTGTATAACAATTTTCTGTGTAAATTTCAGTGTGGTACCTAGTGGCTTATTCCGAAAAGATTTTCTGGAACTCGCCAAAAAGTGCTGGATATCGAAATTATCGGACATTTCATTCTGTGCAACAGTTCAACATTGCTGTTATAAAATATAATATAAGGTGAGTTGAACAAGATGTAAACTATCCTTTTATATAAAGGAAGCATAATATACTTCTTCATTTCCATGCATAACATACATACCTATATTTTTCTTTGTTTACCTTAATATTAATTAGGTGCATTAGTACCTACAAATTCTAATTTACAATTTGAAACACAAATATTATAGGTTATTTATCTTTGCTTCTTTAAAACATCTTAAAATATAAAAGATCACAGTTTCTCATAAATGTAATTAGAAATTTAACTAATAACAATTTTGTGTATGTTTTTCTGTTTACGTTTAGTGACTTATATTTGAGAAGATTGTTCTGCTGAACATTGCTGTTTCTTCAAAACAACGATATGCTCCTGTTCCAATCTTCTGAAAGTGTTGTGCTGTGCAGCCCTCCAAAGGAGTAACTGTAAGTTCTTATACATTATTACATCTCAATTCAACATAAATGATATTACACAGAAGAATAATAAGTACGACGATATAAGAAAACAGGAAATATGACCGGTCGTGCATATAATTAATTGATGAATCTAAAGTTTTCACTCTTAAAATTCTCCTGAGTTCACCCCTGATCGTAATATTTGCTCACCATAAAATGACAACCGCTCATAAGAGGTGCTGGTTTATATGAAAGCAAAGAACTCAAAAGAAAAAGAAAAATAAGTGAATTTTGCCTCTAATTAAGTGTTGTTTTCAAAGCTGGTTCTTTCGATAAGGACCTCATTTACTTCTATAGTACAAGGAATCTAGTACGGTAATTATATTTGCTATAATTTATCAATTTTGCCATTATACGAGTATCTATCCATATCTATCTATCTTTATTTAAATTTGGCGGTTAACGATCCTCTATTCGACAACCAATTAAAATAGATGTGCGCGGTTACTGCATTTCTGTCGAATAAATTTGAGCAACTACGAATTTTAGAAATAAACAAAGATATGGTGCTTCTGTTGTTTAAGTGGAACCGTAGCCGTTAATAATAATTAAACTTACTGCAGTTTGCATTTGTGTTTTGTGCGTCTTTTATTAATTTTAAACTATCAGATAGAGTATTATTTCTGCATCATAGCAAAATAAGGTAATAGAAATCATTTCATATAATACATTATTATATTGGTTAACAAGTGAAACTATAAAAAGGAATGGAACATGGACTCGAACCGCACAATATATCATTTCAGGTTCGGTTCACTAAGTCTTGGTTAAGTTTTGTTCCGGTTTTCTATTTTTTCTTGACATAAACTGCTAACCGGTTTTAAGAAATGCGGTTTAAATTCCGGTTTCGGGTCAAAGATTTATACCATAATGATTAATTAAGAATATTATTTTAGGTTTTAAACTAACATGTAAAAAAATTCTATGATCAAACAATATTGAAGATACTAAATTGAAAATTTTACCAATTGCATCAATGCGTTCCGAATCAGTTCACAACCATCGATTCGGCTTCGGTTATGGTTTTAAATAATTTTTAAACCGATTCAGGTTCAGTTCCGGGTTTACTAAAATAGCTGCTGTTCGCTCCGGATTTCGTTCATGTTCCTGTGCGGTTCAAGTCTAATGAATATAGAAAACAATTTTAATTATTATTTAACACTAGAATATGCTTTATCTAGCATTAATATCTTTTAAATACTGAAATTATGATCCTTTGTATCGTCAGATAGTTTATTTAAAAAAATTAACCCAAACACCCAAAGACAGTAAAAGAGTATGTACAATATTGGTTTAGGTTTAGATAAGTGGATCGAATTTATTGTATTTTTTATAAATGTACTGAGCTGTTTCTGCAGTAATATAAAAACACGTCGATAATGGTTAAGAAATAATACCTGGTATATATTTCCATTTTTGCTTTACTTAAAGCCCTGTTCGCACGAGGATTCTTTGAAGATTCTACCAAGATTCTGAATCCTGGAAAAGAAGTTTCAAGATTCTGAATCTTGAAAAAACAAATCATGGTTTTGAAGCAATCAATAAATTATAAATTCTTCTTTTCTAAGACTCATTGAAAATTCAATTTAGCGGCAACGCAATTTAACAGGTAATTGTTACTAGAAAGAAGAACACTTCTTTTCCAGGATTCAGAATCTTGGTAGAATCTTCGAAGAATCCTCGTGCGAACAGGGCTTAAGCCGCATTCACAGTCCAAAATTTGGTGTAATTCGCACCACTGAAATTTAGCGAAATTCGTATCACTGAAATTTGACGACATTAAATTGAACTATTCACAGCTCGAAATTTAAGTCGTAGCACAATCTAGACAAAAAATATTCAAAGACTTTTCAGAACAAATCAGCTGTACACCTGTATTTTTTTTATTTACTTTAATTGCCTCCTACTTCACAAATTTACCAAAAAATGTCAGACTGTGAATGCGGCTTCATGCCTTCTTTTTTTCTCCAATATAAATAGTTTTCAGGACACGAAAAATCTAAGTAATCAAAGAATATATTTCATAATTAAATTTTTAAATTTTATTATAAAAGTAAAGACAATATGAAAATCATAAATCAAAATACCAGCGACTTGTTAAATGATTCAAATTTTGCAGTAATAAATATCGAGAGCATTTATTTTACGTAATAATACAACCTTATCAACATAACAACAAAAAGTACAACAATGAAACATAAATACATTAACAAACGTTTACAGGCACTCTTAATTATTTTATGATATTTTCACAATTATTACACTATTCGACTAGAACTATCACAAAACAAAAATTATAGTACAATTGTGCATGCATCTTAACAGTTACAATAATATATGATTTGGATGACATTTGGTCCTTTCATAACTTATACAAATAAATTAATAGTGTATAAAAAATTCGCTATTATCTTTATTATCACGTGAATAAAAATATTGGTGTTATTATTTGTCCAAAGCAATCTATTTAGCCAAAATTCCTATCGTATTCTTTATACTGCTTCCATCAGGAAGAGCAACGACCCATTTTCTTAAACCAGTTAAAAATACTGAACTCATGACTAGAATTGCGCCACCTATGGAATATCTATTTGGTATTTCATCGAAGAATAACACTTGCCAAATAAAAGCAAAGACAATATCACTCGACCTAGCTATTGCTACCGGCCCAGCTTGCTCTAACTGCAACGCGAGAGTTAGCAAAATCTGGCCACCAAAGCTGAACAAAGCTAAAGCTACAATTAAAAGTCTATCGGTACCACATCGTGGTAAACAAAGCGCCCCAATCATCCAAGTCACAAATAGGCATTGTATCAAAGCTATAGTCCCAAAATTAGTCATAATTACAGAAAAATGTATCCCTTTCAACGCTCTAAGCAGTACGTAAGCGTTTGCCCCAAACAGAGTTGCAGAAAATGCAGCAACAGCGCCCCAGATATCACTAGTTTCATTATCTTCACCTAAAGAATCAACTGCTTTTCCAAATATTGCAGGTGGGCGAGTTATTAAAACAACGCCTACTAGTGTTAAAAGTACTGATATGAAATTAAAGAATCCGCAAGGTTCTCGCAGAAACATTCTAGCAAATATTGCGGTAAAAACTGGTACAGAGAAAACTATAACACTTGCATCAGCTAAAGGCATGTGCCTGAATGCGTAAAAACTTAACATGAGAGCTGCAGTGCCTGTTAAAGATCTTAACAGTAGCATTATTCGTCTACCTTCTGGAAAAAACGTTTCTTGTTTGTATAACACGATCGGTATTGCTGGTAAAAGTACACCAAGGTATCTGTACGCAGCTAATGCCATTGGATCTACCTCTGTCATCATCTTCACGATGACAGAACATAGAGAGAAAAACAGAGAGCTTAGTGTTGCAAGAATTAACCCCAAATACGGGCATTTGCAACATTGCGATTTGGGAGTATATGTTCTTATTTCCTCACAACCATCGACTAGGTGTTGTAATTCCACTTGTTCGGGCATTTTTGAGTATTATGCTGTAAAAAAAATCACTTGATGGGTACGATTTCGGATAAGGGGTTATAATACTAATTTTGTGTATTACTTACTTCTTTTTACTTCGAAATCAGTCTTTTATAAAGATTACTTAAGATAATACTGCAGAAATTTGCAAATATTGCTTAAATTATTGGTTATTTGTTACATTTTGCAGGTTGACAGATCGAAATGTCAAAATTTCGCTAGTATGCTACACTGCGTTCCTTTCATTAATAGCATTCATTTAAATAATAATTATTATTTATAAATTAATTTTATTATTAAAAATTATTGTTGAAGTACATAAAAAAGTTATATTACAGTTTAACGAAAAATATTTATTTTTAGCATCCGTTTATGTGATCAAAATTCAAGGAATAAAGTTTATTTTGAGATTAAGTTGGCGTTGTATTTCAAAAATAAAATTATTGTCACATTGTCTTATCATATTTGAATTATCTCCATCAAGTTTTCATTTTATTTTGAGTACATTCATCAAAATTATCCGTAAAAAATGAATTAAAAAACTTCAAGGTTATTTGAAACGAACAATATAATAACGAATATATCGCGCGGAATGCAGGGGAAATTAAAATCACAATGCGCATGTTTGGCAAAGAACAAATGTTTTGACATTCAAGAATAAGATGGAATTAATTATATCTCAAATAAGAAGGCAAATTTTCAATACATGCAAGCAAATATGTGTAACACAAAGATCATACACGAGGTAAGTCTCAAACTCAACAATGAAGTTTTAAAACAGAGGTTATAAACACTATTTACAATCAGGCTAGCAGAAGTTGGCAAATTAGAGACACCTAAAATAACCGGAAAATATGATACTGGCCAGTTGATTCTTCATAGAGTATTTGGTTATCGAGGAGTTGTATTATTTCCATGGCTTGCGAGAGTCTACGACCGGGATATGCCTCATCACCGAGAAGGTGATGAGGAACCTGCTCCAGGAGTCGGCAAAGAAGTTAGGGGGCGCACTCATACCTTCTACCAAGTTTTAATTGATCAGAGAGACTGTCCATACATTGTACGTTGTTTGGTTTTTGCTAGAACCATTAATTACTTAATACAAATTTTAGCGGGCTCAAACAGAAGCAGTAACTTTTCTGGGTAACCAAGAATCTAGTCGAAGTTTATACGCTATACCTGGGTTAGATTACGTTGCCCATGAGGATATTATACCCTATACTTCTGCAGAGAAAACACCTTTGCAGCACGAATTGTTTGACAAATTCTTGGGACACAGTCCTGAGAAAGATCCTCCATTTATTGCTCAAGAAACTTTGCGCGCTTGGCAAAATAAAAATCATCCTTGGTTAGAACTTTCTGACGTTCATAAAGAAACTACTGAAAATATTCGAGTTACTGTTATCCCTTTTTACATGGGCTGTAGGGAATCGCAAACGAATTCTGTTTATTGGGTAAATGTTTTATAGTTATGATCAATGTAAGTAAATTAATCGTGATTATTTTTTAGTGGAGATACTGCATACGGTTGGAAAATCTAGGAACACTAGGGGTGCAATTAAGAGAGCGTCACTGGCGTATTTTCTCTTTATCTGGAACTTTAGAGACTGTTAGAGGCCGTGGAGTTGTAGGACAAGAGCCAATTTTAAATCGTGCATTACCGGCTTTTCAGTACAGCAGTCATGTTAGTTTACAAGCACCTAGCGGTCATATGTGGTATTAATATTAAAATATATTCAGATTTGAGTAGAGATAAAATGTAAAATATTTTCTAGGGGAACTTTTAGAATGGAACGAGAAGATGGGTACACTTTTGACTGTAGGATTCCTCCGTTTTCTTTGGAAAGCAAGCCAGACGGTGGTGCAGCAAGTCCCCCAGATACTGTGTAAATAGTAGCTTTATTGTTAACTAAACAATGAATTTGTATGCCAATTGTAAATAATATTTAAGGAACCAATAACCAAAATAAATAAGTTTAATACTCGTATTTATTTATATATTTGTACAAGATTAATAGCTAAGTAATATCATTAACGCGAATAATTATTAAACGTTCCAAATCCTAAACCAACGCCTCGCATAGTGTGCGTGGCTGTTCTGGCAACTTCGTATTGCTGTTCCATAGAAGAGAACATTTCCTCCTGTTTTTTTAGAATATCTTTCGAACCGTCTTTGGTAGAGGTGCTCGGGTTCTCTTTGATTCCCATCAGTCTTTTGAATTTCGAGGCGACTTTTCCGTCTGAATCCTGTGCGAATGTCGTCTGCTCCCAGACTTTGCCTGTAGTAGTTGTGGCCGGTTTCACCTGTGTAGACGTTGGAGCTTCTTTCTTCTGCCAGAGAAGGCGACGTTTTTGGATCTGGTCAGCGTAGCGGGCGGGGTTCATCGCTGCTGGGTTGTAGTATTTTGGAAGTTCGATTCCTGTGGAATGTTTGACTTTTTGAACTTGTTCGTCCATTGATCTTTGGAGCAACATTTGAGGAGTGACGTATTCCGAGTCCGGTGTTTTTATTTCAATGCCTTCACCAAACAAATCCAGTTACCAACAAAAAATTTGTAACACCGGAACATAAAAATAAAACAGAAACATATCTATATTTCTCCTACCGAGATCTACAGAGAGTAGAGCGCGTCTCACCCAAATTGGGCTCGCGGCATGTCTAGCATTTGTTATTTATAAATGTCTTACCTAATTTTTCTAGCTGAGCTATTTTGCTGCAAGTTCTGTCAAATTTCTTCCCGTATCTATTGCTGCTGCTTCTATCTTTACTACTGGATCGTCTTCGGCGCTCATCTCGTCTTGGGGATCTGCTCCTACGCCTTTCTTTGCTTCCACTGCGTTTTCTTTCTCTACTTCCTGATCTTCTTGTTCTCTCGCGACTGGTTGATCTCTTGCGGTCCCTACTTGAAGATCTTTTACGCTCTTTGCTGGTAGATCTTCTTTTACGACTTTTGCTGCTCCTATCATCGCGGTATTTCCTGTCATATTTATCCTCTCTGTCTCTCCTGCGATCATCTTTTCTATCTCTGGATTTAGAATCGCTGGATTTAGATGGTCGTGGGTCTTCGCGCGATCGAGATCTATAGCTTCTTCTCTTGTCTGAAGGTCTGTCTACCTTTTGGTCATCGTCTTCTGCGGAATTGTTGTTATTTGATTCCTATGAACACAGCAAAAAGGATAAAAATTATGTTCTGGACATAATAATGCGGTTTAGTTTGTTAGTGTAGACTAGATCATAATTGATTTTTCTAATGTTTTGCTAGTGCTTTGCACATCTAATTTCGTTTTTATCCTACCTGTTTAGCGCCTGAAGTAATTTTTCATGTGAAAAATGAAATAAATAGTGATTTAATAGTAAATAAATATAAATTTGGCAATATTTGCTAGTGTAAAAGTGAGTTTATACATTTACCTTGCCTGCGGTAAACCAATGATCTTATACTCACCGGGGGTTGTTACGGTAGTTCCGATAGTGACCAGTAGATGGTTCGCCACAATGTCTTTCAACCAATATATCATAATAACAGAGTGAGTTAATATAATGTTTATCAGTGATTTGTATTTAAGTGTATCAGAAATTTATATTCGTTATTTTACAGTGAGAACTTGCAATATTTAAATTTAGTGAAAATCTATCCAAATCTTTCTAATCGGGTACGGATACTAACTAATGATTTTTAAAGGGTTGACTTAATAAATACCATACCTCACTTAAATCCATTTGAACTTCATCATAGTTGACGTCTGGGGTGTGGGTTCGATTACCTCCCGGTCCGGACGTCCCCTGTTAAGTTACGTTGATCGTACTATACATTTATCAAATAATGCGTTTATTAAGGGTTACACAACTATGTACTTGAAATTAAAAATAGAACACCCAAAAATACATTGCGCAATGTGTATATTAATATGAGAGTATTCAAATTACTTTGTTTAGAATTTATGGTGTTATTTATTATCTTTATGTACACAAAATCAATATTGACATCCATGCACCCTTCAAAATTAAAATATGTCATTTCGCGATAAAATAATTACATAACTTTATTTCTACAGTTAAAGGACATCTAATTACATAATATTTACCGTTTTCTCACTGCTGCTTTCTTCATAATCGTCATCACTGCCGTAGTTCGCTAGCGAGTCCATTTCTTTTCTGGTAAAAATGGCGACGTTCTGAAATACAAAAAGCCCGGAATCAATAAATGACATGCGCACACTTCTCGGAAAATCCGGTAAAGAAAAAGAAGACGGTGTTCACTTAAAGCGGGAAATTACAAAATTTGATAGTATACTTTAAATTCTTTATTAATTAAAATTTGGTACAAAACTTCTAACATAGCTTAGATAATATTCAACTTTTCTTATATAAGTTTTAATTTTATCTTTGGAAACATATTTATCTGGTGGTAGTTCATTTTCTTGAAATCTTTTCGAAAATTCGTTATCGTTTTTTACGGTATTAACTTTCTTTGAAACAAAAAATAATTTATACAAATCTGATAAAACACAATTGACATAAAACATTTTATTTTCCTTTTCAGGTCCCTCAATAATATTTCTAACATCATCATATATTCTGCCCCTTACATCTTCATCAGTTTTCATCCAATCATTCTGAAAAAATATAAAATATGAAACAATGTACCATTATAAAGGCTAATAAATTTTACCACTAATATTTGTTGGTGTACGGACTCTAAAGCTAAAGAAGATGTCTCAAAATTTTCATTAAACTGTAAATTTTTTGATAAACTTGTGATTAAATAAACAGACTCGCTTGGAAAATCAAAATGATCTCCATTAAAATATCGTACTACACATGAATACGCTCCAACAACATTCAATAGATTATATTTAACACAGTAGGCTGGGGACGCTTTCTGAAAAATAAAACACAATCAAAAATTTGTTTTTTTCATAGATATAATTATTTTACCGAAATTTGATCAAAAGATTTAATATTTGCTAATATTTCTGGACAATTCTTTTTATAATCAACTTTACCAACTTTTCCTATTTCTTGTACTAATTTTTTTTGAACTTTACAGTTCCACCAAGGCTCCCAGATAGGCACAAACTTTGTAACATCACCAGAAGCAACTAATGCTTCAAATTCTTGTCTTTCATCTGATGTTAGTAGTGCCCAAACTTTAGTAGGATCATTTAAATCAATGTTAGCTAGTCTTTCTGATAAATCCAACTCATGTTCATCGTCATCTGAATCAAGTTCCATGCCTTCTTCGTTTTCATCGTGGAATCTTTTTAAAATCTCCTCCATTTTAGCTTTTGATGAAGAATCATTATCTTGAGCTAACTCTTCGTATACGCATTTTTGATAAAATGTTTCCGAGCATTCTAAATGTTTTTCAGATTTGTAACAGGCTACTGTACAATATAAAATGTTACACCTTGGACAGGTATACTTTCCCAAACGGTTTTCACATCTGAAAATAAATATTTTATTAAAATGTTTTATCAAAATATAATGGAATAGTTAACATTTTGCAAATGTTACTGTCTGTTAATTCTATTATTTTTGCATCCATGCTTTCGTTTTTAATACGTAGATTTTAAACAGTTTTTGGTTATGTTGTGATGCAGTGCAGGTGCAGAGATGTGATATTCGTCTTACAAGTTTGGAAACTAAGTTAAAAAAATTTAATGATAAATTACAATCAATTTTGTATTCCTGTTAAATAATTTCTGATCTTACAGTCTCAATATAATTTATTTAATATATTTTAAACAGATTAGTATATTTTCTAAATTTTGTAAAGCCGCCTCTGTTGTATCCTAAACGTCAAACTGACAGTTATTATAACCTAACATCTAACATGGAAAATTCGGATGTAATTGAACATTTCTTTGGAGTTTATTTATTATATTGCGAGAATCCTAAATATATAGGCCGAAATTACATAGGGTTTACTGTAGATCCTAATAGACGTATTAAACAGCATAATAAGGGTAAAAAGTTTGGTGGTGCGTGGAAAACAAGTGAAAGAGGACCATGGTTAGTACGATGATCATTTGTTTTTCCACAGATAACTTTGATTTTCATTGTAGGAAGATGGTTTTGATAGTTCATGGATTTCCGAATGATATTTCGGCTTTAAGGGTAAAACAAGTTACATAATTTAAAAGTATCTTCATTAATTAATGTTCAAAATAGTTTGAATGGGCTTGGCAACATCCACAATCATCTCGGCGCTTAAAACATGTGTCTAGGAAGAAAGCCAGAGAAAAAGTTTATGATTTCAATTTAAGATTATTATCTGAAATGTTAAATATCGGTCCTTGGAACCGTTTACCTTTAACTGTTCGCTGGCTTGAACCTGAATATGCCAAAGATTTTCCAGTAAGTTACTGCATATTTTTAAGGAAGCAGAAATGAAATAATTTTTTTATAGGCTCAGAAATGCCCTCCAGTTCATATGCCTCTTTCTTACGGACCTGTTGTTAGTAAGAAACTAAAAAAGACTGACGAAAATACACAAACATGCACACTATTATCTAATGATTGTTTTATTTGTAATAAAAATATAGAGTCAGGAAAAGAACTAAAGTGCCTTAATAAAGATTGCAAAATGGTTAGTCATATTATCTGTTTATCAAAAATATTTTTAAAAACAGGAGATTATGTTCCAATCGAAGGTTCATGTCCGAAATGTAGTCAAACATTTTTATGGGGAGAAATTATTAGAAAATATAAAGGTTGTTATGGAGAGAGTAATGATAATAATTATAACTCAGATACAGATGATGATTGAATTGTTTTAATAAATTTTTATTTTAAATAATTCTTTCCTTTGAACGGCAGTGTAGAAGGGCCTTGGAAAAAATTAATCTAAAAAAATATTATATTATATTTCCGTTAATTTACACTTTGTTCTGTAAATTTACACTTATAAAATGTAAAACAGTTTTTAAAGTGTTAAGTACACAATTTGTAAAATGTAAATTCACAGTTTGAAAGTGTAATTTTACAGAATAAAGTGTAAATTAACAGAAAACGAAAAAAAACAAAAAAGTGTGAATTAACGGCAATTATTAAGTTATTTGTGTATCAAGGTTGTAAAAGTGATCTTTTTTGGCCGAATCTGAAGTTTGCAGTCGAGGCGTAGGCCGAGGCCAGCAATTCAGGTGAGGCTAAAAACACTTTTAAGCCGAGGGGCACACAACATTTTTTAGGTGGCTATCACAAAAATATATAATTTTATGTCAAAAAAAGTTTCTTAGTATCATAAATAATTTTATTTATATAGTTTAGGCTAGCTAAGTTGTAGGTAATTACTTCTAAATATATTTACCAATTAAAATTAAATAAATTTGTTATTTAGCGGCCGTAAAGTAGTCACTTTGACCTCCGTACATTTGCATTTTATTTTTACCTATATAAAATTAATAAATTAGAGATTAGTGTAAACAATTTAATTTATTAGTGAAAATATTTATTATGATTTGTTATTATTTTAAATTGCAAGTATTTATTTTTAAAAAATCACGCGCGCTGATCTGTCACTGTCATGTAAACATAACCAAACATTTTTGACTTTATGTCCCGTGGTTGTGTCAACGACAAGCAAATGTTGTATTTAGTAAAATAAGTATACAAAGTAATGTAAAATGAATTATGATAAACCAATAAGCCCGGTAGTGTTTCAAGCAATACAAAATGTTGATATATCTGAGTTATCAAAATGTTATCAACAAGATATTCGTCCTATCCTACCGTGCTTGGTTCGCATGAGTTTGATTTCACCTCTGGACACATCAAAATTGTGTATCAAACGAAGATTGGAAATACTAACTTTAATATCGGGTATAGAAGTTGTAAATTCAATCGTTGCATTGTTATCAATTGATTTCCACGCTCTAGAAGTTGATGTTAAAAAGGAACAACAGTTGCGGCAGAAGGCCGGTGGTTCTCAAAATGAATCCGTATTAATTCACAACCTCCCAAACGGTTTAGCATTAGAATTCGAAAGGAGCGACTGTACAAGACGTTTAAGATTAGTTTTAAGCGAATTATTATTCATACAATCCCAAGTACAAGAACTAAACGACGACTCAAACTCAGAATTTGTAATAAAACAAAGTGATTTATTCGACAACGCGGTTTACATTGAAGAAATCTGTGATGTAATATGTATTGCTCTTTCTGAACTACCTACATTGTTAAATATACATAGTATTGTTGAGACATTGTTGCATGTAAACAATGGAGCTGCTATTATTTGCAGAATTGTTGCGAATTTTCCCGATAGTTTTCATGAAGGTATGAATTTCGAGTACCTATTGGTTGGTACTTTGAGGACTAATAAATTGTTTTTTAGTTTGTTCTACTTTAATTTCTCATGGGGAACGACAAGAAGAAAACAATTGTGGCAGTAGGGTTCGGGTTTTAACTTTAACAGCATTATGTCAAATGAACCCAGTTCAAGCGCTGGCAGTTCGCTCAAAATGTGTCGAATATTGTCGAATGCCGGCTCTAGCAATTGCTTTATCTCTGGACCATACTGGTCGCACAGATGGGGCAGAACTCCAAGGAGATATGGTGGCATTTGTTTCTGGTATGAATACAAATAAAACAAAAAAATGCTCTCTGATCTAAAAATCAATTATTTTAGGCTTACTTTTGGGCAACGACCAACAAATAAGAACGTGGTTTGCGCTTTTTATACGTACTGGACAAAAACGAAAAGGGGAATCACAAGCGGCCTTACAACAACTTAGAGATGAATTATTACGGAGGCTGCAAAGTATTATTTTAGCGTCGTTAGATGGACAGTTACCAGATAGTTGTGTTGTACAGGCCTCTGCTTTATTACGACTCTATTGTGCAATGCGTGGAATTGCTGGCATAAAGTAAATATACTAAAAATCACCTAAGAAAAGCATTCAAATCTAATGACGTCACATAGTTTTAGTAAAAATTGAAAGTTTCGTTGGTGGAGTTGGCATTTGTTGTCAATTTTGTAAAAAAAAATCGGAAAGTTAATTAACTATAGGACTATTTTGAGGCAGGGAAGTAGCTCATTACAGGACTAGTCATGACTATAGTTGATTTCTTAACTAAACGGAGCAATCTGAAGATGGAATGCTAAAATGTATCGTTTTTAATTGGCTGATGTAACACCAGTTTTACACCACACAAACTTTGTTATGTAAACAAACGAATATTCTCCATCTTGTCTAGTTAGCTGTTGTCAGTGACTGTATCGAGTTTGTCCGCTGATAGGTCAAATTTAATTTTGCCGCCAAAGAAATTAGTGATATTTTTCTCGTATTTACACAGTGTAGCAAGACAACTTCAGATTGCTCCGTTTAGTTAAGAAATCAACTATAGTCGACAAGTCATGTTCATTATCTTGGATAAACAAACAAACAGCTACTTAATTCAACAATTTTGAATGTCATCTGAAGTTATAAATTGATAATTTTTACTTATTCCAAACGGTTTCCGGAAATAGTTATTTTTATAACAAGTGTGGGAAATGAATAATTCTGAAACTAATGTAAGTTCTCCAAGACGAGTGACGAGTGCATCAAGTTTCGGATTTTGCATGAAGTTTCAGAATCACGTTTTCCGCATGTGTCACAAACAATATTTTTTCTGTAATCGTCCTCAGTAAAATGATTTTTGATAGCTTACATATGTAACTACTATGTATTGTTTATCTTTAAGTTTAATACATCATAACGGCTGCTTACATAACAATAATTATATAAAACAAAAAAATTAATTTCTCACACTAGTGTTATAATTTGCTATTTTTCGCATTTATTTTTAGTGTCAGATTCTTTATTTATTTCCCATACGATTGCGGAAAAAATTATTAGTAGCACATTCGCCTAGGGCTTGTACTTGAATTTGTCCACTCATTCTTTTAAAAAACACATACCACACTTATAAAGTAAATAACAATTCATATCAATTATTACTTTATAAACGTCATCAGAATAGAATTCCAAGAATGTTTTTCTTAGGTGAATTATAATATAATGTTAATTTATTTTTCTGCAACCGTACAATATTAAAACTTTTAGATTCCAAGATGAGGAAGTATCATTAATAGTGCAATTATTAACTTCGCATCCATCGCCAACACCAGCTGGGGTTCGGTTCGTGTCTCTAGGCCTTTGCATGCTCATCGCTTGTCCATCTTTAGTCTCGTCGCCCGAGCACGAGCGCCGCGGAATCGAATGGGTGCAATGGTTGGTAAAAGAAGAAGCGTATTTCGAATCCGCTAGCGGTGTTAGCGCATCTTTCGGCGAAATGCTGCTCTTAATGGCGATTCATTTTCATAGCAATCAACTGAGCGCGATTTGTGATTTAGTTTGTTCGACTCTAGGTATGAAAATACCCATTAGACCAAATACAATGACACGAATGAAAACTGTTTTTACTCAGGAGATATTCACTGAACAAGTAGTTGCTGCTCACGCGGTTAAAGTACCAGTTACTGCTGATTTAAACGCGAATATACCCGGATTTCTACCGATACATTGTATACATCAGTTGTTGAAATCGCGAGCGTTTGCTAAACATAATGTTAATATTAAAAACTGGATTTATAGACAGATTTGTACCTCGACTAGTCCGTTACATTCTGTTTTGCCTTTATTAGTTGAAGTTTATGTAACTTCAGTGTTATTACCAAACGCGAAAACTTCTGAATTTACTAACAAACCTCTTACAGAAAACGAAATTCGTCGCGTTTTTCAAAGCTCGATTTTTGGACCATACTTTAACTCAAAAAGAACTTTATATAATCTTAACTTTCATGACACACCAGATTGCGAGGATGTAACTATATCCGAAAATAGTCTCACGCCTCAATTGTTACTACTTTATTATTTACTTTTATACGAAGATGTGCGGTTAAATTCTGCACAAAGTTTAGTCGCAAGTGGGCGAAAAGTAGTAACATATAGTGCTGAATTTATGGGCGAATTACCAATTAAATATCTGTTGCATCAAGCACAAAAAGATCAACATTTGTATGCGGGTCTGTTTGGACCACTTTTAAAATTGTTAGCTACACATTTTCCACATTTGGCTTTAGTAGAAGACTGGTTAGACGATTTGTCTAGCGTAAACGAACGAAATGATGTTCATATCAGCGAATATGAAGTAATACAAGCGTTTGAAAATATTGAAATCAGTCCCTACAAAACTACGACTATTTTGCAACAATTTTTAAACAAAGAACCGATAGATATATGGCCGTACGCACATTTATTAACCACTTATTCGCGAGGTACCCTGTCGCAAAAAGTGCCTCGTTATATTCAAGAACTGTACAAACAAATTTGGTTAAGACTAAATACAGTTTTACCCCGACATCTATGGGTTCTATCTATTAAGAGTTTAGTGCCAAAAAATATTCCAGTTTTCGCGCAAGATGTTTCTGCGGATCCCTTGCAAATCTTACGTTGTGACGAAAGAGTTTTTCGGTGCGCGCCTTTGCTAACAATCGTGTTGAGAATTTTACGGGCTAGTTTAGCTGCTAGTAGATCACAATTAGCTCAGTATTTGCAAGCACACCCTCAGTTAGATGTACAAGGTAGAGTAGTAAATGAAACCGAACGTGAGGAACTTAGAATTGCGTTAGTTGCTGCACAAGATAGTGCCGCTGTTCAAATTTTACTTGAAGGTAATTTACGGTACAGTGAAAGTAAACAAGTAGTTAATAATTATTTTGTAGGGTGTTTGGAAACTCCGGAAGACAGATCCGTACCGGGGCAAACCTGGGCTCTCAGAGAAGTCCGCAGTTTGATTTGTTCATATTTACATCAAGTGTTTATTACTGATACGTCTCTGGTAAAATTGGTACACTTTCAGGTACAGTTTTATAAAGAAATATTATATCAAAATATTGTAATACATGATTTTACAGGGCTACCATTCTGAGTTACTGGAAGTAACAGTTCGTGGAATACCTTCCATGCATATTTGTCTCGATTTTATTCCAGAACTCCTGAGCCAACCCTGTATTAATAAACAAGTATTCGCGGTACAATTATTATCGCATCTTTCAGTACAATATGCTCTGCCGAAATCTATGTCGGTTGCTCATTTAGCTATTAGCACTCTGTCTGCATTGCTAGGAGGTATGAGTAATAAAAATATTACAATTACAATTAAATTAATTCATATATCTTGCAGTTTTAAATAGCGAGGGCCGAAATAAATTATTCTTCCCTGTGTTACCTTGCTTACCAAGAATAGCAGAAGCTTTTCCACCTTTAGTTGAGGATATAACAGCTCTTTTAATGCAGTTAGCAAGAATTTCATTATCACAAGCATCTTTGTCATCTCATGTAGATTCTAGAACTGGATATGGGGATGATATATCGTACGAAAACCCGAAAGAATTGTGTGAATTATCGCAAACTACTTTTAAACAAATCATTTGTACTGCTGTTTTAAAAACTGATATTTATTAAAATGTATGATGAATGGGCTACTACGCCCCTGCCTTTTTCTAAATAATAGATAAGCATAAAATTTATTATAATTATTTTCTATGAATTATTATATATCTTATCGGATTTTATTTGAATTTAAGTTATGTAAATTAGTTACTATAAAATTGAATCTCTTCTTGATCTTACCCACATTGCCAGTCAAATGCCATTCTCAAAATGTAAATCTTTTGACAACTGGTAAAAGTGGGTCAGTACAATCTGGTACGTATTTTCACATGGTTTCAAATTAATGAAATATATTTAAACCACTGAAATAATATCAAAATATGTGGCAGTACTTAACGTAAGTATCATTCAATACAGAAAGTGCTTGTAAAAGCTTATGAGATGGGAAATCACGACTACCATAAGCTCAAATTTTGATGGTATTAATCCACAATAAATTTTACCCAAAAAATGGCAGATAAATTAGGGCTAAGCCCAGAGGTGAGACAATTAAAATTGGGACAATCTTTTACGAATCCGAGACAAACTGCTTTTCACACGATACGATGTAAGCTGTCAAGTTGACATTTTATTTTCATGGAATAGAAAGTGAATTCTCTGGTTTCTAGATGATTTCAAACCAGCGAGTGTTGATATTAACAAAGTGGCAACAGTCGACGTAGCCAACAACAATCAAGTCACTGTTACTGTACCTCATTTAGGTAGTAGGTAATTCGTTTTATATATTTTATTTTTATAATATATTTCATCTTGTAGATGGTGCAGGTATTCCACAGACGCTTTTTAAAGGTTCTCAGCGTCCTTATCAAAAAGAATGTGTTCTTATAATCGATCGGGTAACCGGTGAAATAACTTTAGAGAAACTTTCTAGCAATATGCAAGTGAAAAAGACTCGTGCTGAGTCATACAAAGCTAGTGGTTCGTCTCATACGAACTCTAACTCTAATAGTAGTAGTAATAGGCCTTCAACTCCTGTAGATCAGGCTACTCCCATCACACAGAGAAGCTCCAGCAAGACGAAAGTGAGTTTCAATTTTCAGTTATTGAACTTGTTACAACAATATGTTGTAGGTGTCAACGGGGTCTCGAAGAGGAACGCCTGTAGGTTTAATTCCCAAGCACAGTCCTCTTCACGCAAGTCCCTCGCACCATCCCAGCCCATCACATGGGCCCCCCAAGCCTAGCGTGGAGCCTCGGCCGGATAGTCTGGGGCCCAGCACACTTGCCAGTTTACCTATGATCGGCTTAGATGATTCTGAACCTACGCCTTCTATTACCAAGAGTCCGGAAAGGGAGAGAGAGAGGATTACCCACCATTCCGAGGAAGAGGTAGGCAGTAGAAAATATATAATTTGTTTTCCTAATAATAAAAAATCTGATTTAGTCAGCACACAACCTCTTGTCGTATCTAGAAAACTGACAGTAGTAGTACATAAATGTATACGTATAATCACTACAATATTTGATTACTTACTTAGGTCAGGATTTTACTAGTTCTTTAAAACCCTGTTTACACATGGAAAAAAGAAATTCACTGTTTTGAAGCTGTATCAATGAATTAGAAATTATTTATCTTTTCCAAAACTAATTAAAGATTCAATTTAGTAGCGCCGCTATTTGATATTCAATTCTCATCAGATATGGACATTTCTTTTATAAAGTATGTAATAAATACCTTTTCCTCAAATTTACCGAAATTTTTGACAAAAAATCTTTTCACTCTTCAAAAAATACCACTTCCGGTTAAGATATTTGTTCCAAAATCTAATCAACCAATATATAATAAATGTAAAACAACATAAAATTTATGGATGATTCTTATTTGAATTATCCGGCCTTCAGAAATTCACAAATTCCATATCCATACCAACAGGCATGGCACAATAATTATCAAAAATGTATGTGGAGGGTGGTAAAAACATCGTAACTGTTGATATGTGGCCAGAAAAGCATAATAGTAAGTAAGATATGTTGGTGTCATGTTCGATCACTGTGGTTTTCATTTCAATAGTATTAATGATTATTTAATGAGTGTATTATTTTTGTAGAACGGCGTAGGCATCCTCAGCGACTCGTCGAGCTCTTCCTCAAGCGAAAGCGGGTCAAGCGACTCGGACAGCGACCAAGAAGAGCCCCAAAACAATGGAACTCTTCGCGCCACAAACGGAAAAAGCCCTAATAATCTATCTGTGCCAGATCATCTTCTGAATGAGGATCTATGCCTTTCTGAAAGTGCTACGGACTCAGATTAAAGATTGAGAACCTCTGGAACGTGCCACAGAACTTGTATGTATTTTAAGTTGTTTTATAATATGAAATATATGTGTATAAGTATATTGCAGCGATATACGTAATATTATTGATACCCTGCATTTATTATTTATTGAGAAATAAACACAGATTAAAATATCATATTTATTTTTATGACAAAAATATTGCTGTGATGATATAATTTGTTCGTCTAAATACTATACATATTATACACTGTACATTATTCGATATTATTGCTAGTATTGTATAAATTATATTAATAATATTAGCTGGTTAATACCGGGGCACCATAGTAGCAGTACTTCCCATTTCTTGAACGGAAAATTCCGAGATTGACCTAAAATCGCAAAAAAACGTAACAATACATTCAAATTCAAATTAATCTAAAATTGTGTTTACAGAAAACAGTTAATGAATTATTTACAATGATAGAAGAGCATTCTGTGCAATATTAAATATTTTAACATAAAACTACAATAATAAATATACCTTTACACGATACTATTTTCGATCATTGCTGATCTCTACCTTCCAAAACTAAAATTGCTTCTACCCCTCTACAGTGTCTACTGGCAAAAGGTGAACAGAATCCTCTTAATAATGAACTATATACAGTGTGTTTAGTAACAAAAATTATTTACAACTTACACAACTATGTTAGTGAACTACCCGGCACATATTTTCTTCTTTGCAAACTGTGAAAAATAAAATCAATCACGCTTACTTATACCTTTCATACACATATAGAAGCGGACATGCAAAGGCAGACTTGTCATTCAAAATACCTTGAGTACGACATCGGATTTTCTAAGTTGGTAAGTCCATTAGGAACTGTTACATACTTTTGGACTAATGGTTCACGACCTAATCTTTCCACTCCCATCGACACTAACATATGAATTACTAAATATATGCAGAATAATAAATACAGGGCTCCGAAAATACTGACTAAAGTTAGCGGGCCCCAAGAAAATTCTGCTTCGCCAACTGTGTTGATCACAAAGTAAGTGTTGATTGTTATTACTAGTATAGATAATAATGTTGACACTATTATGTTGCCCCTAAAACAATTCATAGCAATTAAAAGTATCAAATAACAAATATTTTTATTGAAAAAAAATTCTTGACTTATATTGCAATTTAAGAAGGAGAAGTTAATAAGCTATTTTTCTCACTCATTTCGAGTGTCAGAATTCTCACATCTATGAATAAACTTACTTAGTACATTTTTTTATCTTTTGATACAATGTGACTTTTTGTTGAAATTTAAAAAAAATGTCAACAATAAATTGACGTGAATCTAGACCGAAACGTCAACATTATGGAATAATGCATATACTAGTAGCTATTTGATTGCCAAACCCATACAAATAAATATTAATCTCTTACCATCCGTTACAAAACTCGTGCATAATTTTGGGGTTGCTAGTGAACGCAATAGTTGGAATAGTAGCAAACGGCAGTTGCATACTCATAATAGCGTTTAAAAAGTCATTCATCCCTGTTAAATCTTCGATATGGCTGAAAAAAGCAATGAAGAACGTCGGGACAATAGCAATAACTCTAGTGAAAAGTACTCTCTTCCATCTTGCCCACTGGAGATTTAAGAAACCTTCCATTGCAAATTGTCCAGCGTATGTTCCAGTCATTGTTGAACTTTGACCTGCTGCTAAAATGCCCACTGCCCAGATATACATTGCAGCGACTCCAAAACTACAACCTAAGAAAATACCGCCTTTATATAAATCAGCGGAAATTAATTCATCATCATCTGGGAATACGTCTGTTGCGTTTAAGCTTGGATATGCTGCACAATCTTTTCTCTAAAAATAATAATGTTCAGTTGAAACCCCGGTTAGAAAGTAAACTTAATAAATATGCCATTTATTTAGGTTTAGTTAGATAGTATTTCAAAAGCAGTGTGCTTCTTTCTTCAAGATAAAAGCGAATTCACCAATACTTAACACAAATAAATAGTTATTTTTTATACAAGACGATAAAATTATATTTTATCAAGGCGATAAAATTATAGATTATCGATGAGAGAAAAGTGTTAATATAATTTTATCATCGTGTATAAAATTCTATTTTTTTCTATAGCTGATGTTAAAAAAAATGTTTTCACAAAATGGATGCGGAAATGTGTGAAAACGTATTTGAAGAAAAAATATAAAAAATAAAAGTACTCTTGTTGTTTAAAGTGTTACTTTATCGACTTAAATAGTCGATCAGCTATGGAAAAATACCTTATTAATTAACATGTGTAAGACTTACGATTTCTCGATTTGTTTTTCCATAGAGCCCGTGCGCGAAAACAGCCACAACAAATACGTTAATAATAAAACTGACTAATAGAGCAATTGCAGCTTCAACGAAGAAATAAAAGTTAGCTTCACGTATTTTTTCAGACTTTCTTCTATCAATATCACGAGACTGGAAAGAAAATCAATAAAATTTGGAAATATTTCATGGGTTAAGACTTACTTTAACTAAAGCTGAGTGTAAATACAAGTTGTGAGGCATTATTACGGCCCCAATAATACCGACAGCTTGTAATAGGGCTCCACTATCACAATCTTCACACCAAGGAAAGAACATCCCTTTCATAACTAGACCCTGATCGGGTTGTGCTACTACATACTTTAAAAAACATTAATTAATTAATATATTATATTATTTTAGATATCTAGTACAACAGTACCTCATATCCAAATGTAACAGCCATAACGGCTATCAACAATCCGAAAAATAGTTCAAGTTTTCGTAATCCATATTTATCCAAGAACAAAAATGTAAATGTATCTATGATTGTTATTAAAACACCGGCCCATAATGGTATCCTAATAAAATAAATACGAATAAGTAAAATAATATTAATTAATTTTTACAATATATTACGCTTTATTTGATAATAAATATAATGCTATAGCTGTCCCTATAACTTCTTGCATATCAGAGCCGATAATTGCTATTTCAACCATGATCCACAAAATTAATCGTGGTATTTTCCTGTATTGTCTGTAACACATTTCTGCTAAATGCAATCCTGTAACAATTCCTAATCTTGCTGATAATCTTTGCATTACTAGACCCAAAACTGTTGCACTTAATAGAACCCATAATAACTGAAAAATATTTTTTTTAATATAAAAAAGATAAACGTGCGATAATAAGGAGAATATTAAATTTGCGATTTCCGGTAATTGTTAACTCAGAAAATTGCAATTATATAACTTTTGAATTATAGTTCTTCCCGGTATTTCACCTTCATTTGTCTTGAACAAATGCGCATCAATCAAAGCAACTAGATTAATGATTGCAAAAACATAAAGGCAATGAATAATTATTAAATAACAATTAAATATGACTTACTCTATATTGAGCTACACTTCCTGATTGTAAATCACTTTCGATATTACCGGGATCTAGGTACGCTATGGACATTAAAAATCCAGGTCCTGTAAATGCCCATAATTTTCTAAAACTGAACCCATCCTACAAAAGAAATCTTTAATATTATTTTACAATAATTATTAAATAATATCTTACGCTTTCTGTTTCGGGGATAACTATTTTTTCGTTGGAAAAATAAGTCTGTACGGGTGTGAGTAATGTACTTTCCGACACTGTACAATTTTGTGAGCTGCCTTCCTTATCATTTTTTGGTTGGTGTTCTTCGTTTGTCATTCTGTAAAACAATTGAATGTAGGACTACACAGGATGTGCACTTAACTACAATTATTTCTCATTCAGAACATTATAAACCAATTATTTAGTATATTGACTTAATAATTATTGAAGTGCTGAAATAGCAGTTTATTTCGCGGTTTTGCAATTTGAAATTGATACCTTATGGGCTATTAGATTCCTGTTTGCCCAATTTTTAAACAATGATTACAACATTTATATTCTTTTAAAAATTAGAACACTTGAAAATTTTCCATACAGACATATGTACAAATAACGAAATAACAAATAAAAACAATGAATCATATATTTAAATTCCTAACCTTTAATATATATTAAATTAAGTTTTCCGAATAATAAGACACTTTTCTTCACGAACACACACCTCACTAGCAATAAACAATTGATTTGCGCAACTATGATTTTATAACATCACAGTAAAAGTGAGATAAAAGAAATAGATACGTCTGTGCTTAAATTTCATGTATGAGATTAGTATGCGTTGTCTCTCTTTAGCTTATGAATTTGCTCATTTGTTTTATCTTTGTTTACTGTTAAGTAGTAATAAGTGTTCAACAATTGATAAAGATCAAATTACTAGCATATATGATGCAGTATTTCCCCACATTTATACGTGACTAGAAATAATTTTCTTTAGTATAATTTATAATGCAGCAATTTTAACAATAATAACTGAGCATTGAGCATGTTCAACTATTGTGATATTTAAATAAAATTTTATGTTCTTGACAACTGAGCATCAATTGGAAAACAATAATGTTATCTATTCACGTATTTATTATCTTTATGTGATTTAATTCAAGTATCCTTGTTATAAATCTTTTTAAGGCCTTTAATTAGTTATTTCAATAAAATTATATAGATTTACGTACATTGCCCCATATTGTGTCGTCGAAGTCATTTTTACATATCACAACAAAAAATTTAAGCGATTTGTTTATCACAGATAAAGAACATCACTATCACTTAAAATTTAAGTAAAATTATATTCATTTCTGATTATTCATACTTTATTTACAATTTTGGTTAGTCACGTGAAATGTCTTTATAGGGAATTTTACATTGCTTTTCTTTATCTCATGGTGTGTACATTGTCCCCATGAAATCACCATTAAATTGCCTGCGAATTTGAATCGTGAAGGCCTCCAAATTTTTATAATTATTATTCTAATTAGGGAAAGTAATAGTTACTCTACATTCATTAACAAACATAATGCAGAAATTAAATATTTCGTGATGTACTTCTTTGAGATACTGAAACAACCGTAACAATGCATTATCGCCTATAATTTGTTTAAAATATGTTTTTGTTGAATTTTAAAGTTAATAAGATTCTTTTGTTTCATTGTAATCTATAAATAACAAAACTTTTCAACAATATTAAATTGTTGCTATAACAATGCAATTCAACAATGTAAATTATATCACAATGCAATAATGTTCGATTTAATGAAATTTGGTACTTATTTATATTTTGTCTAGGCTTTAAGTTTAAGTTCCAATTATTCACAATGAGCATATGCAAAAGAATAATGTAAAGCCCTGTTCACACATGGACACATAGAAGACACACACATGCAACAGTAAAAAATACTGTGTGTGTGTGTGTGTGTGTGTTGCGCCGCTATTTAGCTTCTATGTAAGTAAAGAAAAAATCAATGTTGAGGACACAAACGTTCCACACACGTTCTTCATTTTGCTTCTGTTGCCTGTGTGTGTCTTCTATGTGTCCATGTGTGAACAAGGCTTTACAGAACATTTTTTAAATATCAAATTACCAATAAATGTTTGAACTAGGTTTAGGTATGTGATTTTATCAACGAAATATAAATAATTATAAAGTGGCGCATCACACGCTGTAGCGTAGAACGGCGGCCATAGTTATAACAACCGTAGTATTATATTATCTTTGGCGACTCGAACGTAAAGCCCTGTTCGCACTAGGATTCTTTGAAGATTCTACCAAAATTCTGAATCCTGGAAAAGAAGAAGTTTTCTTCTTTCTAGTGAGAATTACCTGTTAAATTGTGGTGCCGCTAAATTGAATCCTCAATGAATCTTGGAAAAGAAGAATTTATAATTTATTGATTGCTTCAAAACCATGAGTTTATTTTTTTTAAGATTCAGAATCTTGAAATTTCTTCTTTTCTAGGATTCCGAATTTTGGTAGAATCTTCGTGCATGCGAACAGGGCTTATAGGCAATGCCGACCAAACTTGTTGTTTCTAAAAATACATCAAAACCGTTTCATATCATAAGTACGCTTTATTATTCAAAACTTATGACACACAATTTATTTATTAACTATAAAACTTTGTAAAGATTTAAAGATATCAAGTTAAGTGAGTATGATTCTGTAATAGTAATTGCATTTTATTTTTCATGAATGAATTTTCTTTTTAATAGATGAGTGAAGAAAATCTGTTAAATTTATCGCAATGTTAGGGTTAATATAGCTTCTTCAAATATTGTTTTCGTTAACTAATATTCACTCCAGAATACATTCGGTGTCCATTTAATGTCGGTTTTAAATAACAATATATAATGTTATTAATATATTGAATTGCCAGAAAATGTAACTGACATTGAAGTATATTATGCGCTGTTCACACGAGAAAAGTTTTCACTTATAATATCACATGTGCATTCATTCTTTCCGGATTTTTTTTTTGAGTGCTTTCCAAAACGTGTACCACTCGAGCTAATTACGTTATTAGAATGCACTCAAAAAAATTTCCTGGATATGAATTAACGCACGAGTGCATATTCGGTAAGAAAATCGCAATGACACCGCCGCTCTATTTTTGAATTCTTTTTATAATAGAAACTTCAAATATTTACTAAATTTGTATTTAACTTTAATAAATATGTATTATTTACCTTATTAATTGTTAATTTACACTCAAAATGACAATTTAACCAATTTTTAATTTAATGGCAAACTGACATATTACAGTAAAGTTTTCGCTTATTAATTTCAGTTAAGTTCCTCAAGTTACTAGTAAAAAATGTCCGCTAAATTTTTATATAACCATGGTTACTATCACGAGACAAAATGTCGAGTGGTGTTTCCATCTGGCAGTGGCAATACGTCGAATTTCGAGTATTTTCTATTGTCGAGTGGTATATACGGTTAGACTATATCCTGAATGATAGTATTTTATTTATAAACCTAAATATTATGTTCAAAATTGACAAATTTTGTTACTTAAGTGACGCCAACGAGAATACAAAGGTTTATATTATCGATAATTCCACTCCTGTATAAAGTAAACCATAAACACAACACAATTTCATCGCTTTGACAACGGATAAAAAGGAAGGTAACTTGTTGCAAGTGATAAAACCTTATTTATCTTTATTAGCAACAAAACAATAAACAAAATACTAAAATGTCATTTGCTTCATTGGTTACTGTAAATAATAAATAGATGAGGGAGTCACTCAAAAGTTTCTTGAATGTAATTATTTTTATTAAATATATTTAAGATAATATAATATATTTTAAAGAAATCATTAGTTTCCCCCACAGCTCCTAGCACTTGTTTTACTTTCAAGAAACTTTTTATTAAAAACATTCCTCGTGTGAACAGGGCATTATTTACTTTTTGATTGGTGCAATCAGTGCCGAGAGCGTTGCACAAGATTGAAGATTGGAATGTTCAGCGTTTATATATTTTTTGTTTGAAACAAATTCGTTGCACGAAACCTCTGCACACGCATTTTTATTGGTCGAACGACTGCATAAGATTGGATTTATAATGTCAAGCTTGTGATTTCGGAAGTTTGAATGAGCCTTTGACCTTTTAGGTTTACTATATTAGGTAGGTAGGTACCTATACAGTTTACAGTTCACTTGTTTCTCAATTAATATTTATTCGTATTTTACATTTGTTGGATAGTGTTGCCTGCGTATTAACGACCGGCAATTATTTAATAAAACAATTTATTTTTAAAGCTCAAAAACCACATTCTGTGATGTTCATTTTTATATTACTTTTTTATACACAGTATAAGTAGTAAGTCTAGGTATAAAAAAAATCGATGTCGGGATTTTCGCGGAAATACATGTTGAGCTCCACTGAATCCGTTTTGACCATTTTCTCAATGATGTCTGTGTGTGTGTGTGTGTGTGTGGATGGATGGATGTGTGTATGTCCGTATGTTCAATAACTCATGAATGAGAAAAGATAAAATTATGAAACTTGGTATTTATAAAGTTTAGTATAATGCGCAGAGCTGAAAAGATTTTGGTCACATTTCGAAAACCGGAAGAGGAAGTTTTCTTAAAACAACAATAAATTATTCAATTTTGCCACAAAAAATGTTTCAAATATAAAATGCTAAAAATAATATAAGGAATTAATATAGTTGAATTCATATATCCTTTGTCTGTTTTAAATATTGAGAAAAACTAAATTATAACATAATTTAATAAATACATTTCAATAATCATAGTTGCTGTCAAACAAATGATTGAATCACCAAAAACTAAATAATATAAATATTTAATAAATATATTTCAATAATCATAGTTGCTTGAAAACAAACAAGCTAAGTCAGTTATTCTATATCAGTGACCTCTATATACATAATGGACCTGCGTCTCCTATATCTATACAATGTAAGGGGCTGTCTCCAGTTATCTGTCATGGTGGACTGGACACTTCGAGCATATACTGACTAGAGGCCGCGTTACGGCGTTTGTTGTGATCGGAAGATATGCGGCGGGGGAGATTTGCGGGGTCGGAAGCCGTGATGTATTGAGGGATGCGTAATTTCTTAGTATTATTCCACAAAGTAAAATAATACTCACAAAACCTCATAAACCTTTTCACAAAGTAAACGCAGAACTTAAGGTTAAATAAAATGACATGTGTGACAAGAAGTAACAAAGAATAACAGCAAAACGCTGCCCGCAATACACCATGACTTCCAGCCCCGCAAGTCCCCCCTTCTGCATATCTTCCGATCACAACAAGCAACGCATTGGTATAGGGAATTACTTCTCTAGTCAGTATATGCTCGAAGACTGGACATCTCTTTCTAAAAGTGATAAGTGCGCATCCGCGTCAACTGAATATAGTTAGACACAGCCAAGAGGGCAATGCCCTGTTCACACGTTGCTACTTTGAAGACGCATACGTGCTACTGTAGCATGAAAAGAAATTGAAATCGAAACAATTACCGCAAAAAATCGCTATCTACACACACAACGATCAACGATGTGAAATTATCAACGAGTAGTTCTTGATAATTTGATGCTACAAATTAGCAGCGCTGCTATTTGACAAGCGACTCAGATTTTTTCTTGCTACAGTAGCACGAATGTGTCTTCAAAGTAGCAACGTGTGAACAGGGCATACGACAATATTTGTACCTATGTTTTATTGCTTTATTTTACTCTGTAAGTGTCAAACCAGTATTTAATGTATTTATCTTAATTTTGTAATATTTATTTTTGCATGAAATATGTGAACAAAAAATGGACAACATTGCTTGGACTATCTATACACAAAAATTTGAGAGAAAACCCCAGTCCACCAGTTATGCGGGTTGCGTTTTCGGTGGAGACACGTATATTACCCAAGACGCACGTCCATTATGTATATAGAGGTCACTGTTCTATATTATATCAAACGTGTGTCAAGTGCAATATTTATACGAGTACACACAGTACACAGTTGTGTATAAGAAAGTTGTGTGGTGACCACATCAGATTTTTGTTTATAGTTTCTGTTTTATTTATAATTGTGTTTATGTTTGTTATAATTGTGCAATAAACATAATAATAATTAAAAAGCAATAATAATTATAGTTGACTTTAAACAATTCTTTTTTATTTTGATTTGTTTTATGAATTCCCTATATTTTCCACGTATTTGACTGATAACGAATATTAATGTGGCATATTAAATATTATTATTCATAGTAAGTATTAATTGTAATTTATTACTATAAATTAAATTTAAAAATTACTTTTTTCTTGCACTATATTGTTTATGTACTCGTAGCATTAGGTGTATTCATATTTTCATTGTAATTTAGATAATATTTACATATCTAATTAAAATATGTACTATAATACTAATTTGTCTTTAAACATAAACAGATAAATAATGTACCTAGGTACATATTTTTATTAAATATTTCATGAATTTGTTTTAAAATTGTAGCATGGAAGAATATATATTCTCAGTAAAAGTAACAGTAAATATTACCGCTCACGCGTACCAGTGCTCTTCCTTCACTATATTTATTATATTTCGTTAGATTTCATACATACATAATCTTTCACGCCTATTACCCAACTTGGGTGTGTACCGTGTGTGCGGTTATCAGCCGTCAACTCACGGGCACTCATGGTTATTATTGGAGAGTACAAAACTGCATAAATGTTACCTACAGATACACGTATGCATGTAATAAATTTGAATACAGTTCAACTATATGTACCAGTATGTTCGTTTAAAAAAATCTCTAATGCTTATCGACGTAGTTTTTGAAAACAACGTAGGCGACAAAATATTGCATTTTGAGATATGGCTATCAAATGAAAGTTGCGTTTGCGACCAATTCAGTGATTATAATCGGCGTTACCGACAAAAATTTATGTGCACCGAAAATCAGCTATTGAAACTTCACTTACGTCGTTTAGTACTAAAGAATTAAATTAGACAAAAGTTGCCCCTTTAGTGGGTCAATTTATAAATGTTTTTGTTTTCCCACAAAAATGTATAGGTGACTAAATACCCAAAAATGTAAATTTTATCAATTTCGTTTGAATTAATACAAGTTTCTAATTTGCACGTTCTATAGGCAGTTTTTAACGAGGAATTCACAGCAGTCCTCAAATTTTTTTTATCTCTTACAGATTTTGATAAATTCAAACCAAATTCTAATTTCCATATGGAGCTCATAGTTGGCTTATGACCCGTCTTAATAGTATTTTCTCTCTTTTCAACGATATGATGAATATTAATATTGAGCAATGTTTACAAGTATTTTATGTATGTATAGTTAATATTAAATCATTTTTTATTATAAATCAAAATATTTTGTCAACATTTGTGTTAATTTACCCATCCAGAAGATTTAAATTTTCCCGCAATTATGATTCACTATGATTTAGGGTACAGTCCGAATCACGCTTACAGCACGAACAGCGCGCTTACAGTTGGTCCGATTTACATTCACAGTGCTCAAAATTTGCGTTGTGAGAAATTGTGCCGTCATAGATGACGTCACCGTTTATGCTCACACTGCTCGCAGTCAAGAGGTAAGGCAGTGTGAGCGTGGGTCACGTGGGTAGTCGCTTTACAGGTTGACAGCTGTGTTGTATTTTTTATGTTTTGTATTTACGAGTATTTTACTTTATAATTTATTTTATTTCTTACATGCTGCTAAAATAAATAGATTTTTTTCCATTTCTATATTATTCAATAAATATAAAAATTAAAATATTACAAATCTTATAACTTCAATTATGAAATACACAATTAATTATTTCTCATTATCAAATTGTTCATAATCTGGTTGTCAAAAACTCAAGCAAAAAGTAAGCGCGCTCGCGAACGGTCCGAATTATTGTCGTTGTCAGCGCGCTCAGTGAATTGGACCAGCTGTGAGCGGTCTTGGCGCTGCGAGCACTGACAGCGTGATTCGGACCGTACCCTTATGCCTGTGGCACACCGGCCGAGGAGCATCGAGGACCATCGAGTAACTCCTCGATGAAACGATAGAACGCACCCCGTCCTCGACGAAAAATAGGGGCGCCGCTATTTTCATCGAGTTGTTCCTCGATGAAACGAATGTATCTCATTTCAGACGTATCTTTGGATTTCATTTCGCGCAAAACTTTGATGTATTTGTCACCGATTAAATAGAAATCCATCGCGGACGGGTGCGTTCTTTCGTTTCATCGAGGAGTTACTCGATGGTCCTCGATGCTCCTCGACCGGTGTGCCACAGGCATTAGAGTGCCGATTATAGAGCACGGTCATGTGACGTCATCAAAATTCAGCTATAGTCTGATAACTGTTAAAGTCAAGACGTGTTCATCTCACATTAAATAACTATTATTTTTCAAAATATAGGATATATTGCGAGAAACACATATCAGTTACTTAAGATTGGTATATGGTATATGTTATTCTACGTGGTTATTTGGGCGTAGAAAACTGTGTTATTTATTTTATTTATTAAATAATGACCAGGGGTCCTATTCTATTTCACTTATCAACCCTGGGTACCTATTCTAATTCATAGCGACAGTCGCTAGCGAAGTTCAGTTGATAACTTCGTGACGTCATTCCGTTTGTAACTATATCAAGGGTTAGGGATATTTGGCCTCCAGTTGATAACGACTGATAGAGATTTTACATTTACTGTGAATTTTGGCAAGAAAAACTGCTAAACCACAATTTTACCTATCACTTATCATAAACGTATTATTTGTTTTAAAATAAGCCATTTTTTTATTTTCAAAGTAAATTATTTTTTCAAGAAAAATGTCAATTTCTTATTTCTACAATTTGTAAGTTGAATTATTTAATAAATTAATCAAAAATATTAAATACATATAATGAACCCATAATTTATTGGTATTTCATATTTATAAAATAAATATTTTAACCTCACAACGAACAAAAATCAACGCAACGCGCAAGTCTACCGTAGCGAGGGTTGATAAGTCGTAGCGACAGTCGCTTGGCTACTACGTCACACATGGTGGGGGGTTATCAAGACAACCCAACTTATCAACGTTGATAAGTGAAATAGAATAGGACCCCTGGGGTCTTATCAACTGAACTTCGCTAGCAACTGTCGCTATGAATTAGAATTATTAGCGACAATATTAAAATTGGAATGCACGTTGTAATAATTTTAATTTAACAATTGAAGTACCTACCTGTATTGTTTTCTTTAAAGTATAAAACTAAATTTTAAATAAAAGTTAATTAATTTCGGGGGCCCGGGTTTTCATCCCCAAAAACCTCCCCGTGGGTGCGCCACTGATTGGGATACTTAGGAGAATTTGTATTTTTTTAATTTTAATTTATTTCATATCGTATAGGTACGTGTTTTTAGACATTTATTTGATTTCATACAACCCGCTTTGAACATCTAATAACATCGCATTAATTTCAACCAATTAGAAGAATATCCAATGAGAGTGCGATAATTCAGCCAATCAATAGCGTCGACACATGTGCATGTATAAAACTTGATCTCGAAGTTGTGCTAGAAATAATTATTTTTCGCAAACAGTACTAAATAATTAAAATCTGTTCGCGGATTTTTAATCACCATAATTTTACGCAACAAACGGTGTAATTATTTTTGCCGAAAGCACAAAATATAAGTTTTGGTCAGATTTTACAGAACGGCATTAAAGTTGTTGGTGCTTGGTGATGGTGACGCCATTTTGTGTACAGTGTTGGCGTCTTCTTGTAGTCTTGTGTGTAATAAAAGATATTCTAGTGTATTTACATAACCAGCAGTATAATTTAAAGTGATTAACCATAAATAAGAAATTGTGAGTGTCCTAGACATGTAAAAATGCGGCAAAATGATAGACAAATTCCTTAAACCACATAAACCAAATTTGCTCTATTTGCTCTTGGAATCCATTATGTAATCAGTTCATGTTTGCCGAGGTCATCATTCAAAATGTGAAATAAGTGATTTATTTACAGGTAAACGCTATTAAGTGTAGAAAAGGAACAATATCAAAGAGAATACTCGAGACTGCCTACAAATTTGGGGGATCTGACATCGTCTTTGAAGAAAATGAGGATCCAAACATGAAATTACATAATGCAGAAATTCATTTCTGGAACTAAGGAAATCAGTCTTTTTTTAATAATTTATTTTTGATATTAACTGCTAATTAAAATTCGTTCGGTATATGATATTTTCTGGAAAAAGTACAATTATTTGCAACGCATTTTAAGAATTGCGTGACGTCACGGACCTAATTAAACCTGATGTAACGACTTCGCCATTTGCATGTTTGAAGTTTAGTGTTGTTAATAAGAAGTTAAAGTGAATTTTAATAACCAGTTGTTCAGTTTTAAGTTATAAACAAATAATATTAAATCGTTTATGTGGCTAAATTATTAAATATATTTACAGGTCAATACTGTTGTATGTGTGTAAGAATGAAGACAGTATGGAAGTGAATATTCGATACCTACATCGTATATTGATGACAATATGGTACAAGGACACAATAAGAAGATGTATTTCTTCAGGAGGATAATAATAAAAATAATAAAACGTTTTTCGGAGACATTTAGGGCTTGAAAATCTCTTGATGGTAATTAATCAGTTTTATTTATTAATTACTCGTTATTTAATTGATACATTGTTTCAGATTCGATAAGGCTCACAAACTGTAGAACTGAGTTAGCGGACGTCTTCAGAAGAATTAATCCTCCTGCTGACGACATCTTCAACAAGGAATTAAAGCATCTTCTTCGTTCTTCAGCTACCTGCAGACTCTGAGAATCTTCTGATGAAAGATCCAAAACTGTAGAACTGGGTTAGCGGATGTCTTTAGAAGCGAATTGCTCGTCCTGCTGTCGTTATTACATTCTTGAAGGCTGACTACATCATCAGCAAGAAATTAAAGCATCTTCAGTATTGGACGTTTTACACAGATTTGAAGTCTTTCTACAACTCATGGTGAACCTGGCAGCTTCTTCACAAGTCAGATTGAACCTCAGGCGCCATCAACACATTTCTGGAGCTTTTGGTTGCCATCTGCAGCTGTTTATACACCTAGTGCATATTTGAACACAATAAGAAGATGTATTTCTTCAGGAGGAACATGTATATAAGGTAATTAATCAGTTTTATTTATTTTTTGTTCGTTATTTAATTGTTACATTAATTACCTTATAGAAATATGAAATACACATCTAATTTATTTTTTATTGTATTTTTCAGACTTGTTCCGGTTGTAGCATCTTTATCTCTGGCTGTAAGATCCGCACAGCCTGTGGTGCCGCCCATCCAGTTCCTGAGTCGTGGTACAAACTTTGAAGATTCTTTGGTTTGAAATTCTACTGTTGGAGTCTACTGTCTCTAGGACAAGGAACATCTCGGTCACCAGTTCAACACGTAAGTTTTTTATTTTTACTTTGTGTATTCCATTTGGAACACGATGCTTTTACTCAGCTTGAGTGTGGCAGCCTCACAGGTCACTGTGAACGTCAGTATGGATACTACAGACCAAAAAGTCACTCAATGCTCACTGTCTGTCAACTCACTCTGAGTACACTACACGAAACATGTTTGTGCAGTTAACTGGAATGTGTATCTGCCTGGATTTGAAACTGAAAGCTTTTCACTCAGCTTGGGTGTGGCAGTCTCACATCATGTGAGTCATCGGTATAGATATACAGAGTGATTCATCGGTCATCCATATTCATTTGTATACAGCGTGTACCATTTGAGTGCAATAATATGCAACTATATTTCCTAATTCAACATCCTATAAATATTAATTGATTCCGATAGCAAAATAGATTTCCTTCAAAAAAGTAATGTAGTAAACTGTCTAAAATTATAAATGAAGAAGTTACTAACGTTTATTCGCTCAATGATAAGTTTGTATCATATTACAATTAACAAAGTAAACGATGGATAATTTTCTTAATAATCAATCTTTGTTGAAGTGAAAATGAATGCAAATTATAGTAAAGATGAAATGGTTAATATGATATTCATACTTGAGGAATGTCATAGGAATATAAATTTGGCACTTAAACAAAGGTAAAGTATAAATAATTTGACACCTTGTCAGCTTTATTTGAATTTGAAACAATTAATAAAATAATCCAGCAATTACTTTGATGTTAGTAACATGATAGATACTCAATTATTCATCATTGAATGAAAAACGTTAATAACCTCTTTATTTATGAAGTTATACACTTCACTATATTACTTTTTTAAGGGAATATCTACTTTGCTATCAAAATCAATAAATATTTATAAGCTGTTCCATTAAGAAATATAAAGTTGCATATTATTGCGCTCAAATGGATATATACAAATAAATATGGTTCGTAGATAGATAATATATCAAATACATTTTAACCGAAGAGTTTTACTCTATGACTATATTATTTTATAGCACTATAAAATAATAAAATAAAAGAATGACGACGGATGAATCACTCCGTATACATTATATTGTGTATGTGTGCGGTTATCAGCCAATAACTCACTCATAATTGTTACTGGAGAGCACACCACAGTGAACATTATTCGTTATTTAGTGCAGTTTATATGAATCTAAATGTTTGTTATTGTTACAGATTAATTTGGACTTCATGTACAAAGTTTGAAGATTCTTTGGTTTGAAATTCTGCAGTTGGAGTTTCTAGGAGAGGGAACATCATCTGGTGCTACCATGTAACACGTAAGTTTATTATTTTTACTTTGCGTATTCCATTTTAAACTCTATGCTTTTACTCAGCTTGAGTGTGGCAGCCTCACAGGTCACTGTGAACATCAGTATAAATACTACAGATCAAAAAGTGACTCAATGCTTTCACTCAAATGTGGCAGTCTCACATATGTCAGTCATCGGTTTAGGCATATGTTTAACCGTGTGTGCGGTTGCCAGTCTCACTTACTCATGACGTCATGACTGTTGGGAGTACACTACAGGGAAGATTTTTGTGTAGTTAACTGAAATGTGTACCTGCCTGGATTTGAAACTGAAACGTATAACACATGGCCCAGATGTAAAATGAAATAGTTTTTTGTTGTACAAAAGTTTAAATAAAAATCAAAATACAAGTATAATGTACTGTATCTCATATTTATTGAAAACTGCAATACATTTTACACAATCTCAAATCAAATCAATAGTCGAAAATTTATGGAACCGAATAAATATTTTTTCAGTCAAAGAATTATGACAGACTGTAGAATATTTGGGACTTTTTCTCCAGAAAAGTATGTTTAAGACTTGTAGATACTATGCCACAACGAATTGAAACAGTTTAAAAATTAAGGTGGAGTTACACAGGGGTAAAGTCATTTATAATAATTACAGCAAACGATAAAAAAATTGCCAGTTGTATACTTTGTTCTCTAAGTTTATATTTAAAGTTTAATTTACTTAAAACATATTAAAGGTATATTTTAAGTGCATGTAACTTTAAATATAAACTTAGAGAATAAAGTATACAGCTGTCGGTCATTAGCATATTCAGCTATGCATCCAATTTAAACTATTTTATTTCAATTTCAGTATTCAATCTTAAACCATTACATTTATTTATTATTATTATTCAACAGGTTTAGAACCCAATTACAGAATAATATTACAACATTGCAAATGTACATATTGACTAAATATAGTGAACATAATAAAAACAAAAATTGAATAAAAATACAGATCTAAATAAATCGAGATAAAATCAAGGAAACAAAGTCAAACAAATATAATAATACAGTGAGTTTTTCACTGGGGTGCCTACTCAAATCTAAAAAACTCAGAGCTAGAAAATTCATGTACAAGAAAATTCTTGCCCGGAATCATAAAACAAACGAAAATTCAGAGACAAGAAAATGCTTACATAAAAAATGCATTCATAGAAAATTCAAATTTGGAATCTGATTGATGCAGAAAACGCATGTAAAGGAATATTCAAAACTGGAAAAAATATGGCTGCGGAAAAAATCGAATTCTAGCTAATATATAAACTAATCTATGCTAACAAAACCCTTCTTGAGCCCAACAGAACTCCGTTTTTTTGACATAAACTAATCTATGCTAACAAAACCCTTCTTGAGTCCAACAGAACTCGTTTTTTAAACGGCCACAACGCGTTGTTCAGCTGACAGCTTGCAGCCAACTTCAGGTTTGGCCACCAAGTAAAGTTTCTGTGTTTACTTGATTCCAGATATGTCTTTTCTATTAATGTTTCTTTTGTGAATGAATTTTCCTTAGCTTGGGATTTCGTGATTTTTATGATTCCTGTCAAGAATATTCTCTTCTTGAATTTTCTAGTTTATAATATTCCAGTTTTGAAGACGTTCCCAGTTTTATTTAAGGATATTCACTCGCCATATCAAAAATGCAGAGAATTGAATGAAAATTGGGAATATCGTTCTTTATGATAAAAAAAAACTACAAATTTTTTCAGATTTTTTTACCGTTTAGATATAGAGAAAATAAATTTTAAAAATCGAGTTTATAGCATAGGATTAAATGGAACATCGTATAAATGACGCATAAAGTTAATCAAAAAATACAGAGAAAAATCTGAAAATTTGCACATAATAACTACAAAACCTTATCTTGTTGTTGAAGAAGAGTATTTAGCTATTAATTAACACTCAAACTGAACTCGGTGACAGTAAAGACGTCATGATGTATAAACGTGGCAACATTGGTTGACAGTTTTCATATTGGCAAATATTATAATGAAAAAAGTCAACGGTTCTAATTAATTATTAAGTAATTTACTATTATTATTTTTATAAATGAATTAAATAAATAATTAATGTTTTTTAATTTCGAATTTATAAATGAGAAAAACGTTAAAATATATAAGTTGAGAGGTTAGGTGGGTTAGGTGCCACCCAGGCAACCAACTGTTTGGAGCGAAAACTTGTTCTACGTTTTACATTGTTGCCGTTGTTTGCACCATTATCTCAGTATATTTATATTGCAAAATTAATTGCACATAAATTTAAATAATAATTTCACGTAATCAGTTATGACATTAGATAATGAATTAACATTAAAAATTCAAATAAATATTTATTTAAAGACATTTTTTTCGAATAGAATTTCACATTTAAAAGTTGTCACCCTGCAGTCTTTTACATTGAGATCATAGAGCACTTCCCCTTACCCTGCACGACCCGAGTGAATATCCTTAACGTGAAACATGGGATCATTCATATCCATGGTTACGAATTTGACAGCAATGTATAAAGCCCGTTTTACATTCAGCAACAAGTTCATGAACACATAGTTGCGGAAGAATGTTTCTTCTGTATTATGCCCTGTTCACACGTTGCTACTTTGAAGACGCATACGTGCTACTGTAGCATGAAAAGAAATTCAAATCGAAACAATTACCGCAAAAAATCGTTATCTACACACACAACGATCAACGATGTGAAATTATCAACGAGTAGTTCTTGATACTTTGATGCTACAAATTAGCAGCGCTGCTATTTGACAAGCGACTCAGATTTTTTCTTGCTACAGTAGCACGAATGTGTCTTCAAAGTAGCAACGTGTGAACAGGGCATTACACTTGGCAACACTTTGAAACAACATTATTATTTATTTTTTAGTGTTATCAACATAAACATAAAGCATGTTGGTACTCTGTAATAATTTACATATTGTTGGCTATTATCATTTATGTTTGTGTCATTTGTTCTGCTTTTACTATAAATTAATTATTTTGTAAGAAAATACAAAATTGAACGTATATAAGCTTGATTGGGGACAACGTACAACACTCGAAAGTACTGACGTTGCCTTGTACTTTTGTTGCTTTGTACATGCGCGGTTTTGTATGAACACTGGAAAGTATTTGCGCCGTATTTTATTTACACCGCCTTGTGCAAACACCGAAATGTACTTTTCTCGAAAGCACAAAAGTAGAAAACAGCGCAGACGCAAACCAATGCTGCAAAACAGGAAACTGTAATTATACATATACTCATATACACATCACGCACTCACTACATTGAATAGTTTTATAAGAGTAGTTATCAAAAACGGAGTATGTTGGACTCAAGGAGGGTTTTGTTAGTTTTATTTAGTCTATTTAGGTAATCTAGTTTTGCTAAACTTAGTTCGACATCTATAGACTAAAGTCCTAAACACCAGCATTGGTTTGCGCCTGCGCTGTTTTCCACTTTTGTACTTTCGAGAAAAGTACATTTCGGTGTTTGCACAAGGCGGTGTAAATAAAATACGGCGCAAATACTTTCCAGTGTTCATACAAAACCGCGCATGTACAAAGCAACAAAAGTACAAGGCAACGTCAGTACTTTCGAGTGTTGTACGTTGTCCCTATTTTACTCACAATTTTACTATTGTCACTGCCACTGTCACTGTCATGTCATTCTCATACGTAATATAACAAGTGATATGATTATTATCGGTGATATTCTCGAGTGGAACCGAGCTGCAGATTTCACGAGTCCGTAGGACGAGTGAAATGTGCTGCTTCGGTTTCACGAGCAATATTTTCGATTATTAATCATATCACGTTAATGAGAGAATATAATGAATTTGTAGTGATGCGCAAGGCGCGCGCAATGAGAACGAGAACGCACATTAAAGTTGGGAGTTTACTGAACGCAACACAATCACATCGGGTGTTCGGGTGTGTTTTACCTAACCTAAAATAATTTTAGATATTATATTAAAAGATTAAAACGGACATTTGATTTGTAATTATAATTACACACACAATAATTAAAATTTGAAGTATAAAACAAAAATCTATTTGTTTGCAGTGTGGGTTTGTATGTCGTATACAGTAGAATCGGTGAGACAGCCGAGGTACGTCATCAAAAAATGTAACTAAATTATGTGACGTCAGCTGTGAACATGTTTACATTAGTTCTTTGAATCGTAATGTAATATGATGTGCATGTTGCAACAATGTTGCAACAATCACGAAATGTTGTTTTGAAAAAGACAGATTTAAGAAAAAATATATAAACCAAACTGGTAAAAAAGAAGCCAAAAGAAAATCAGAAACTCACACAGTAAATCAAGCCTATAAACGTGCTATAATTCAGTGTTACCACTCGAAGAAAACAAATTAAAATTGATGGATTCATATACAGTAATTTAAATACATATATAAACTAATTTATATTTATTTAATGATAATATAACACGTAGGCATATTTATAAAACTCATTATTAATTTTTGTGTACATTTGGTACAATTTTTGTTTTCGTTTCAGTTACTTTAATATTATAAAGTTTTTCACCAAATGATGACGTACCTCGGCTGTCTCCCCGATTCTACTGTAGGTATATTAATACGAATAAACTGTTGAATTAGATTCTGTAATATGATTTTCCGGTGTTTCTAGATTATTTCCTCTTAAGGAATTTATAATATTTTTATGATAATTTGATTGGATATTTAAATAAGATTGAATTGAATTAGTACCTGTTGGACTAAACGGTGATCTTTATTAGTTGCTGTTCGAGTAGGTATATTTGCATTTTGCAAGATGTGTTACCTCAATTTTTTAATTGTTTGATTAATTTAATCGTTATTAGCATCACTCCAACGATTATCACACCTTTTAATAGTCAAGAAGTACGAAATTAACTGTCAATACAGAAAAAATGCGCTTAGCAACGGACCAAGACAAGGTGATAATTTTTTTGTTTTTTATCATCGCTGTGATAGACATGTAACTAAGCAGATCTCGATGATGATTGGCGGAAAACCGACCACGTGATATATGAATTATATTCTTATTTAAATTTTACGTAGTAACAAATGTTAAACGATCATGGAGTACAAGATACCGAAATACTAAATTATAAGTATATACTTTAATTATTCTTAAATGATACAGAAAAATTTATAAAATACCGATTGTAGATAATAATCACATAATCTTTAATATTTTTAAAAAGTACTACTTCCGGTTTATAGATTGAAACCAAAAATAGGAGGTGCACAACTAGATGCTATAACAGTCCTAAATACAAAATTTCAGCTTTCTACGTCTAACCGTATTTGAGTTATGCGACACACATACGTCCGTACGTACATACGTACAGACGTCACGACGAAACTAGTCATAATGGAGTCAGAAAAGGTCAAAACGGATATTTCCATCAAAATCTGAAAACCGAAATTTTTCGGGATTACAATACTTCCTTATTACTCCGTACAAGGAAGTAAAAACGCAAAAACAGTAACAAATGTCACATTGACAGATTTTACAGCCTACTTGTGATGACGTAAGTTAATTTGCGTCCCCAATATTTCAATTCTATAATCTAGAATGCGATCCATGCGACGTTGCCGTATGTTTTACGAAATTTTTCGGGAGACGTCAAAAAAGTAAATTTTTGTTCACATTTTCTTTTATATCTTTAAATCTAAGTAGTGAATCGTAATGATATTTTGCATGAATGTTCTTACAAGTATAGGGCATAATATTAAAAGATACTCATGAAACTGTCATATCTCCTTCATAACTTTTATCGGTGTTTACTGACTGATGGTAGGCTGCTGAGTAAAACATGTCTAACTAAAACGACGATAACTCCTAAACGAGCTAGTAAATGTACAAAAAAATTTACATGCACGTTTATAAAGATGAAATATACAATATATTATATTTATATTATCATTATCAAATGTTGCAAATAAGATTAATCTCAGAATATCATGTGCAACTAAAACGTTAATAACTCCTGAACGAGCTAGTAAGTGTGCATAAAAACTTGCATGCACGTTTATAAATATGTAATGAACAATATATTAAATTTTTACATCATTCTCATATCTCGCAGATAGGACCAGTACCTCCTTATTAATTACATACATAATCTATCACGCTTTTCACCCAATTAGGGTACGGCAGCCTCACATATTGTGAGAATCGGTATAGATATATATTTTTATCGTGTGTGCGGTTACCAGACGTCAACTGTTGGATACTTCCTGTATACAATATTTCATTTATTATAAATATTTAATATTTTCAGGATAAGCAAATAGTGTTTATCAAATGTAAATAAATGATTTGTGGTTTCTAGGTATTCGATGTGAAGCAGTCTTCGAAGGACATGGAAGAATTTTCTGCACATGACATCAACCACGAGAATCGTCGAGGGATTACACTGAATAACTTTAACATCCATCGTGGGACTTACTAGGCGGTAAACTACGGGGAATCGGATTAGACGTCCCACGTAAACTTTTCAGCATAAGAACAATACTAGGCCGGCTTGTTCTTCAGGGTTAGAATCAATCAGCGACCGGGTAACTCAAAATTATGTACAATGATGTACATAGGACAATGCCACACAGTAAATTCAACTAGAGTGGGTTGGGGGCTGGGAATGGCTTGAAGCCAATAGGAACCGTTAAACCGCATTTTAGTATTTGTATTTGTTTGCATGTCCTTCCGTTGAAGGGCCGACGAGGGCACGGTACACCCTGCATAGACCGCTTTTGGCACCCCAACCTCCTGGCGTCTTCGTCATCGTGCCTCGGATGGCTTAGACGCCAGGGGGCAAGATGGAACCAATAAGTCTATGTTGTGGTCGGTGCGTCATTGGCGGGCAGTATAGTACTTGGTCGCAGATGACTTCGAACCGTACGTCCTTGCACGTGTAAGGATCGACAAGGGATTCGGTGCACTCCACGGGGAGTCGGGATGTAACAGCTCGTAGGGTTTAGGTCAGTCAGCCTTCGATAGCTTGGATGAATTGAGTCACTAGAATGCAAAACTGAATCCATCCCGGCAATCCTGAGCATGAAGGTGGTGATGGACCGCGCGCGGTAAATGTTAAATATTGGGTAGAGCTGGATACCTAGGTCAAAGTTACTAGTATTTCACCTATAATATTTCAAACTTAGGTTTAAGTAAGCAAAAAGTTTACAAGGAATAAACCGTCCTCATTTAACTGTACTATTACTTTAATAGTACAGATTTACGGGTTATACAGAATTTTAATTAGATTAAAACTTTTTATTATCGATTAAAGTATTTTTTTGTTTTTAGTTGTTTGTTTTCTATGTTCTATTGGTTTACTAAACAACACCCACAGGTTAGGGTTGCACTTAAAATTTGAAATTTTTAGATGATTTCTTTTTTGTTCGTCGTCCTTTAAAGTTGAAGGACAAGGGGCTGTGTGCGCTTCGTTGTGCGCACAGACTCTCGGTGTACGCCCTCTATACGATTAGAGACGGTGGCGTCGGGTGTATGCTTCCGGAAACCCTAAGGTCTCACCTCAGCGAGGTCTATGAAGCTACAACACAAATGTAGCATACAACAATTTTTTTTATGCACATAATTAAAGCTCATTTACTGCTATTTTACTGCGCAAAAATTTTTTTTGCTGCTCTATCCATTTTATGCTTGTGTGATGGTTGAAACAATAATACGAGCGATATTAAATTCTTGAAATTTCAAGCGAAGACATTGTTTATAAAAATACCTGATATGACTATTTAGAGGTAAGCAGTAAATTATTGCAACTTGTAATTTAGTCAAGTAATTGTTTATTAACATAATTAAATTAATTTTAAGCGAGTGTGATGGTTTACACAATAATACGAGCGATATTAAATTCTTGAAATTTCAAGCGAAGACATTGTTTATAAAAATACCTGATATGACTATTTAGAGGTAAGCAGTAAATTATTGCAACTTGTAATTTAGTCAAGTAATTGTTTATTAACATAATTAAATTAATTTTAAGCGAGTGTGATGGTTTACACAATAATACGAGCGTTACTAAATTCTTGAAAATTCAAGCGAAGACATTATAGTTTAATACCTGATATGACTATTTAGAGGCAAGCAGTAATTTATTGCAATTTGTAATTTAATCGAGTTATTGATTATTAACATAATTAAATTAATTTTATGCTTGTGTGATGGTTTAAACAATAATAGGAGCGGTATTAAATTCTTAAAGGCAAGCAATAAATTAATGTAACTTGTAATTTAGTCAATATTTTGTTAATTAAGTTAATTTAAACAATAATACTAGCGTTATTGAATTCTTGAAAATTCAAGCGAAGACATTGTTTATAAAATTATCTGATATGACTATTTCGAGGCAAGCAGTAAATTATTGCAACATGTATAATTTTGTCTAGTTATGTTTATTAACATAAACAAATTCATTTTAAGAGAAAGTGTCCGTTTGAACAATAATATTATAATGTAATTAAATTGGGAAACAACACTCCCCCCACACCTTAATTTTTTAAATTGTTAATATCTCCCTGATGCAATAAAACGGCACTTATTGTTCTGTGTATGTTATGCTTAGGACTGCATTTAAGTGTCTGAAATAAATCTTGTAATCTTGAAAAACTATTGAACTTAGAGAGATACATACGGGTTTTAAATTTGTATTAAGCGGCTACGTTATTGCCGAATTTCTAGAATATTCTCGATTTTACTTTTTCTTCCATTCCACTCTTTTCCCCACTACTATGACTGCCTGAAACCAGCCCGAAACGCGTACTTTGCCGCATCCTAGTTTGAAGTTGAAAAATACTGTAAAAGTGTTTTCGTTGCGAGTAAACTGTCAGATAATTATTGATTTCAGGATAATACTTTTATAAACATTTGATAGAGAAAAAATTGATCTACAGATGTGCTTTTTAATAATTAATTTCTATCTTGAGATATAACCGTGTAAAGTTTAGATAAATTGGATTTTTTTTGCTTCTTTCGGTATTTTTATAATCATGTACGATTTTTTAATCAAAATTTTAAAAAGGCACATCTGTAGATCCATTCTTTGTCTATTAAATCCTTGTTGAAATAAAATTTTACCATTCTTGTACTGGCCACAAAACACTCGCTACGTTAGTACATTTTATGCTGGATTTTAGGAGGTAGACGAGCCTCTTAAGTAGTAAAATGTCTATGTTACTTATGTAACATTATTTAAAAGTTTATTATTGATTAAATAATAATATATTCATATTTTTTTATTCGTACAAATTTTAAAAACTATTGCATATTTAATGTTTTCAAAATTATATTTATTTACAACTGTAGATGCTCTTTGTCAAGAGAACATTAGTTTTTGTAATACTCAAGTAATTTAATTATTATTATGTAAAATATAAACAATTAAAAAATGTTACATATATTGACACGGACATTTTAATAATAAATACAAATTTCAAAACCCTTGCTCTCTAAGTGCAATAGTTTCCAAGATTTTGTATGCTTGAAATTTCAGACACATTGAATGCAGTCTTCTCTTAAAGTCGATTTTTGCCATTCTAGCCATCACTTCCGGTTTATGTTAACTTTATTTTGTATAAATAATTGAAATCGGTAAATTAAGTCGTAGCAATTATAAGCAATAGAACAAGTTTTTGAAATCATTGCTCGAACTGTGCTAGATTTTTTACCTTTTTAAAGTACCTACTTATAACCTGTTTTTTCATTCAAATTCATCCGCGCAGTAAATTTTTTATTGTAGCAATAAAATAGTACTACACTGCTTCTCTATTACTGTCTTTTTGTTTTTTGATTTCATGGTTGTATTCCAGCTTAATATGTAAGCTAGAATACAGCATTTTTCTCATTAATGGCCGGAGCAGCAAATTTATCATTGCAGCAGTAAAATAGTAGAACACTTCCTCTCTATTTTTAGCTATTTATTTTTTTATTTCATGATTGTATTCCAGCTTAATACTTAAGCTAGAATACAGCATTTTTCTCATTAATGGTCGGAGCAGCAAATTTATCATTGCAGCAGTAAAATAGTAGAACACTTCCTCTCTATTTTTATCTATTTATTTTTTTATTTTACGGTTGTATTCCAGCTTAATACTTAAGCTAGAATACAGCATTTTTCTCAAAAATGGATAGAGCAGCAAAAAAGATTTTTGCGCAGTAAAATAGCAGTAAATGAGCTTTAATTATGTGCATAAAAAAATTGTTGTATGCTACATTTGTGTTGTAGCTTCATAGACCTCTCTCAGCGGCTTTCCAGTGATTGCATTCCGCATAAGGTTAGAGCAAGGCGTGGCGGGTTCTCTGCATCGCGTTCAAGCCTCGCGAGGTCGGCAGGACACCTCCTGATATTTGCATTTGTAGAGCAACATCGGTTGTTCTTGGGTATCAAGTTAAAATCACCCGCGGTCAATATTAAGCTCAGGTAGGAAATGTCACTAATAAAATATGTGTGCGGTTTATTCCTTGTTTAATGGTCTTTTTATGAATTGTGTACAGGGCCATTTACGTGGAGAAAAGAACCATGTTGGTTGGTTGCGTGTTGGGTTCTCTTCTCCACTCCTTTATTTTTTAGACATTGTCATGATATGTAACTAAATCTTTGATACAATTGTATACAAAACATACGTATCTATTTTGCCTATCATCCAGCTTGGGTGTGGCAGCCTCACATACTGTGAGTTATCAATATAAATGCAGTTATTACAGTATTGACTTGTAATTACATTTGGCAATAAAATTCAATTGCAATGTAACAAAATGTAACTAATCATTTATTGTATTTCTTTCAGGGCAAGTCATTTCATTATTTTATATTGTAATAAAATTACAAAAACTTGTATTGTATTTGAATATTTTATTTGTAAATGTGTTGATGTTTGAGAGAATGATTCTGTGAGCGAATGAGTTTGTGAAATAGTTAGTGCGTGAACGTTCTGCGAATTAGTGGATTAAAATGATTGATGGTTAATTGCGAGTGCAAATGATTTCAAGTGAACGAAGCAAATGAAATGTGCATACCCAACTTGGGAAATGACACATTTATGTGTGTTTTAAAGAGAATGTGTGCGGTTGAGATGAGCTTTTGTTTGGACGTCCGGTGAATATGTTTATTGGAATGACTGATCATGTATTAAAAATGTAAATGATTTGAGTGGAAAGAATAAAAGAGCTTGAATGAAAAGGATAATAAATGTGGATGACGCGAAAGAAGTGTGTAAGGACAGGATGGGAATGTTTGACTGCTTGTTGAGTTTAAATGTGTGACAAGGTTCGTTCCACCCAAACTTGGTAAATGGCGTGATATTATTGCATGTATTATGTATGAACGTATATATTTCTCTTATGTATTTGTGTTGTATATAAAAAGAAAGAAAAATTAACAGTTTTTATTTATTTTCCTCATGTTTCCTTTCAAAATGAGTAAATATGTAGTATTGTTGCATGATTTATTTAAATGAAATGTAAATTTTTTAAAATAAATAAATAATTTAGTCAGAATAGAAATTTTTTTAAATTATATTTATTAAACAACTTATCGTCCTACGTCCCGTTATACAGCGTTTAATTTTATTTTTTAGGGGTGAAATCTTTCAAAACGAGTCTAGTGCTGCCATCTCTTGGTGTGACGTCACAATATTTTTTAGCAGTGGCCCAGAAAATGAAGCTGGCAATTAAAAATTTACTATCACAATATTCTTCTAATTATTTGCTAGGAAAATTTTAAAGTGCTTATTTCTCGTAAACTAAGGGTAGTATGATAAAGAGGGGTAGTTTACCCCCTCAATTAGTACCTGCTGAATCCAAATATGCCCTCAGTTTTGTCGTTCAACCCTTATTTATCAAGTTATATTCGTTTTAAAATTTTCCTAGCGTAGTTGCAATTTTGTATTTATATATAAATATATCAAAAGGATAATTAATTATGTAATTCTGAGGGTAGACTTAGAATCAGCGAGTCCTAATTAGGGGTATTCGGTATAAACAATCCTTGAAATCAACGTATTTTTAGTCGCTTTTGGTGAAATTTTGCTGACATTAAATAATTATTATCTCGTAAACTAAAGGGCTAAGAGCCAAAAGTTAAATACAAAGGTTGCGTAACTTTTCATTCTCTATCTGCCTGTCTATAGATAAGGCCGTTTTGGCCGATTTTTAATTATTTTTTTGGTCTCCCATCATTCATGTTCTCCTGATACAAACTTGGTGATTTTTGTTCGATTCAAAATTCAAGTCGAGTGAGGGTGAAAATTTAAAAACGCGATTACGTAAAAAGTAAGGGTTGGGGAGTGATTTAGGGGTTATATTAGTACTCTACGCGTTGAAATACACCACTATGCATATTGCCACCCCAAAAAGTCAATTAGCACCGGAGATATTCAACCCTTATTTGTATCTCCGGTTCTAAGGGTCGTATCGAAAAAATCTAAATTGCATTCGATAGGGGATGAAAAACTCAGCACCTTTTACATTTAACTTTTTCTTCTACGACCCTTAGTTTAAGGGTTATGAGCAATCAAAGTGGTGAAAAAGTCGTCTAAACATAGTCATTAACCCTTAAACTAAGGGTCGTAGAGGAAAAAGTTAAATGTAAAAGATGCTCAGTTTTTCATCCCCGAGCGAATGTAATGTACATTTTTTCGATACGACCCTTAGTACCGAAGATACAAATAAGGGTTGAATATCTCAGGTGCTAATTAACTTTTAGGGGTGGCAATATGCATACTGGTGTATTTCAACGCGTAGAGTATGAATATAACCCCTAAATCAGTCCCTAACCCTTAGTTTTTACGTAATCGTGTTTTTAAATTTTCACCCTCACTCGATTGCAAATTTGAATCGAACAAAAATCACCAAGTTTGTATCAGGAGAACATGAATGGTGGGAGACCAAAAAAATAATTAAAAATCGACCAAAACGGACTTATCTATAGACAGGCAGATAGAGAATGAAAAGTTACACAACCTTTGTATTTAACTTTTTGCCCTTAGCCCTTTAGTTTACGAGATAATAATTATTTAAAGTCAGCAAAATTTCACCAAAAACTACCAAAATTACGTTGATTTCATGGATTGTTTATATCGAATATCCCTAATTAGGACTCGCTGATTCTAAATCTACCCTCAGAATTACATAATTACTTACCCTTTTGATATATTTATATATAAATACAAAATTGCAACTACGCTAGGAAAATTTTAAAACGCATATTTTAAATATCATATAAATAAGGGTTGAACGACAAAACTGAGGGCATATTTGGATTCAGCAGGTACTAATAATTGAGGGAGTAAACTACCCCTCTTTATCATACTACCCTTAGTTTACGAGAAATAAGCACTTTAAAATTTTCCTAGCAAATAATTAGAAGAATATTGTGATAGTAAATTTTTAATTACCAGCTTCATTTTCTAGGCCACTGCTCAAAAATATTCTGTGACGTCACACCAAGAGATGGCAGCACTAGTCTCGTTTTGAGTGATTTCACCCCTAAAAAATTAAATTAAACGCTATATAACGGGACGTAGGACATCGATAAGTTGTTTAATAAATATAATAAAGCAAATTTTCTATTCTGACTAAATTATTTATTTTAAAAAATTTACATTTCATTTAAATAATTCATGCAACAATACTGCATATTTACTCATTTTGAAAGGAAACATGAGGAAAATAAATAAAAACTGTTAATTTTTCTTTCTTTTTATATACAACACAAATACATAAGAGAAATATATACTTTCATACATAATACATGCAATAATATCAAGCCATTTACCAAGTTTGGGTGGAACGAACCTTGTCACACATTTAAACTCAACAAGCAGTCAAACATTCCCATCCTGACACACTTCTTTCGCGTCATCCACATTTATTATCCTTTTCATTCAAGCTCTTTTATTCTTTCCACTCAAATCATTTACATTTCTAATACATGATCAGTCATTCTAATCAAATATAAATGATTAGTTACATTTTTTTACATTGCAATTGAATTTTATTGCCAAATGTAATTACAAGTCAATATTGTAATAACTGCATTTATATTGATAACTCACAGTATGTGAGGCTGCCAAACCATGGCCGTCTCTATTTATCAGGCCGGAGTCTTCACACTGGCAACAGCGCATCGAGTACCGGTAGTGGTCCTACGCGCCTATACGTTGTATGGAAATTTCAAAAATATGCAGTAAAAACATGTTTAATTATAGAATTTTCAAGTGTATAATTGAACAATGTATAAAATAAATAAGTTTTCACAACATAATAACTTTTCATCTTTTGGAAATTTGAAAGTTGTTACGTAACCATCCTTAATTTTGGAATCGTAATTACTTTTGCACCCTGGCGCAGAGCAACGACGTGGCACCTGATATATACAAAAATTACAAATTAAATACTTAGTACAATATTCATTAACAGTTTTTTCTTCTTCTATTACACATAACATTATTTTAATTTTGATAGAAACATTTATTTTAAACGGTATGATGACAACAATCAACTTACTTTAAAATTTAGTTTTGTTTTCTTTGTGTTCACAAAAATGAAAAATAATTACGAAAATAGAACTAATAATAAGTTTTTATTAATATTTCTTACCTTCAATTTTAAATATGATTTAGTATTTTACTAAATTATAAACAAGAAGTGACGACGAACGCTGAATGTAGCTGAACCTAAACACGGCTACCGGGAACAGTAACAGTAAACAGTAACAGCGGTCTTGCGCGCTTATAATAATGGAGCGTGAACGCATTAGTTTCTAAGTTAAATATCTCTCGATACAATTAAGATATCGTTATAATTCTTTTAACAGAATAAAATTTGAACATTTCTCAACACTTCGTACGCTTATACTATATGTCTATTTTAACAAATACAAAAGTTAGCAGCATACTACTTTTTTACATTATTTGTGAACATAGCATCTTTTAAATAATTATTACAATTTTATTATAAACAATTTCCAATTAAAAATTTATATTTGTTAAGAACATTGTTATGAAAATAACTGGTAAAAATTTCATTACGATATCTGCAGTAGTTTCTGAGTAATTTAAAAATAAGTTGAAAAAGTAATGTATTCATTTTCGTTCGTTTTGTGAAAATAGGACCGCTAGTCTTGTTGCCATAATGTGCACACTCCGGCCTGATAAATAGAGACGGCCGTGGCAAAACCCAAGCTGGATGATAGGCAAAATAGATACGTATGTTTTGTATACAATTGTATCAAAGATTAAGTTACTTATGGCGATGTCTAAAAAAATTGAAGGACTGGAGAAGAGAACCCAACACGTAACCAACCAACATGGTTCTTTTCTCCACATAAATGGTCCTGTATAAAAGGACCATTAAACAAGGAACAAACCGCACACATATTTTACTAGTGACATTTCCTATCTGAGTTTAATATTGACCGCGGGTGATTTTAACTTGATACCCAAGAACAACCGATGTTGCTCTACAAATTCAAATATCGTGAGGTGTCCTGCCGACCTCGCGAGGCTTGTTACCCTAACATGTGGGTGTTGTTTAGTAAACCAATAGAACATGGAAAACAAACAACTTAAAACAAAGCTATCACCCCAATTATAAAATACTTTAATCGATAATAATGTCACTAATCTCATTAAAATTCTGTATAACCCGTAAATCTGTACTATTAAAGTAATAGTACAGTTACATGAGGACGGTTTATTCCTTGTCAACTTTTTGCTTACTTAAACGTAAGTTTGAAATATGATAGGTGAAATACTAGTGACTTTGACCTAGGTATTCAGTTCCACCCAATATTTAACATTTACCGCGCGCGCTTTTTGATTCTAACCCCAAGAACAACAGATTGTTGTTCTAGTGCAAATGTCGTGGGATTTCTTGCCGATCCCCGGATGAGTGCTTAGAGTACGGTAGACAGCCAGGGAAAGACTTTCCACGGTCCATCACCACCTTCATGCTCAGGATTGCCGGGATGGATTCAGTTTTGCATTCTAGTGACTCAATTCATCCAAGCTATCGAAGGTTGACTGACCTAAACCCTACGAGCTGCTACATCCCGACTCCCCGTGGAGTGCACCGAATCCCTCGTCGATCCTTACACGTGCAAGGAAGTACGGTTCGAAGTCATCTGCGACCAAGTACTATACTGCCCGCCAATGACTCACCGACCACAACATGACTTAATGGTTCCATCTTGCCCCCTGGCGTCTAAGCCATCCGAGGCACGATGACGAAGGCGCCAGGAGGTTGGGGTACTAAAAGCGGTCTATGCAGGGTGTACCGTGCCCTCGTCGGTCCTTCAACGGAAGGACGGAAACAAATACAAATACTAAAATGCGGTTTAACGGTTCCTATTGACTCTAAGCCATTCCCAGTCCCCAACCCACTCTAGTTGAATTTACTGTGTGGCATTGTCCTAAGTACATCATTGTACATAATTTTGAGTTACCCGGTCGCTGATTGATTCTAACCCTGAAGAACAAGCCGGCCTAATGTTGTTCTTATGCTCAAAAGTTTACGTGGGACGTCTTATCCGATTCCCCGCAGTTTACCGCCTAGTTCACCGCGCTATTCCAGTGTTTACCATTACGCCTGGCCCACAACGACGTACGCACTATGTCCTGGTCGGATTTAGCATATTCGCTACGCGGACTACGACTGCCTTTGACATACCTAGCGAATGAACCTTCCGACAGCGCGCATCGGCTCGATAGCCGCAGGTAAACATCGACTGGCTTCCCGTCACCACATCCGCTAATACCGTACATACACTAAGGAGTCGTCCATCACTGAAGCAAGGGCGAGGCGTCCGCTTGCAGCTGCGCTTGGATTCGCTTAGATATGCATAGAGTATGGTAGGGTACCCTCCCATACAGTATGGGAGGGTATACAAAACTAGACCTGCATGCTGCCGCACACATGTCTGGCAAAGCCAAAAAAGTTCTAACGTCGTCAAGTTAAAAGCAAGCTATATAGGATAGCAAGCCCCTAACTATACTAATCCCAATTTCAATTCTAATTCAATTCAAATCAATGCCACACCTAATTGCAAAATAATAATTCGCGAACCGAAATATTTAATGTCACTGTAAATTATTTCACCTACCAAAATTTCCTAAGTCTAAATGGTCCTGTACATAATTCATTAAAGAAAGAGATGCATACTGTCTGCTGTTTCGAAGCTGCCAGTTACTTCAAATTAATTCATTTGTTATTATTTAAAAGTCTACAACATTCAACTTATAAAAAATTAATTCTGCTCAAATTGTCATCATTATGTTCGCAATTTAATGTTAAGTATCTGGCAACAACGAATTTATTCATCACTTCTTGTTCTTTATTTATTGTATTGTCACATTAACATCTTCAATTTTATTTGCAGTTTCAAATGTATCTCTTTATTTATTTTGTTCGTTGAAAAAGGACCATTGAACTCAGTAAACCACATTTATTTTCACTAGTGACATTTCCTATTTAAGTTTAATATTGACCGAAATTGATTTTAACTTGAAACCCAAGAACATGACAAACAAAACAACCAAAGACAAAGCTATCACCCCAATTTAAATTATTTTAAAATCAATAATAATGTCACTAGTTTCATCAAAATTCCCTTGATCCCTTAATCTGTACTACCAAAGTACTATTAAAGTACTAGTAAAGTAAAGACGATGTTGTTTACTCCTTGCAAACTATTACCTAAGTTAAAATTAATTGTTGAGATCATATTCACATGGTCATTGGGAATTGAACCCAAGACTGTGCCGCCTATATTCATTTAATTCCAATCTCAACATTATTATCAAAGATAGAAGATTCAGTCTTTATTATTCATGTAAAGTATTATTTCGAGTTAAAGAATGATTCACGCAAAAGGAAAAGACTGGCAAAACTATCTTTGATAATTCACTTATAACTAAGTCTCTGGAAGGCTGCTGGAGATGATGTCGCCTGCAGAAAGTCCCACGATGGATGATGAAGTTGTCCAGTGTAATCCCTCGACGACTCTCGTGGTTGATGTCATGTGCAGAAAATTCTTCCATGTCCTTCGAAGACTGCTTGGCTTGTTCACATCGAATACCTAGAAACCACAAATCATTTATTTACATTTGATAAACACTATTTGCTTATCCTGAAAATATTAAATATTTATAATAAATGAAATATTGTATACAGGAAGTATCCAACAGTTGACGTCTGGTAACCGCACACACGATAAAAATATATATCTATACCGATTCTCACAATATGTGAGGCTGCCGTAACTTAATTGGGTAAAAGGCGTGATATATTATGTATGTAATTAATATTATTATATTTGTTTCTTTGTTTCCTCGATTTTATCTCGATTTATTTAGGTTTTGTATTTTTATTCAATTTTTTTTTTCTATTTTGTTCACTAATAATAATAATATGAATGGAATATTTATTTATTTAAGCAGAAAGAAAATGTAGGTAGTTGAGAAAAAATAATTTCTTATTTTGTTGGATTTCAGGCTTTAATTATTTATTAAGTCAATTGTGACGTTTCGACCTTGGTTTAGGCCATTATCAAGCAAAGTTACATAGTTAAATTTAGTATTGAAATAATATTACTAACTAACAATATTAAAAATTGCTATTGAGGTGTACACCTCAAGAGTCAGTCTAAACTGGACTAGGGGATAAGGCAATCTAGTAAAGACACAAACATAACACACTATTTTCTGACAATGCACGTTCTGCCGTTTGCATTTTCTGACATTTGCACGTTATGACGTTTGCATTTTCTGACATTTGCACGTTATGACGTTTGCATTTTCTGACATTTGCACTTTCTGACATTTGCACTTTCTGATGTTTGCATTTTCTGATACTTGCACTTTCTGTAAAATGCGCGTTCTGATGCTTCCACTTTCTGACGTTTGCACTTTCTGTAAGATGCACGTTCTGATGTTTGAGCTTTCTGAACAATGCGTTTTCTATTGTGTGCGATTTTCTGAAAATTGCACTTTCTGTAATTTGCGCTTTCTGATGCTTGCAATTTCTGTAGTTTGCGCTTTCTGTTGCATGCATTTTCTGATGATAAGTGCGTTCCCAATCTTTATAGTACAATATTTGAAAAAGTACTTATAAAAAAAATAAAAATATATTATTATTAATAATTAAGCAAAATCGTCAATCTAAAGTAATAAAAAAAAGAGCAACCACCCTATTAGGCGAGAGGTCGCGTGCTGGCCACAGCAGATTTTTTCACATGTTATTCAAATTACGTATGCCGATGTAGATATCAACTTAAATCTTTTAGGGAAAAAGAAAGCTTTATTTAAATTTTGCTGAAGGAAGTATAAAAGCCTTTACAAAAGTAATTTAGGTAATAAAACTTAATGTCGGGGAAGTACTGTGGCGGCCACAGCAGATTTTTTAATTATGGCAAGAGAAGAGTAGATGTTGTGCTGTTAGTAGATGTCAGTGTTGTCAGATACACGATAATATCGATAATTTTATTCTAATAATTTCGTTGCTGTTTTTATTTATTAATATTTAAAAGTTACTCAAAAACATATTAATTTCAAATTAAGCGCGACTTCTGCGCGGAAATAGTGTCGTCGATATATTTGACTTAAGGATGTACACGAAAATTTTCTTTAAAAATATGTCAAAACACGATATTTTCTTTTTACATTACACGGTAATTTTCTTTTAAATGCGATATTTTTGAATTTACAGTTTGTATGTACATGATAATTTTCTTTAAAGCTGCGTTCACAGACCTATTCGTTGTAATGGGAGTGTTCGGTGGCGAAATGCTGCAAACGCGGCGCCACAACCGACTTGTACTCTCCCGAACTTTGTATAGTAAATTGAGAACTTATGAAGGCGCGAGCTAGCGTAAAGTGTACATAATTGGAGAATCAATTCCTAAAAGTGACAGTTACTTAAGGCGGGAATGTAGCTTTATAATTATAAAGAGGAAAAACAGTGCTCTACGGTTTGTAAAATATTGAATCTAATACTAACGTAAGAACATTAGAATTTTTTACAACAATATTTAATATTAATTCTACAGTGCACATATAATTATCACATATCACATAATTTAGGGCATTTTAAATACAAAATGTATTAATTTTCATGCGTCGCGCTGTAGGTAAAATGTTATACAGTATATAAATAATGCGTTGTATTATTTCATTTGTCTTATAAATACAATATTTTACAAATACGATGCCACTTTTTAGAGCGTGTTCGCTATGCTGCCTTTGTTCGACACACTGCTAAATCTGTATATTTCTTTCCTTTTTCTCAACGAAATCGTAGACAGCTACATTCCGGCCTTAAATTCGAGGTTAGGGCAGCAGATAGGTTTTCGTTTTAAAATGCGTTCTTGTATTGTTTGTGCAAAAAAAAAAACTAATCTCAATATGTTACCACAAGATGCAATAAGAAGAGAGTTATGATTGCAAGAATTAAATAAGTTAAATATCAATATATATCTTCCCAATTCACTTTTTAACTGGTCTAATTTCCACGCGTTATAACTCATTGTATATAGCAAATAAAATTACATCCCCACCGTATGAAGATAAAACTGTTACTTAGTTAAATTAAATTTAAATTATCCCGGTACAGTGACAGTACAAGGCGGTGCTGCTGCCATCTACGATAAGCTTTGCCCGAACACTCCCAATGGAGTGTACTTTCACATAATTTAGGGCATTTTAAATATAAAATGTATTAAAACTAATGCGTCGCACTGTAGGTAAAATGTTATACAGTATATAAATAATGCGTTTTATTATTTCATTTGTCTTATAAATACAATATTTTACAAATACGATGCCACTTTTAGAGCGTGTTCGCTATTGCTGCCTTTGTTCGACACACTGCTAAATCTGTATCTCCTTTTTCTCAACGAAATCGTAGACAGCTACATTCCGGCCTTAAATTCGAGGTTTGAGCAGCAGATAGGTTTTCGTTTTAAAATGCGTTCTTGTATTGTTTGTGCAAAAAAAACTAATCTCAATATGTTACTACAAGATGCAATAAGAAGAGAGTTATGATTGCAGGAATTAAATAAGTTAAATATCAATATATATCTTCCCAATTCACTTTTTAACTGGTCTAATTTCCACGCGTTATAACTCATTGTATAGCAAATAAAATTATATCCCCACCCTATCAAAATAAAACTGGTACTGAGTTAAATTAAATTTAAATTATCCCGGTACAGTAAAGTGACAGTACAAGTCGATGCTGCTGCCATCTACGATAAGCTTTGCCCGAACACTCCCATTATGCCTGTGGCACACCGGTCGAGGAGCATCGAGGACCATCGAGTAACTCCTCGATGAAACGAAAGAACGCACCCGTCCGCGATGGATTTCTATTTAATCGGTGACAAATACATCAAAGTTTTGCGCGAAATCAAATCCAAAGATACGTCTGAAATGAGATACATTCGTTTCATCGAGGAACAACTCGATGAAAATAGCGGCGCTCCTATTTTTCGTCGAGGACGGGGTGCGTTCTATCGTTTCATCGAGGAGTTACTCGATGGTCCTCGATGCTCCTCGGCAGGTGTGCCACAGGCATTACGAACGAATTAGGACTGTGAACGCAGCTTCAAATATGTTAAAATGTGGCAACACTGGTACTGGTAGTTGTAGTTGTCCAAGTTGCCGTTCTTCGTTCGTAAGTACAAACGTCAAACTACCTATTGTCAAACTACAACATTTTGGGTAATGAAATATTTGTGATTTAATTTGTAAATAAAATGTCATATCAACTATATAGAAATACAACTCTTGGGCATACGCTACAAGAAAGTTTAGATGAACTAATTCAAGTAAGAAATATACAAGTACGCAAACATAAAAGAAAATAACCTAATATTTATATTTTCAGTATGGACAAATAACGCCGCACATAGCTTCTAAAGTTTTGCTTCAATTTGATAAATCAATTAATCAATCATTAGCAACACGAGTCAAATCAAGATTAACATTTAAAGCTGGGAAATTAAACACCTATCGATTCTGTGATAATGTTTGGACATTTATGTTAAACGATGTTGAATTTAGGGAGGTACAAGAAGTGGCTAAAATTGATAAGGTTAAAATAGTAGCTTGCGACGGGAAGAGTGAGTAAAATTCTTTACACACTTGCTCTTAAATATTCAGCACTGCTTACTAAAACACAGCAATAATTTCATCGATCGTAACAAACAGGTGGTGGTTCTGGACAGTTCTATTTGCTTTACTCCTAGTTTTTAGTTTGTAATTATATTATCTGCTTGTATCATGTGCATAGTATGTATAAAGAATAAAAACACCATGTGCCATTATTTGTAATATTGTAGTTTACGTAATTATTTCATTTTAGATGTAGCAGAAGAAGGAAGCTCAAAAAAGTAATTCTACAATGTTTGTACAATAAATAAGTGCACATATTTTACACATAAATATATTCTTATAAAGTTTGTAATAATTAAATGTTCCTTCAATAAAATATTTATAAATTTACATAATTTTATTTCATTGAAAACGTACATAATCAACTTTACTTCTTATTAAATACAAAGGAGGTATGATATGTTCCGTACAGGAACATTTTATTCCCGAAATATAGTCGAAAGATCCTACCCTATTATTACATTGTGGACAATTCAATTTTCCTTTTGTATAATTCTCATTTTTAGCTGCTGCTGATACCCATGTTGGAACATTATTTTCATCCAGAAACAAAAATGAGTTATCGTTACATGCGTTTAATTCATTTTGTTCTTCCTTTAAACTATGACTTGTTATTAACACATTGTCAGTATCATCTATTAAAATACTTCTGCATTTTTTACATTTTATATTATTTGAAGACATTTCAAATATTCTGTGAAAAAAACATAACCTTAACCCTTAAATTTTTGATCTTAATAATGTAACCTACATTTATTATTTACCTGTATTGTATTTATTTTAAGTTAATTAAATATTTCTTCAGTCACTGTCAATTCTTTTGCAAGTATCACAAGATTGAATATTTTTTAGTTACATTACCTCGACTCGAATTAGTTTAAAATATTTGAGGTTATTATTATTATTAAAATATAAACGATAAATCTACGTCTAGCACAAATGCTAACGATTACCGAATGAAAAATGTTTACTTAGCGAAATATAATACGAAATTGTGTTTGGGTATTAAATTTTACTAGACATAAACAAATATTGTAGTATTATGCGATATTTACTTCTTATCGAACGTTATTATACCATATAAACTATTAAGTGACTTGAACTTTGAAGAATTAAACTATGAAACGAAATAATGTTAACTTCGAATTATTCCTTTATTTCATTTTTTGGATTTGTTCAATAAGTTATTCTATATACAAAGTTGCTTTATCAGCAAATGGTAATGAAATACTTTATTATGTTATTATTTTTATAATTTCTTTTTGTAATTTTTAGAATACTTTGTATCAAGTAATTTTGAAGATACTTATAACGATTTTTCAAATGGCTGGAGTTTTTTAAATAGATCCAAAGATGTTTCAGATCATGAATGGCAATATTTAAAAACTGTATCATTGGATTTATTGCCATGGTTTTTAATTCACTTCATTGTTGCAGAAGTTTTACGACAATCAGACAAACAGGTGATTTTCTAAATAGAATGTATTTAAAACCATAATATGACGTTTTAATTTTCAGTTTTTAATTTACTGGTATGCCACTATAAGTTTTTTATATATTTATACAAATTTTGGAGTACAAATTTCTCTGTATTTTTTATTTCAACCAGTATTAGGATATTTAGTACTTCAATTTAGAAGTAAAATTATCGTTTGGCTGTATTTTAGTGTATGTTTAATAATTATTACTTATTTTAAATGGCTATATTCAGAAATATTCAGTCATTATTTTGCATATGTCACTACTACTGGTATTTTTTGGATAAATTTAAGAAGTTTGAATTATTTCTTATATACATTAAATGAACCAGAATTACGAGAAATCAGTATTAAAAATATAATAACTTCAATTTCTTATTGTCTATATTTACCTTTATTGATCACTGGACCTTTAATTTTATTTGCCGACTTTAAAACTGTTTTTTATTCAACAAAAAATAAAGATATATTTCAAAGAATAGTAGAACTGCTTAAAAAATTAGCAAGATATATGTTTTGGCTTGCGTTTATGGAGTTTTCCCTGCATTATGTTTACACAAACGCTTTGAGTTTTCAACCACAGGTAAATTCAAATAGGTTTTCAGTAATATTTTCTTTTCAATACAATTCTTATTGCAGATCGTTAATAATATAAACTCTTGGGCATTATATGGATTAAGTTACTGCATGGGACAATTTTTTCAAATGAAATATGTTGTGTTTTATGGTATAAGCACAAGTTTAGCAAATTTTGAAGGTATGCCAGTTCCTACTACACCTAAATGTATTGCAAGAATACATTTATATTCAGATATGTGGAAATATTTCGACAGAGGCCTATATTTGTTTTTGATACGGTAAACTCACAAAAAAATGATTTAAAATAATATTGAAATGTTAAATTTTTAGGTACATATACATTCCTATTTCTGGAACAAATAAAACAGTTCCAAAAAAATTATTTGCTTCGTTTATTTGTTTTGTTTTCGTTTACGTGTGGCACGGAATCCAACATTTTGTTGCCATTTGGTCGTTGCTCAATTTTATCGGAGTTGCAATAGAAACTATTGTCCACGAAATATCTCAAATTAATTTCGTGAAAAATAAAATAACGAAAAATATGTCCGATACCGCATATAGAAGACTGAAATGTATGTTAGCTTCGCCTTTATTTGCAATGTCAGCTATTTCAAATTTTTATTTCTTTACTGGCATAGAAGTTGGTAATATTTTAACGGAAAGATTTTTAAACGGTAAGGCTCTTTTGCAGTTGTACTTCGGATCGAAAATAAAATAAAATATTATTTCAGATTCCACATTTGTGACAATGAATGTTTTGATTGTTTTATATTTTGGCAGTCAAGTTTCAATGGAAATTAAGCTACGAGAAGAACAACGACAAATTAAAAAAGTATCTTAAACTTGTACAAAATATGTATTTACATTTTATAAAATTATACATGATATATTTTAATGAACTATTTCAGTATTAGGGCAAAATAAAGAAAAATGGAACATTTTCAAATCAGAAATTTTTCTGATTCTTGCCTGACATCACAGAATAATTAATAACTTACAATTTCATCTCTTATTGATTTTTTGCATACGATTTCTTTTTAGCCTTTCCAGAGCTTCTAGTCTCTTCTTTTCTATTTCCTGATGTTTCTTTTTAAACTCTAATTTCGCTCGTGCTTCTCGTCGTTTCTTCTCAATTTCTTCTGGTGAACATTGTATTAATTCTGATATTCCCGTTTCATCAGATTTGGTTCGAGAAACTAAAGTAGAACTAGAAATTGGTTTCGTAAAAAAATTCGTAGGAACTGAATTGAACCTAGAAATTGATCTAGGGCTAGAAACTGTAAGATTTGCCTTAGTTATAATTGTTGGCTGAGAACTATTTGAATTCGAGGAACTGCTTGCTTGGGAAAGTTTTTCAATTTCTTCATCTTTAATTTCTTCCAATAGTACATCAAACGAATCGTCTTTAATTGTTGTATCAATTAAATGCGATTTATTTTCAGTAGATTTAAATTCTTTGTTGTTATTCATTATTGAAGAACACCATTTGTTTAGATTGTAGGTTTCTTCTACTTTTTGACTACATTTAATCATTTCTTCATCAAACGAATCATCGTCAAAAAGATCTATGTTCTCCGACGAAGAAACTGGAGGCTTAGGTTTAACAAAAATATCATCTGTATTAAATAATTGATTATCATGCGTGTCTTGATCTTGTAAGTTATTAGCGAGTTGTTCTAGTTCTGCTTTAAGGGAATTAAATCGAGGTAGAGTTTTATCATTTGGAACATGTTTCTTCGGCAGTTTTGGTGATGAATGTAGAATACGTTTCCTGAGAATGTTGCGATTTCCTTTTGAACGGGGCGAATCCCAGTCCCACACAACATCGAGATCATCATCGCCACTGTCTTGAGTAAACCGCATAAAGAAAGGGCTTAAACGCTCGTCTTCTATATCATCTCTGTTTAAACTTTTGCGAGCTATTGGGGTAGTATTTAAGTTGTTTACTTTAACTTCAGGAAGAACAGTGTCAGCTTCTTTAGTTGATACAGTATCTATTGTAAATTATATCGTAAATAAATTGGTTATTTGTATGTAAATATTTAAGTCTCACCGTTCTTAACTGATTTTATATCTTTGCATGCTAATCTAGATAACTTTGATTTACTATTCATAGTTAAACAACAATATAACAAGTATAAAATAATAACTTGCAACAATTTCAATAAAAACTTAACTTATGGCACTTGCATTAAAGTTTTTGCTTTGTTTCGGTAAGTAAATGTCATTCGTATTTGTCAAATTTCTACACTACACAAATTTAATTTTCAGAGCTACCAACTTTATTTCATTACATTATGACCAACTTTTGACTTGACGTTGATACAACCAGTGTAGCCAAGGGAATAAAAATTATCTTTAACTACAAAAAAGTTGTAATTTTATTAAAATATACTTTAAATAATTATTTCTAAAAGTTCCAAAAGTTTTGTCCACGGTTTTGCCTTTTGTGATTGCATTATTAATATATTGTATTTTGTGTTTTTCATATATCTGAATTTTTTTTTCAAAAGTTGGCAAAATTGACAGCTGTCAAGTCACATACGTCAAACGTTTTAAAAATGATTGAAATAACAGCAAAATTAATAAGAGGATCTGTTTATTTATCTGGCGAAACTATCGAATGTTGTATAACTTTTAGTCATCCACTATCACCGGAACACAAAATATCACAAAGTCATTTTGATACTTTCGAAAGTTTAGCTTGGGCTTCAGCCCAAATTCATTGTCAGTGCACAACTGACCCAAAAGTATGTAAAGAAAATGATTCCAAGCCTATTCTTTCCACAAGTAGCGATACAGCCTTAACAGTTGGCAATCAAGATTCCGGAAAAATTGAAATTGCTACAAAACCGAGGATATTATTTTGTGATTTGAGGCTTTCTCCTGGCGAAACTAAATCATGTAAGATCCACAATTCTTAATAATTACTATAGCTAATTACTAGAATATTTTGCAGTTATTTATCGTGAAACATTACCTAGTGATGCCCCTCCTTCATACAGAGGCCAACTCGTAAAGTATTCGTACAAAATTACAATTGGAACACAACGAATAAACAATCCTATAAAATTATTGCGAGTACCTATGAGAGTACTGCCGATTAGTACTTTAGGTTTAGCTGATATTGGACTTCTTTGCAATGATACTAGCGAAGAATTAACTCCTGCAAATCCGTTTATGGAAACAACTCAACGTGAAACACCGCTTGATGTAGCTTTACAAGATTTACAGGTAATCTACGAGGGCGGTTTTGATAAGTCAGTGACTTCATAGAAAATTGAGCTTTAATTATGTTTTTATTTTCCATCGTTAATAAGTTACACGAATATATAAAATTTTATCACTGCGTTTAAAGTGTCTGAAATAAATCAATGTACAAATAGATACTTTCTTTGTTTTTGTAATACTCGAGTAATTTAATTATTATTTTAAAAATAAACATTAAAAAAGTTACATATAGTGACATAGATGCCTACCTATTTAAATACTAAATAAAAATTTGAAAACCGTATCACTCTTAAGTGCAATAGATTCTAAGATTTGTATGCTTCAAATTTCATACACTTTGAACGCAGTCTGAAGTAAATCTGATGATAAGTAAATTTTTTACAGCGTTTAGATGATTTTATTGCGAAAAAATTGAAAATTAAGAATTTCGCGTGTTCTGGAACACTAATATTTGCGTGAAAAACCATTAAAAAACTGAAGAAAAGATTGAAAAGTTTGCTTCATTGTACAGAATGGTTCACAATTGGTTTACTAGATTTAATTGTGGTCGTATTGGAACAAATGAAGATGAGCGTTTGGAAAGTCTAAAAGAGAACATTTCTGCAGAAATGTTCATTAAATCCATGATATCCTGCTTGAAGATCGTCTTACGAAAATATGTGAGATTAGTAAAATTGTAATTATATCATCTGTACGTGTATTTAATATTTTGAATAGGTATTAGCAATAGCTATTAGGGTATGAGGAAGTCATCGGGAAAGTAGCTAAAAAAGTGTGCTTTCTCTACCTTTACTCAAATGCGATTGCAACTGCAAAATTAGTTGAATTACACTATTATTTACTAACTCATTCATTGTATTCTGTAGATTTAGCTCTTTGTGACTTTTTTATTTCCAAACATGAATAATTGTTTTGGTGGACTTTTTTCATCGAATGAGCGTGAAGATAAGCATATCGAGCTAAAAGAAGATTATGTTGCTACAAAAAAAAAATGTTTTCACCTCAAAAGTCACTGACTTATCAAACCACCCTCGTACATTATTATTTATAGTTACAATGTACTAATATTTAAATTTTATAGAACATAACTGCAAGAAGAAGTCCAAACTTTTATATGATTTCAAATACTCGCGGAAAAGTCGGCAGATTTTGTTTATTCAAATCAACTTATAAGTTAGGAGAAGACATCGTTGGTACTTTTGACTTTTCCGTGGCAACAGTCCGATGTGTGCAAGTCTCTGTTTCTTTACAATGCGAAGAAGAGACTTTTGTTGAAATAAAAAATAAGAAAATTAAGCAATCTAGAATTGTTACGTATAATAAACACCATGAAGTATGTTTAGGATTAAAGTTGTCCCAATTAATTCTACCGATTCCATTGTATGTTACGCCAGCATTTTCAACTCCGTTAGTGAGTTTAAAATGGCGGTTACATTTTGAATTTGTAACTAGTACTTGTAAAGGTTTGGAAACTCCGGGATTAGATCAATGTGGTTGGCAGGCTCCTCCTGATATTGCGATAGAAACCATGGTCTGGAGTTTGCCGATAAGATTGCTGTCAACTACTCCGTTACAAGTTTCGCAAGGACTACAAGCTAACTCTACTCAAACTATTGTTATTCGTTAAATGAATTAATTATAAGACGAAGTTTTCTATTGTAATGTTTATAATAAATTATTTATAAATATAATATTTTATATAATCAACTTGTTTTACTAATATGCCGAAATTTGGTGTAATTCCTACTCAAACTATTGTTATTCGTTAAATACATTAATTATAAGACGAAGTTTTTTATTGTAATGTTTGTAATAAATTATTTATAAATATAATATTTTATATAATCAAGTTGTTTTACTAATGCCGCATTCGCAGATCGAAATTTGAGTCGTAGCACAATCAAGACAAAAGAATTTAAACATTTTTCAGAACAAATCAGCTGTTTATTTTACTTTATTTACTTTAATTTCCTCCTAACAACTTCACAAATTTCGGACTGCGAATGCGGCTTAAAGGAGAAAATTAATAATCTATATTTGTATTGGTTTATTTCAACTATAATATGATTATTACATAGATCAACATTACTTAACAATAAAACAAATTCTGTAGTATAAAATTTAATGAACGATGTCCCTGTACCCACTTTACAATGACTTACATCAAAATACGACAAAATGTTTAATTCACTTTACAAATACTAGGATCGTGAATATATTAACTTAATAATACTGAAGCACATTCATTAGGCCTTTTTGTTCTGTAACAATTTCTATGATCTTAATTTTATGCCAATGTAAAACTGATTCGCGAAAACTATTGTCATCACAGATTCATTTTCTAATTATAAGAGAAGAATTTGGAATAGTTTAAGATGTAAAAAATGAAGTACTTAAATATTTGTTTATCTGATTATATTTAATTGTTATATAGACATTTAAATGAAATCTATTCTACAAAGAGAAATTATTAAATCTTTTGATTATACACAGTTTTTCAAACAACATTGATTTAAAATGATATAATATATTATTTTGAGAATTTGTTAAATATGATACAAATTTGACTTCATTTTTTACATAAATATGAAATGGTGTTTCGAGTTCCTATAGCAAATTGAAAATATTGCTTAGAAAATGTTTTTTTTTTACTTAAAGTAAAATTTGAAATGGAATGGTTAAAAATTGTTAATAAAACGCATTTACGTTTGAATTCATTAAATTTAATAAAAATGTGATGCATTTCTACCCCCAAGCTTTTGTAATGTTTGAAATGTTTAAAAAGCAAATTTTATCTCTAGTCATTATTTGTTCGGCGATTCTCAGCTCTTTGAAAACTTAGCAAGAACACTTAAATTTAAAATTGACGCAATGATACCTCTATCACATAATCACATATTACAAATGTCAATTTGTTAAGATTAAATTAAGATTTTGGCCAACATTGTTTAGTTTTAGCGTAAATACCAGCAAATTTTGAATAATAACCAGTGCAAACGTTTTAAACAGATCTAATAAATATATATCTTTGTACTGCCTGAGCAATAATATTGAGTATTGAGCAATTACTGAGTAAATTAATATAACAATTGGAAGAAAACTTGACTGGTATTACTGCTATTTGTTCGTTAGCTCGTCAGACCTTTAATGAGTATTTTAAAATTAATTTAAACCACGTAACATCAATTCCTTAAGCGGATGTTTCAAAGATTATATTTCATTATTAAATGCATCCACATTTATAACTGTATATACAAAATATAAATTAAGTAGCGTGCATGATTATATATGTTCTACTATTTCATATTTGTAAATGTACGTATAAAATTAAGACAGTTCACCCGTAGTTCATTTATATCGTAAGTAACTGGTAAATTTTTTTCAATATTCAGAATTCTGATGCTATTGGTGTAACTGGTGAACCTTCTTAAATATATAAAACAAAAGTACGAAATTTTATTCGTTGTTTGTATAAAAATTGCACGTTTATTAATGATAATCCTCATCATCTTACAACCATTGAAGCTTAACTTTTAAAACTATGAGTAAATAAATTTAAGTATTTTGACACAACCTTCTTTAAATGATTTGATCATTATACCAACTTGTAAATAATTAGATATAGAGATTATAAAAACTAATATAAATAAACATGTTGACTGCCACGGCAGATCGGTGTTAAATTTTGAGACAGACAAATCGAAGATAAAAATATGAGAACAAATAAACGAATAGCGATATAAATTCAACTCAACAAAAAACATGAATATTGTAATATGAAACGAGTTTACAATAATAGCTATAATACTACGCGAGAATGAAGTTTACGATAAGAGTTTTTTCAAACGTAGTAATCCACATGAGTGTATTATATACGAGTTTCATATACCTACTATTTTTTCTAGTTTCACGCTTCATCTTCAACTAAAAAATAAAATTTACAGATTTTTAAGTTAGATCATTTTTAATAATTTAAAAACATAATCAGAAAAATAATCTATATCAAAATAAATGTAGGTAATTTAAGTAGTACATATTTCATAAAAATATGTTTTATAAAATCAATCTGTATCGAAATAAGTGTCATTAGAGTACGGGTCAAGCATATTTAATAAGAAGATTTAAAAATAGGAGTAGAAAATTAGAGTATTTTGGTGCCTACATCCTCCACTAAAAATTAAATCAATTAAAATGTGACTTAGAATAATCGACGATATAATGGGGGTTTCCAAGCCTACGACTTTTAAAGAAATACTTATTGAATATCAATTCTTAACATATATCAAGTTATAGTAAAGTGATAATAATTATTAATTTTGATAGATTTATTACCTTTTTATCGAAATGAAAATATAACTCTTTTGAAACGTGCATTAAAATGCGCCATGTGTGACGTAGACAACATTGAAACCAAATCGTGAGTAGATTTGTTCGTGTAAGATCGTTTTTTAACGTTTTGAATACGAAATGGACGACGGACCTGTGTTGAAATAAGGTAAGATCTACGTATCGTATTCGGTCCCAGTCCTTGTCAGCGCGGTGAACGTATGTTAGGTTAGGTGCCACCTATTTTTTTTAATTTTATGAATTTTTTTCTGGCTTATTAGCATATTTTTTGGCAAATAGAAAAAATACGGGTCTAATATTTTAATGTATAGATTAACATATAAAAAATCAAAAAATTGTGGAAAGCCCCATTATATAGAATGACAAAGATGAGATTAATTTGGCTCTATGATAACTGTATTTTCGCATACGGCCAAAAGAGTAAAATGAAAAAGATTCTTTATCTTGGGGTTATAGATTTAATACGAGTATAGTGCTTCCCCCCTTTCAGTCGCCCCCATCGTGGCAGTCCCACAAGCTTCCCACAGCGGGGTGTTCCATATGTTAGGGTCAGTATAATTTTAAAAGCCTACAGCGAGTTTGTTGTTAACAAAAATTATTTCTAAACTATTGTTTCATAATCGTTGAAAACACTTTTTTCTAGATTTGAATATTCCTTTACGTGTGTTTTCTTCATCCATCGGATTCTAGATTTAAAATTTCTATTTATGCATTTGTTTATGAAATCGTACAATTATGAGTTATTTAGCTCCGCAAAATCGTAGTGAAAAGTACAATTTTAGCTCCGCATTTTTCGACCAATTAGAGCGCTGTCTGTGCACGGGTTCGCTGACGAGAAATGGCCAGAACGTCGGCTTTGTTCTTGCAACCCGTAATCACTATTTGTTTTGTGTTAACATTTTGTTTTACTGTTACAAATTTAATATAATTTTGCGATTTCATAAAAAATATTATAGGTAATATTATAATCTCGGCTGTAAAAATATTTTTTATTACGAATGTGGAATATTATTTTTCGAGCCACTAGACGCAAAAAATAACCACTTGAGTAATAAAAAATTCTTCTTTACAGTCTAGATATATAAATACCTATTATGTATGCATTTTCTTGCCTCTGAATTTTCGGGTGTTTCATGAATCTACGCAAGAATTTTCTTGTACTTTGAGTTGAGTTTTCAAGAATTGGGTGGGCATCCGTTCAAAGGAACGAATGTGTATGTGTCTAATAACAGTAGCACTGCAGAATTAATAAAAAAGTAGTCATAATTTTAATATTTTTAAAATTTCGGGCAAAAATATAATTAAATTATCATAACGTGTTCACGAGATTCAGTTTTGACTATCTGTAAAATTGGGTCATATAAAGTTATAATTAATATCGAAACCTACTGTAAATTCTGAAAGTTGCGTCATTTAACTTTACTGATAAATTGTAAAAACACTTTACACTTTCATTCTTTTTGCGTCACATATTCTTATTTTAAGATAAGATTAGTGTGGTTCCAGCTTCCAGCAAATATTTTAATGTAAATATCAGTTTTTAAGGAGCGTATATAAAATGACAGAGTATAAAAAGTTTAGATGTGCATAAGGGTAAGTGTATTTTGACTAAAATAACGTTTCGGAATACAAATTTATATATAATATTTGATCCAAATCTAGACTTGTTATACTGTTTCATTTTATAAGCGCTCCTAAAAACCTTAATTATTCGAGTATCATTGCTCTGTTGAGCACATATCCTAAGAACAAGGCTTAAAGTTTGTTCATAGAACCAGATAAAATCAATCTCCTTATAATAAAAAGGACGGATTGATGGACTAGTATGTTTCCAACTTTTCTGTCAAAAAGAGACACCGATAAGTGGCGTGGGTCAACTTATTAATAAAATGATTTTATCATTATTTCCAAGTTGTAAATAATTAATCTTCCTTAAGATTATAAAATAAAATAATAATTTAAATAAAGATATATAAAAATATACGTTATCTTGTAAACAAATACGTAAACATAATCTATTCGAGTTTAATTCCTTCGCCAGCGGTTTCGCGCATATTTTAGCCAGTTTTTGACAGGTCAGACTCTACCTGTGTTGTAAGTTTCCCAGCGAGCGTCGTCGGATTCGTGCGTTAGATATCGGCATCGGACTTGCTCTTCCAATTCTCTTAGGTCGCACCAGGTTACGTAGTCCTGTTTATTATTTATATTAAAACACTTATTCAACAGAGCAAGCCACTAAAGCTGAACGGTAGAAGTTTTGTTAATAATCCGCTACATTGTTTAGCAAGCAATTAATTACATTACATTACCATTTAATATATAACATGCATAATATATTTTTTATCTACGATTCTTAATTAATAATTATAACATTAAATAATACGTTCATTATAAGGTGGTTATGGTTTAAGCATACAAGGATATTTCAGAAAAATAATTTTTAATAAACTTGTTCCGTATTGAATGACTCATTTTTGAGAAAAAAATTAGTTTTTGTGGAAATATTAACTTACATTTAAAAAAATGGAATATATTGAAAATTGAAAGTCTTTTTAAAGTGCATCGCATGCTATAAAACTTAAAGCAAAAAGCATGTTACGTGTCATTTTGTTATCGAAAGATTGAGCTTAAAATTTGTTCTAATATATTTTTATGTATCGTCCGAATTATCGAATAACTTATTATTTTTCATTGTAATAAATTTCAGTTTCTGATTTAATAATAAGTAGTGAAAGTATTGCGCTTTGATGTATTATTGTCGCCAAACCAGATATTATGCGTAAAAGATTACAGGTTACATGCATAACATACAACGCAACATAAAATGTACAGACCGCTCGATAACAGTGAACTCTATAATACGTTCCTGGAAGCGAGCCGTTTCGTAGTGCACTACAAAACAGCAGCAGTGAGGCAAGTTGAGAGAGAAACAGACTTATGGCGTATAGCATTTGGGGAGTATCTCTATCACTGTCTAACCATTAAACCATCGCCTACGTTATGTCACTCATGTAGAACATGGGAAAAATTCCGTTTTTTAAATACAAACTTGCCTCAGCGACTGTAACACGCGCGTCCTTTCCAGGTACGTAGTATAGAGTTCACTGCTCGTTAAACATAAAATCAATAATAGCACTAATTCTTTGTATTGTTTATTGCAAAACTAAAGGTGGTAGTAAGAATATCTGTTAATAATCCGCATTGTTATTCATCATTTTAGGCAATTACCAACAAGCAATTAATACTGCCAACGTTGTAATTATTTTCTTACATTTTCCAAATATTTATATCAGTTAGGCAAAATTATCAGCAATTCGAAATGTTCCCATAGATTTTAATAATCGCTAAAAGTTGTAACAACCAGTGATCCATCTCAATTAGTTTTGTGTAAAGTGCAACTACATGCTAATATAGTTATTATTTTCTTTGCATTTTCCAAATTTGTATCAGTTAATAAATTATCAGCAATTTAATTCGTATTTTAAATATCAGAATCGTCGAAAATTCCAGTAACCGTTGAACCCCATTAATGTTTTTAGTGTACGTGCATAATTTTAGTGCTAAAAATGCGCACCATAAATTAAAAACTTTGCCTACCTGCAACCAGACGTGCGACAGCGATTTGTCAACCGTGTACCTCTTCCTCTGCTTAACTTGAAGTAAATTGTTAATTAAATCTATAGCGTCTGATGAGATTTCTTTCCAAGGGTTAGCTGGATACATAAATGCTGCGTTTTGAATTTGATCATTGATGTCTTCGTCTTCATTAAAAGGAAAAGTTCCACTAAGGCTCACGTAAACAATAACTCCAACACTCCACATATCTAGCGACCGGTTGTAGCCTTTATTTCGTAAAACTTCGGGAGCTGTGGCAAAACAAATCATATTAAATTATTAATATTTTAAAGCTAGTTTTACATACAGGTTGGTGGAGGTGAAATGCGAACATAGGGAAATGTATGACAATGGAGTTATCATGCTAGGCATCTTGATATACGTCGAATAAGTACTGTCAATGTCAAAGTAGCTGTCATATTATTGAAATTTTTATTTTCATTAAAATATTTTTTTGCATATGTGTACGAGCAGAACGAGAAAGTTTACATGCACTTTTAGATTTTATTATTATTTCTCTTATTGAATACTCTTTTTGCCACACAAATTCACATTACTTCGTTTTGTGACACTACTAAAAAATATATCAAGATACATGGCATGAAAGTTCGATTGTCATGTATGTTCCCTATGTTCGCATTGCACCTCCACCAACCTGTATGTCATTTTTCATTAATTTCTTCTCGAATAATTCGATAAATTGAAAAATAAATGTAAAATACATTTATCAATTTATTCGTAAATTTAATTACTTAAATTAAACTATACTAACAAAAACTGACAAATTTGACAACATTCTGAACCAACAAATTGATAAAAATAATTCCTGTACTAATTTGTAAATTTTTGATTATTTTTTTCAGTATTTATTTAACAGTGTTAAGTATTGTTGAAAAAATTGACAATTAATGTAAATCTAGCCTAATGGTATGTACGTATTCAAATTTAACTGCACAAAAATCTTCTTCGTGGTGTACTCTCCACTAATAACCGTGAGTTGACGGCTGGTAACTACACACACAAAATATAATTCACGATATGTGAATCTGTCACACCCAAAGTTGGGTAAAAGATGTGAAAGACATGAATGTATTGATTTAATTTTTGTTTGCCAAAGTTTAAAAAAAACTAAAAGATATAACTTAAGATTTATTTAATACAAGAAGAATTGAATTACAAATTTTGATTTTATTTTGTGTCATAAAGCCACATAATAGAAAATTCATAATTTACACTGAAAAATAGAACATTTTCAGGTCTCCTTGTACTTAATGAAGAAAATTTAAAAATTCTTTGTGATGAGACGTAAGTCTATAGTAAAAATTTACAGTTTTATTTGAAATTATTAATTATTTTGAAATTTGAGAAAAGAACAACCGTAGATTTATGTTCTATGTAAAATTATATACATACATACGTAAACAATAAAGATAATGCTATTTCCCTAAAAAAAAAAACAGGTTGGCAGGGACCTCGAAAAACAAACATTTAGTCTCAACATTCATCTACTCACAAATTCAAGCAATCAATATTCGTCAAATATTCCTATCCTGAAACACTTCTTTTGTCTTGTCTACAATCAATAATTTTTCATACAAGCTTTTTTATTCTGCCCACTCGGAATAATTCGCACTCGCAACAAACTATCAATCCATTTACTCACCGAACGTCCACACAAACGCTCAACAAAGGTGTCACCCGCATATATTCGTTTTACAAAGCCTTTCACTCTAGGTTCGTTCCACATATCCAAATAAAACAAATGTATTTTAACTTACATTGCCCACAACTATAACTATTTGTCCTTTTAAAAATATAGTTTTCCTCAGTGTAATATAAAAAAATAAACATACCTAAATATGCAGGCGTTCCAACAACAGATCTTCTAAAAGATTTCTCTCCAATGATTCTTGCGAATCCGAAATCGCAGAGTTTAACTTGCGGAAACTCCGAATCGGAACTCAGCAACACGTTTTCCGGTTTCAGGTCACAGTGAACAATATTCTGACTATGCAAATGCTTTAATGCTATTAAAATCTGCGTTATTAAAAACTTAGTAACTCGTTCACTGAGTCGTCCATTATCATGGTGTAGAATCATTTCTAACATGTCGCCTTTTAACTTTTCCATCACGACGAAAATTCTCTCTGGAGTTTCAAACATTCGTTCTAGGTTTACTACGCCTTTGTGGCGGAGATTTTGTAAGATGGCGACTTCGTTCTTGAGTTGAGCTTCTTGTTTAGTAGGAAAACGTAATTTGTCGATTACTTTTATCGCGACTGTCCGTTGGGTACGTTTGTGAACGCCACCGTAGACGATGCCGAATTGGCCGGAACCTAGCACTTCATCCGGAAAGATTTCGTACACTTGGCTCATGTCTGTGACTCGGTCTTCTGATTCGCCATTATCTTCTCCTTCTGTAAATGTACAAATCGTATTTAAGAAGCAGTACTTGTAGTTTGTGTCTGTCATACCCGAAATGGGTAATAGACTGTGCTTGTATAAAACATAGTAGATAAATATTTTTTTAACCCATTATCTCTAAAAATGTATTAATACGTGGTTTTATGAATGTATTATGTTTGATAAATTACTATATAAAATATGTAACAGGTGTAACAAAAATCTACTGTTGGCAACATAAGACTATCTCAAATTAGCTGTATTTTTATATGTAAAAATGGTTGCTTTTTATAAACAATTTTTGGACAATGTTATTTTTGATATTCCTGTGAAATTACTTTCCTAAAACTTGAATTTTAAACCTGTTCGAATTGATATAAATACTGAAAACTGGGTTTCAGTAATTGACCTTTTATGTTTAATTATTAAACTTGATGATATGGAAAAGCTCTTGGAAATTTATTTGAAATTGTTCAAAAGTTAAAACCAATAATAAAGAATAATTTAGAATAATAATTAAAATATAAGTTAATAAGATCCACCAGGCAAAGATAGAGTACTAGTGGTTAAATATGGCTCATTATTAAACTTGAAACTTACTTTTAGGTTATTTCAATCAACTCAATAAATCTTATTATTGTTATTTATTATTAAGATTTCATAACAAAATTCTAACACGTCTTCAAGTTAGACAAACTTATTTTTAGTATTTAGTATGATCGTAAACATGAAAATGTTGAGTTCAATAAAAATCATGAATAGTACAATTTCTAATTGATATCAATGCATCGCAGAGTTTATCGATCAACTGATGATTCTGTATAAAATTTCAGCGCGATTTTCTAATAATATATCCAGAATCGTATGATACTTTCAGAGTAACAATAAGTGAAGCATCATAATAATTAAAAGAAACCCAAATCAACTTACTAGAAGTGTTGGTGACAGGCAGTAGCGCTTGTCTTATAGATGTTTCCCAGCTTTTGGCTAAGTACGCCCCAACTCCACTGTCGGGGGGCGGTAGGTTCATGTCCCCATCGCGAAGATTAAATAGGGGATCCTGGCCCACAAAATAGTCGATGTTTGTGGTTCGTAGCTCGAAACAGTGCATGATTTCTAGGAGAAAACAATACAATTTATATTATGAAAGATTTTTATGTGCCATAAGCTTATAACTTTATAGTTAAATAACCTTTTTGAATAATTAAAAAATATTTTAAGAATTACGTAATAATACAGCACCAAATTTGTATTTGAAATGATATTTTGGTATTTTAAACTGGCGCATTCAATATTTGATTTTAGGGCACAATGATACGTTTATAAATTGGAAAAACTACCAATATCTTTAAATTAATTCTACTTAAAATAAAGGCATGCGACTTCAAACACTAAATTCAGCATATCTTAATTGATTTACAATTTATAAATTTAATAGTTAATACTTATAGAGCTCCATGGATATAAATGAATGAATAAAATAAAATAATTGGCTGCAGCTCCAATAATTATTTACAATCATTTTTACGAAATACATATTTACCTATGACGAATTTTTGCATATTTGCTAGTGTTTAGTAGTTTATGTGTAAGACAAAAATTGTAAATATGTTATACATAATTAGAATTGATTATTATTTATAAATATTGAATATTATATTGAATTATTATTTAATCAAAATAAAACACTTTCATGGAGAACTGTCCATATTTTACTTCTGTACACCGCTGTACTTGAGACAATGCTTGTTTGGTTCAGTTTGGTTTATGCTTGTTGATATGATGTAACTTGTTGAATCTAATTTTTGTAGTGTGAAGATTTTAAATGAAAATATTATAAAATAACTATATTCTAAAATTGTAGATCTCAAAAATACTCATTTCAATTTTAGCAGAATTTAATAATTAGGTACAATATTATTGTAATGAAACACTAATTTAATTAAGATCTGTTCGTTAAAACTTCGGATGCAATATAAATTAAAATGTTACATGAATAATCTTTATTCAAATCTTTAACTTTCGAATAAGTAGTCTCAAAACTAATAAATAAAATTTTAAAGTCTAAATTATTCTTTCACAAACAGATGCAGTCTTTTAAAAATTATTGTAATGAAACAGAAGTCACTAATTTAATTATTACGTTGGTGTTCGTTAAAATTCTGATAGTTTCAATGTTAATTAGGGAATAATTAAAAAAAATAAACAAGTTCCTTCTACAAATATACTGATTAAAGTAGAGTATCATATATTTAGAAAATAATAACAATTAGAAATTGAGTAGCTTATGTTGCAAATCACTTGAAAGCGATTTAAATAAATAAAATGCAACAATATACAAACCCAAATAGTTGTTTCATTTTGGACCACACTAAATTGAAGTTACTTTGCAACACACATTTTGTAAACGTAAACATTTTAAAAAATAAAATATTTATGCACAGGTACTCATCTCGTACGTACCAAACAATTTACAAATTTTAACTTGTTCCTAGTAGTTGTTGAATAACTTCTGCAGTAGGAAACCGTGAATTGACGACACTAGCGCCAAAATTTACGATAATCTACACGTATTACCAGTGGCGCCGTTGAAATTTTTTATGTACCCCTCATAAAAATAAAATAAACTCAAAGAAAACATACCTCCTTGTTTGACGCGTGCAGTATCGACAGCTAAAATATCAGACAGCGGAATTTCTTTGTAATACTTCGAGCCTTGGTCACTTTGGAATAAAGTAATCGACTTAGTGTCCAATCTCCAGTAATGTCGACGAACCTAGAACATTATAAATATATTTAACTAGGCAGGAAAGTTGCAGTTTTACTACCGCATCTGGCTATCAATTCAACCAAGACGGTAAAACTGGTTAATAGTTGTATATAGGACAAAAGTGAAGTTTTAAGGTACAAGCAATTTGTTTACGGCCAAGGTATATAACCGAGGTTGAAATTACTTCTTCTGAGTTAAATAAATAAATTATTATGTAAATTGTAAATATACCGAAAGTTTAACTTTAGACATCAGTATGATAACAAATTATGTCTTTGGTTGATAATTAATAATTATACTATTGAGATTATATTAATTTCTATCGTATTGCAATGCGAAATGAATGATTTACTACCACCAAAACGGTAAGTCAATCATTACTTACTCCATAATAGGGATGTAATGAAATATTTATTGCAAAAAAGAGTTGCATTTAAGTGAACACCAAAATAAATTACAGCTCCAAACTTAGTCAAAAAGACCATAACTCAAGACGTTGTTTATTATATAATGAATATATTATTTTCAATAATCGTGGATACAAATTTATTTGTATAATATTTCTTACCAGTTTTTCCTTATTTGTAAAGTGCACCAGCCAGCCCTCTTTAATAACTTTGGACCCGCGTCTTTTCGTGTGTTTCACAGACTGAACTATCCTCATAAGCGGAATGTTGGCACTTGGAGATGAGGAAGAACTACAACTAAAAGACAAATATCACCAAGAGCAAAAACGATGCTTAAATTTTACTTACACGTTTTGGCAATTGTTCATTAGGCAAGAAAGTAAAATATATCTATTAATTATGAAGCAAACAATGAAAACAAGCTGAGAGACTTACCTGGAAGGCACCGATTGCGTCGACGAGTCGTCTTCATCATGAACTGGAATTTCGATGTACTTATCGCCATTTGTCTGAGGAGGGGTCGTCACAACTTTGTCCGCTTTTTCAGTATCGCTGTCGTCTTCTGCAATTTGGTTTATGTTATCGTTGTCTCCTAAGCTATCCGCATACTCTCCACTACCTAAAAATATTTTATAATAAAAATTTGGAATGTATTTTAGTATTTTTTCGTACCTAGAAAATCTTTAGGCATCTCTCCAGTGCAGTCTTTTGGAATCTTGTCCATACACTTCTTGTGAGCATTATAATGACAGTCCTTGCATTGCATACCTTGTTTAAATAAGCCACGTAATAATTTTTTACAAAATTGGCAGACTGTGGGTCTAGTATATGTGTGGACTACGAAAGTGTGAGGAATCCGAATACGAGAAGACATTTCTTTTTCTATTCTGATTGGTCTACCCCCTAAAGATGGGGATCGACTTTTAACGGTGTTACCCTAAGCAGGAAAAATATCTATTATTTTTGTGTACGAAAAAATAAACACAAACAAATTAATAAACATTTATTTATTATAAAATGTATAATATAAAATATATAGTATAAAAAACCACAACCTTACAAAAATGGAATACTATTAGAGATTCGTGAAGGCATTAACAACTTTATATGCATTAAAAATAATACTTTCCATATACTTCCGTATACCAATTAATTATAACAGTCATTTGATGTCATGGACGAGAACTTGTATTACTATAATACTACAGCATAAATGTTTAAAAAAATGCTTGTAACGTTCATAATATTTTCCACTGTATTTATGTTTGATCTGTGTGAAATATACTCATCTCTTATAATTATTTTATTTAGATTTGACGAACACAGCCAATTATGCAACAAAGTCTACTCCAGAAAATATTCAAATAAAAAAAATGTCATGTATCAGTTAAAATAAGACGCACAAGTTGCCAATGCCTTAAATAATAATACTACGTCATAATACTAAAATTGTCATGAATTTTAACAATTTCCAATAATAATAAACTAAACTATAAATACCAATTTGTTTCGTAACACAACAAACATGCTCTACAACATGCTAATCATCAATTTTGGTAATGTTGCTGAAAAAATTAGCGATCCTTACCAAACCGGACTCCTCTGTAGAAGCCGAGTTCCCAGAAACCAAAGAAGAAGTTGATCCGCCTGACGGACTTCGAGGTACCTGCAAAGTGCTCGATCGCCGTCTCTGCCCGTTGTTGGCCCCATTGATACCCAAAAGAGTGTAGGAACAATTATTTGGAACCTTAATAACACATCGTTTGTGATAATTCTGCCCGCAGCCTGCAATTTGCAAAAATATATTAGAAAATATTCCAAAATATAACTGCAATTTATGTTACCTTCGCATTTGAGTCCTTGTCTCACTAATCCAAACAGCATTTCTCCACAAAAGTCGCAAAAAGTTGGTGCTTTATAAGAATGAACTGACAATGCATGTGGACGAACTATTGTGATATCTGGATCGTTTGTAATTGGTGCAGCTATAAACATATTAACATGTTATAAAGCGATTTTTTGCAGGTGGGATAATTGGTGCGCAATTGTGTGGACGTCCGTTGAGTAAATGGATTAATGTGTACAAATGATTCCCAGCGGGAATAATAAAAGATTGCGCGAAAAGGAATAACAACGTGGACGAGACAAAATAAGTGTGCCAGGATAGGAATTTTGGCGAAGTTTGATTGCTGGTTAAATGTTTGTGAATGTTGTGATTTTAAATTTGAGCTGATGTGTTTTGAAGAACTGTGCGATATTTAGCTATTGGCAACGGAACCAATTTTAACACTTAAAAGACTGGAATGTTGTAGTCCATCCAGCGAATCAACCAATTGCATCACAATGGACAACCATTGTTACTTCATTGTGACGGAATGGGTTGATTCCTTGGATGGACTATAGTTATTCTTGTTTAGAGTGGAATGAATGAATGTGTTTAAGGGTTCGTGCTTATCCTGTTTGGGGATATAGTATGATTTTTATGTATGTGTGTATAACCTATTTAAGAATCTGTTTACCTGTTAACACTATTTCAACAACTGTTTCATCAGTGATTTCTGAAGCGGCATTAATAAATTGTAAAATATTGTTACTATTATATTCGTGCCTAAATAATAGTAACCTGTCGTTCAAACGATTCAACCCATTGTCGGGAATCTAAAAACAATTGGATTTTAGTAATTGTTAACTCAGGAAAAATACAACAAACAACCTTATTGTTGATGAAGTCACATGCTAGATCCTTAAGAGTTTTAAGAGTAAGAGAACTGGAAGGAACTGTAACTGTGTCTCTTACTAGTCCAAATTGGAAGAGAAAAGTAATTTCTGGTCCCTCCATGATTTTTTAATACGAACCCCTGTATGAAAAACAATAATAAACACAAGAATAATTTATATTTTTATAAATACACGTACTTAAAAACGTCGTAACATTAATGTGCAACAGAACAAGACTGCGTCTGCGAGTGGTAAATAAATTTTTAGTGGGCGAAAGCTCTCATGTTTCACTTAAAACTATATAAAAACATGTATACGAAAGGCAAAATTGAATTTGACATACGTCAGATGTAGGGTTAAAGTAGTCGGCCAGTCATGTAATTTATTTTAATGTAAAACGCCACAGTCCAAAAATAAAACTGTTCAACTGTATCAATAATCTAATCCCGTTAACCACCTGATGAAGATAATCAAAACTTATTTTCCTATGTGTAACAACCCGGAAAAATAATAAGATTGGAAACATTATAATAACGTGTGGAATATAAGAAACTCTTTTATAAATGTAGAAAAATGTTGTAATGTCATTTACTTACATTTCATGTAATTAAATTTGTAGAATCAAAAACACGACACATCAAACTGAAATTAGTAACTTAATTTAATAATTTTAGTTGAATTTAGGTTAGACAATGGTAACACTGACTTTTGACAACGTCAAAATAAATATAATTTAATTATTAAATAAAAACTGTTTTATAAAATCGCAAAAACTGCTGTTCAATATTTTTTACACGTAACATTTATTCATATTTTATTATTTTTTTGAAAAAAGCATAATTGTGACAAAATACATTGTGAAAGTGACAGCTACAAGGAGAAGAAGACAAGACAACTCTGTGAAGAAGACCCATCTGTGGAAAAGTCTGACGACTAGAGCAGTATGAGTCAATCTGTCAACTAGTTGTTATCATTTTTGGTTTATATTATGATGATAAATTAAATTGAATGTCTGATAGTGACAGTGAAATTGAATTCGCGTCCGAAAACACAAGACTAATGGACGCACACGTTTCCAGAAATTCTGGTCCCGGCCCGGACACAGGTGAAAGTCAGTCCCGGAGAAGAAAAACTCGAGGAGAAACAACAAATCATGTAAATTACGGAGCTGTATGGGTTTATGGAGAGATTTATACGTATTTTGGACTCTTTTATACTAATTTTAGGCCGATGTATCAGTTCCTGAAGTTGCTATCCGACCTCCACCTACACAAGAAAGATCTCATCAACAACAGCAAGAGCCAGGCATTCCGGATGACGAAGAGGAATTAAAATATGGGGCCAAGCATGTCATCAAATTATTCGTTCCAGTTTCTTTGTGCATGTTGGTAGTAGTAGCCACGATAAGTTCTATAAATTTTTACACTACCAAAGATGTTTATCTGTAAGTCTTATCAGATAAAGTTTATTATTAGTCATTAACGAAATGAATTTTGCAGTATTTATACACCGTTTCACGAAAAGAGCCAAGAAACAAGTACGAAAGTATGGAATGCTGTTGCAAATTCACTTATTCTTATGGGAGTAATCATATTTATGACAATAGTTTTAATAGTTTTGTACAAATACCGTTGCTATAAGGTCATTCATGGGTGGTTAATAGTTTCATCTTTAATGTTACTATTTATATTTTCATATTTGTACCTCGAGTAAGTGTATCTGTTTGTTTAATTTACATGGAAATGATTCATTCTTTATTTTAAAGGGAAGTATTGCGAGCTTACAATATACCAATGGATTTCATCACAGTAGTTCTAATAATGTGGAACTTTGGCGTGATGGGAATGATCAGCATCCATTGGCATGGGCCCCTTAGGCTGCAACAAGCCTATTTAATTTTTGTATCTGCCCTTATGGCACTAGTATTTATCAAATATTTGCCCGAATGGACTACTTGGGTCGTCTTAGCCGTCATTTCAATATGGGGTAAGTTTTTTTGAATTCTTTTAGAACAATTTTTAATAATAATTTGTTTTAGATCTCGTCGCAGTTTTAATGCCAAAGGGACCTTTGCGTATTTTAGTTGAAACAGCTCAGGAAAGAAATGAACAAATATTCCCTGCTTTAATTTATTCATGTAAGTAAACTGGCAAAATTTTTGTGCATAAAATTATATTATTTTATTTTGCAGCCACATTTATGTATAGCTACGTAGCAATGGCCTCAGGAGATCAAGATCAACCATCTCAATCAAATAGGCGACAAAACCCACCGCCAGTAGATTCAGAAGGTATTTTCTCACACATAATACATACCTATCACGACTTTTACCCATCTTGGGTGTGTAAGCATCACTTATTGTGAGACATCGGTATATAACGGTTACTAAAGGTTTTTAGTGGAGTGTAATCTGAAATGTGTACCTGACTGAATTCGAACCTTACACTCCCAGCTACCCGCCCTATTAATATTCCTCCATTATTAAAATCTACTAACACAAACTAACAATTTCTAACACTAAAGATGATCCAGAAAGCGGATTTTCCAACGAATGGGTAGAAAGTCACGACGAAAGAGCAGCCAGAAGACAATTAGAAGTCAGAGATGTATCTAGGGGGCGAAACCCTGAATACAGAACTCAAATGAGACCGCAAGAACAGCAGCAAAATTCTAGACCAGCTCAACTTGAAATGGAAGAAGAAGAACGTAAGTATGTGATAAATAATTTAGAAAAAAATGCTTGAAAATGTAATTTTTAGGTGGAGTAAAATTGGGATTAGGCGATTTTATATTCTACAGCGTTTTAGTGGGAAAAGCGTCATCATACGGAGACTGGAACACAACTCTAGCTTGTTTTGTCGCAATTCTTATTGTAAGTTATCGAAAATATTAAATACATATCAATCACGCATTTTACTCATCTTGGGTGTGGCAGCCTCATATATTGTGAGTTAGCAAATTATACCATGTGTGCGGTTACCGTAGTCTCTTTCTAAACTACGAGGAATAAAACCAAAATTCAAGTGTGATTTCTATACTAATGATAATTAGCTAAAGCATTGCCGTTTTTACACCCAACACTTAGAAATGTTAGATTGAACTGTCGTGTTTATATTTACTGTCAGAATTCATTCTTGTAAGTTTATTACAGTATAATCAAATAACTTGTGAATTAAAGTTTAGGTGATTTAAGACATTAAGAAATTATAGTTATATCCTGGATGTTTAAGAGAGTAAATCTGACTTGATAAAAACAGACAATAGTGAAGAATACACCACATAGGAGATTATTGTGCAGTTAGACTGAAATGTGTGCTTGACTAGATTCGAATCAGAATCCCAGTCGGTCTCGATACGCGCTTTCATATTAATTTATTTTTAATTCAAGGATAATAATTTGCTTTTGATTTCAGGGTTTGTCGTTGACACTTCTGTTGCTGGCTATTTTCAAAAAAGCGTTACCAGCCCTACCAATTTCAGTGACATTTGGATTAATATTTTATTTCGCAACCAGAGAAATAGTAAAACCATTCGCTGATAGACTAGCAAGTGAACAGGTGTTCATTTAGTCTTCCATGATGGAGTGTCGTTCAATATTTTGTCATCTACACGTGTAACACATTTTAGATTTAATTTAATCTACACAATTCACAATAATAAGACTTAATTTCACTAATTGTAGGGTGACAAAATATTACAGCATTCCGTAAATTGTAAACAAACAATGAATCAAATAACACGAACTCATTGTTAATTTCTCTTGGTATTTATTGTATTATTTCAATTCGCAATTACATTGTACTGACTATGACAATTATTAATGTCACGTAAGAATTATGTAAAATATTGTGATTTAATAAATTATGCTTTTTTAACAAACACAACCTTAGCCTTTTTCAATACTGTAATAATTAAGGAGGAAAAGTTACTTGAAATATCCAGTCAAAACCGAAATGTCGGATATGCCCCGACACGGAGAAAATTTTCACCAAATTTCTTCAAAAAGTTTTCGGACAGGAAACTTTGTGAAGTGCAACTAACTTCTTATTTGTCAAATGTGACATGTGATCATAAATAGCTATTAAAGTTTCTCAAAAAAAATCTTCAGGAAATTTAATGAAAAGTTTCTCCATATGCACTGGACATTATATTTGAAGTAATTTTTCCACAATTGATTACGATTCATTGTAAAATTCTAAGTCTTCCGCAACTGCTTCTGGTTTATCAGACCAAATCTGATGATCTTTTTTAGTATTATAAACTTTAGTAGAAAAGCATTTCAAACAAGTCCATCTTACATGTTTTTCTGGCTTTCTCCCAACTCTCACGCGAGCATTTTCGCCTGGAACCATCCTAGTATGACATCCTTTGCATATATTTCGTTTAATATTTGAATCACTAAAAATCAGTCACTGTAAACTTTTTTACTGAGGGACTTTACTATTACTTACATTCGAAGTACAGCTTTTTTAGCAACATTAATTAAAAGGTTGGAATAATACGTTGATATAAATTCAGTACATTTCTTAAATTTTGGATTGTTGCTGTTTGCAGCTTTTTTAGCCATAAGTTCACTCGCCTACAAATTTATTTTTAAGATTGTGGTTATAAATATAACCTATAAATTTACCTGATATAAATAGTGCATTCTTGAAAAAATTTCTTTTCCTTGCACACCTTTTATCTGCTTAGCCATTTTACTGTTAATTTCTTCACTTAAATATAAACTTAACACAATAAATTGAAATGCTAAATAGCATTCAATAATGGACTGTACATGGGACGAAGAAGATGAAGAATTAAAGAAAGCCTGCTTCAGATTTCAAATTTGTGACTATGGACCACCAGAAAAATATTCTTATAAATCATTTCCAAGTATTTTACAAGATGGTCCACAATGCGGACTGATAGCTCTCGCTATGTATTGTAATTTTACAACGAAAGAAAGTATCGATGATGTTATAAACACCGCAAAAACTTTAAACTTTACTTATAATGGAGAAATGTTCAGCGCAGAAGAAATGAGTGCTTTAACTAAAAAGTTTACAAATAAAAATGTTGAGCTATATTCTGGTAGCTTATTAACAGATAAAATTAAAGATTTCTTGTTAAATAAAGGTGTTATGCTCGTACCGTATCCTTTTAGAATCGCTTTCTCTTATAACTTGAATTGTTTGTTAATTTGTTTCTTAATTTTATAAAGATATGACGCAGACGCCAATCATTCTCCTTGTTTAAAAAACGGACATAAGGCCCATTGGGCCCTAATTTCCGGAATTATAATATCAAATGGGACTTACATTATAGCCCGACAAGGAAAATCCAAACATCTAGGAATTTGGACACTTGTAGAATTGGCTTTAAGTAATTCTCAATTGAACGAATTCGCTCCTTCCAGAAAAGAAAGTAATTTGGAATATAAACTACCCGTAGACGGAATTTCCGGACCTAAGGGATTAAAAAACAAAAGTGTTTTAATATACAATTAAGACAAATTATTTACACAATTGCTTTTTATTTATATAAGCTGATAGTACGTTTGTCAAACATTATTATAAAATAAAATATTTTCTATTCAATGTTGTTCTTTTTCCTATTTTATTAACACGTTTACTGCAAGAAAATGATTTATTGGCAATTTTTTTGGTGTTAAATTCTGATTAAATTATTAGATTATCTTAATAGAAAATTGGCTAGTCTTTGGTCCAAAGTAGATCATAAAAAACGATACGACTAAAATAATCCATTACTTATATAAATACCATAAATACGTATTCTTTTGTTTATAAATGTTACAAATTTCTCACGCACGTGAGTAATATTCTTAAAAGATTTGGCCAATTGAACTTACTGTAATAATTATAGCAATATTAAAATAAACCATTTATTAAGTAATGTAGGTAATTTTCAAAAATAAAATAAATTACTGGCAGTTGATACTTGACATTTATTTAATAATGCATTAGTATGTATTCTATATAGTCGCAGATACAGTATAGTATTCTACTCGCATTTAATATAGTTTTAATAATTTAAATTACCTGCTTCAGTCATAACCTTTCATACTCATGAGTAAATGCCATTGTTAAACGCTTATTGAATAATATATTATTATGTACTATTATAATATTGCAGTAAACGTGTTATGATCGACATAACAGTAAACAGAATAATCAGCATCTAATTTTATTCAAAGATTCCAATATATATAAAAAAGAATCTACTAGAAACTGTTGTTTCTTTACTCGTTTTGTATATAAACAATACTGTTTTTATATTGCATCTGATCTTGACTTGATATATCAGTCTCCTATACGCTAAAACATGAATTTTGCTCTAACTAATCAGACACTATTATTATATAGTAACGAATTTACAATGGAATGAGTCTACTAAAATCTACAGTACAAATTCTCATATTTTTGTTTCTTTGAAATAATCACAGTTACATATATGGCTGCAACAAATTGTCCAGCATGCGATATATTATTTTTCAGCTGCCAAAGAAAAACTTGGCGCATTTTAAACACTCTCATTTGTATCAAACAATTTTCGATTGAGAATAAAATTTTGACCTACATGCTTACATACATAAATTTATACATAATTTAAATGTTTTCTTTGGACAAAAAATATTTATAAAAGCATAACGTCAAAATTTTTCCACAATCGGACTTATATATTTTGATAAAAATCATTTAAAAAAATAGCAATAAATTATTGTACAGCACTAATTTTCTACTGACTCATTTACACATCGAGACGCGAATAACACACGGTTAAAAACATTTTTCTATTCCTCACAATCCAAATTAAAGCTTTTAAGCTCACAATCCGAGAAAATCAACTGCTTAGCCAAACAGTATAAAATAACATAATAAAAGTATGAATATATATAAGTATTATAAAATAAATATTAATAGTTTTACAGAATATAAATAAAAGATTATTTATTTGTTACAATTTCTCTTATTTCATACTATTTGGCAAAATGTACCGCATTGGAATTTTATTCTAACAATCGGTATATTGATATATTTGGGTACACCAAACAGCTGACAGAATAAAATACATTCTAACGACAATAAAATACACAAAATAAAAGCACTACTTACTAGAAACCACTTATGGTTTTTAATTTTAGCCAGTTCCACAGATATTCACTGAAGTATTATAAAAACATTATTATAATCTTTAAAACAATTAGGAACATAAAATTAATACTTAATGTAATACCTTTAATGTAAGAAAGAGTATTGGTAGTGAAAGAGTATATAATTTAAATTTAAAACAAGGATAAAATTCAGTTAAAACATTGTTATTAAGGTGCTACATTTAATATAGCAAACACCAGAATTTCAACGATTCTGACTAGTATGATTAAAAATAACAATATAATATCTGTTCTTTATTTTATAATCAGAAGCGTTGGTACTCTGTCATTGTTGCTTTAAAATGATGTGTAGGGCCTTAAATCTGTAGAATTGGCTCTAGAGATATCACAAAACTGAAACGTATTTTAAATCAGAGTATTTCTTCGAGAAATCTTTAACTGAATTAAAACCGTCGTGCATTGCCTATAACTACTTACAAGTTTATGCTGCACATATTTTAACACCTTATAATCTCATAGTACGATTATACATTATAATAACTGTATAAATATTTTGAGCCATTTACTTATATATTGTCCAATGATTTTGTATACTCAAGATATTTCACTTTATACTTATTAACTGGAAGGATATTAACAATACTTTAGGAAGGGGTCGACTAGAAACTAGAAAATTTTTGCTACATTTTTCCACATTCTTAAATTCTGATTACAGATTGCAACATGTAAAGCTGCATCCCCATTACGGTCGACATTGTCGATCGACTGTTACTGTAGTGAGTTTTAACAGTATCAAATAATGTCGAATGAGATGTACTCACTACAGCAACATTGTCAATCGATCTCGTAGATCGACAGTGTTGACCGTAATGGGTATGCGGCTTTAGAAGTCTTATAATACTTTTCGCGCATTTTATTTTTTGACAATATGACGATTTGAAAAAGATACATTAATACTTATTAAAATCGTTCAGTTAAATATTATCAGACTGTTTCCATATTATATTTGATTAATCATTGCACATGTGAAATGGAAAAAACGTTGCGCGATTTCAAAACTAAGCACAACAATAGCATTTCTCAAATACATATATCGCTTAATTTTCCTAATGGGCAGTGGTATTATATCTCAATCGCAAAATATCTTGAGTACACAGGATCAGAGTATTGTGCTGTGTTACATTTAAGTTACGTGTGCGTTAGGTAACACAGATTGTAGATTACTTTACGACAGTTCGGATGTTGCTAACGGAACGCCGACAAGTGAAACGGAGAAGTTTTTTATGTGAGTCTGCCAAGTGGAACTTAATTGGAAGAACTTCACACCGGTCCAGTCCGTGCCGTCTATCACCACTAGAAATATTCCATTGGGAATTAAACTCTGTTTTTAGCTTTGTTTTGTACACTAGGAAGCGGTAGCTGGCGTGCAGAAGCTGATGGTTAGTGCGTTACTAAGGATGGGACGCAAAAGCAAGGACTACAATATTTATTAGCGAGCAGTGTTGTGATTGATCTAGATCACCAATCTAGCTCAATTTGCGAGATCTTTGATCTGATTTAGATCATCATATCTTTAATGATCTTGATTTTGATCTAGATCAAATAAATATGATCTGTGATCTTAAAATAAGAAAATATTTATTATTTTTTTATGCTGTATGTAAGTTAAAACTTGTAAATTGAAAATTTTATAAGAATGTTTAAGCAGTGTTTAATATTTTTACATGTTTTAATTTTAAACTGTAGATTAATTTGCTTGTGTCACGTTTTTCTTTTTTAAATATTTTGTCAAATAATGATCTTTTTATGATAAAAAGATCACTAATTCCTGATCTGATCTAAAAAAAGATCCTATCATAAAAATTGATCTATAATCTAATCTAGATCATATAAACGAGAAGATCTTGATGTCGATCTAGATACTTTTTAAAATGATCTGTCACAACACTGTTAGCGTGACTGTTAGCGAGTAAGGGGATCGTCTACTTGACTTACCGGTTAGTCGGTTTAAGATTTTTTTAAATATTGAACATAGTCATTTAAGTGCAGTTTCACAACATTATTACTTATTCATAACATAACATATAATAGTTATTTGTGTATTAAGAGCGAAAAGTGACTCTTTGTTATTCGCGCACGGTAATTGCAGCGCGAGCCGAAGGCAAGAGGAACAAATACATTTTACGCTTGTAATACACACATAATTTTATCTATGACTTAAGTTATTTGTTATTATATTAAAAATAATGGTACTCAGTTAGTTCAATCTACTTTTATCAAATTTATGTTTTATTTGTGACCATGACGATACCAATAATAATATCGAAATATAAAAAAAACAAAAACTTTTGTTTGGTTTTTCATTTTCTTTTATTATTATGTAAGCAATAAATACTTTAGCGCGCGTTGTCATAGGAGACGCGCAGTAATAATAAAAATCAAAAAATCATTTAGTGGCGCACTTTTCTTTTAGCTCAGTTGTACTTAACTCAATCGACTTAATTTTTTGTGTCCCAAAATTGTCTTCGTGCTCACCCTTATTAGGGCCTGATCTTATTATATAGCCCTAATACAAATGAAAAGTTACTTTGTATTTCAATATTACTGAAAATATTAGTAAAATTTGAAGTTCATACATTTAAAAATCTTTGAACAAAGAGTACAAGAATAGACGAGTCCCGTTTAATATTGACTAGCTGCGTAGCGGCTGCAATAAAAATAAGCAAAACCAAATGATTTCCTACCTCTCATCGGGGCAGAATGCGACGTCTTCACCGAGCAAATCAACCTGGAGACGCCTTCAACAGTTTGACTTCTTCCGTCATTATCTCTTTCCTTTTCTTTCTTTTTTCCTAGCCGCATAACTACAAAACAAAATAATTAATCACAACAAACAACAATAATAATCGCCATACTTTTTTGTTTCTTTTCCTTGGTGGTATAATTCATCGTCAGACTAAAATTGGCGGCTGTATGACCTGCAGGGGGTAACCTAGACACTTGCAAGCTTCTGAATACGCCTTTTAAAGTGCATTTGCCATCTAATTTAGATTTAGCTGAGTCAGTCTTGGTTGAGTCGGTGGATTTCGGGACCTGCCAGTAGTCGAGCTGGAGTTCTAACGGCTCCCAAGGCAAGTCGCGATTTTGAACGTTTGGACTAGATGGTGGCGTTAGAGGAGGAGCAGGGGGGCTTGAAGACAACAAGGGGCCTCCGGCGCTCTCGTCGAGGTCTACGCTGAGGGATATGCTGCTGTCGGTGGGCCCCACTCGTACCTCCTATATTTAAAAGCTTGAGATATGTTTTGTGGACAAGGTGATGAACTTACGTTGATGAAAGGGATGAATATCTGACTGGATTCATCGTGACAAGTGAGCATAGCTTCTGCGATCGGCATTTGTACGGTAGGCGCAGTTGCAGACAAAACATACCGTTGTATTCTTGTAATTAATTCTTCTGATTTAATATCAGTCTCTGATGGAAATAGATTACTATACAAATTATCCAGCGTGGATAAATACCGAGATATGCCATTCACACCTAAATAATTTTTAAAGAGTATTATAAATGTAAATTTTTCAAAATAAGGAAAAATACCTAATGGTACGACGTAAAACCGCAGATAATTTTGCCAATCGGGAGGTTTTAATGATAATAAATCCGTGTAGTGTCGTAAACAGGAGCTGACGATGAAATCTCCGCCCAAAAGTACCAGCTTTATTGGATTCGGAGGCTTGGCGCTGCTGTTACAACTGAAAGCACAAATCATTAATTTTTATTTTATTCTTAAGATGGTTAACTACTAGTCGTTAAAATGGAGAAAATTATGTTTAGTTTTCCCCTTAAAATTGAAGAAAAAATTGAAATTTGAGAAATAAATAGATAATAGTTGTTGTAGTAGTAAGATGCTCTCTCTTTGTTCGAATGCCAGTTTTCCTTAATTTTTTTATGTGCATGGCTAAACATGGTCTAATTTGTAAATATTTCTTGTGTATTTTAATACAAAAAAGTGGCATTTGTTCAAGAAGATAGAAAACTTCAAGCTATTCGTAAACGTGTTATTTGTTTAAAAAATCTTAGTATTGAAACCAATTTTATGGGGCAAACAGCATATTGTTTTTCGCCATTATGACGACTGGTTTTGATCCATTATAAATTTAATTTTCTGGGTTCCAAAGGCAAAAAGTGTTATTTATGCAGACAATTTAATTATTTGTTTACTAAAGCAATACAGACCGTTCAGCAAAACCCATAATTTGACTCTGCATCCGCCTTAAAAATCAAATAAAACTTACTATTTATGTATTTTATTTAAAAGTGCAGTCAAAACAGCCTTGACTTCAATTGCAGTAGTCGGCTGCAACACTCTGTACTGAGCAATCAGCCGCGTGGCTAATAACGACGTTTGTGGCTCAGCGCCGGAAATAAGCACCAATGTTTCCGGGAGGATATTCTCTTCCGCCGGAAGAAGTCTTGAGACTTGCTCCAGAAATACCTTACGCGCCTACAGATAAACACGTCAGAAAAAGAAACAAGAACGAAAATACCAACTTACGACTGTCGTTTCTGATATACCAGGCTCCGAAGTTATACAAAGAGAATGTTTTTTCTTAGTGGCTGAACTCGTTCCGGAACCGCGGAATAATTTTGATTTCCTGTCTCGATCAGATGTAATTTCCTAAACAACAATTCTGTTAGTGCACTGTCTTTAGATGGGCGGAGCAGTGACTTCTATATACAGAATGGACCGGCGTCATGAGTAATATTCGTGTCGCCACCAAAAACTCATCATAAATATCTGGTGGACTATCTCTCTCTATCTCTATTTTGACTGTCTAACTTGGTCTAACTAATATTGGTTTACGCATGCCCACCTATCCCGGTTAGAAAGAGATGGCCACCACACCATGACAGTTAACTGGCGATAGCCCCTTACGTTGTAAAGATATACGTAGGTCCATTCTATATAGGTGCCTACTCAATTCTTAAAAACTTAGAGCTAGAAAATTCAACTACAAGAATATTCTTGCGTAGAATTATAAAACACCCGAAAATTTATAGGCAAGAAAATGCATAAATGGAAAATTCAAATCTAGAATCCGATGGATGCAGAAAACGCATGTAAAGGAATATTCAAATTGTTTAAAATTAGTTTAACAACAAATTCGCTGTAGGCTTTTTAAACTATATTAACCCTAACATATTGACCACGCTGCTACATGCAGCTTGAGGACTGCCACGAAGAGGGCGACTGAAAGGGAGGCACTATTCTCGTCGTGTTGGATCGATTTTCAACTTTGTTTCAATACTGCTGACACTCGAGCAGAACACGTGAGAATCTGACGTATGTTGAATTGAAGGCAGATAAGATTTTTCTAGATTTGAATATTCCTTTACATGAATTTTCTGTGTGCACAGGATTATTGATAGCAAGAAATTTTGCTCGTTTTACGATTCTTCACTGAATTATCTAGTTATAAATATTCTAGAGTTGAAGACGTTTCGGAGGAATAATCTACCTTTTCTCTGGGCGGTGAACCCGTTTGCGGGTCGCTTTGAGCTTCATAATCGGTCCAGCAGAGATCAGCATTACCATCGCTTCCAGAATTCTTTTCTTTATCTTCAGTATGCCGCTCTGTTGAATCTATAATACATATTCTGTTGAAGATTTGGCTTTTCCAACAGCTGCAAATGGAAAAGCAGCTGAAGAACATGACGTACCTGCTAACGACACCCGTTGAACAGAATCGCCGACCAAGGTTGCTTGACTTGCGCCCATAGGGTCTGGTACAAACATAAAGCTCAAGCACTACAAGCAATTTTGGGTAGGAATTTTTATTTAAGAGGGTTCACCAGTTACTGTTCTAACAATTTCAACAAATTTTACAATAAATCATTTGGGTTAGTACCCGTATATACAGTTTATATAGTATATAAAGTAGAAGGTGTTTTTATATTTCGAGAAAAAAAATTTAGGGTACCTATATAACATAACGTAAGCCTGTTTTACATTATACTTTTTTCGATTAGAAACTTTGACAAGTGTCATACTAGATTTTAGAATTCAAAATATGATAATTGTAAAACACGAATATCTCCATTCAAGTTTCATAAACATCTTTTTCCGACTTAAAAAAATAGCTCCGGTCCTATTTCTATCCAAGTTTCATACTAGACCTGCGCAGTAAACGCGTATTTTGCATTGCCAACCTTCTGTACATACATTGACATCAACAATCAACAACCAGAAGCGATTTCGGGTTCTTGATTTCTTCGGATTGCATCTACATTTTATAATGTTTAATATTTTTTTGTAATTTACACTTTCCATTCATATTTCTAATTAATAACAAAACATCAATATTACGGTTTAAAAATTTGGTGTGTTGGTAACATTGATTACCGGCTGATCAAGAAACTAGTACAAAACTAGAATCTAGACAAAAAGTCAGAAAAAGTTTCTAAAATCTAGTTCCAGTATCTAGCCGAAAAAACTATTATGTAAAACAGGTTTTACTGAGCGTCACAAAAAATAATTTTTGAAAAATTCTTAAACTTAATTTATAGTACCACTGGTTGGTAGCTCTTCTGAATATTTTATAAAATCTACAACATTAAAAACTAAAAAGCATTATAAACATTTTTATAATTAATTCTATTTGTTGCTTCGAATACGCTACTCCAGTGGTATTAAAAAATGTACTGTTTGAGTAATCCTTCCATAATTTTGCGAATATTTTATTATTTTATTTTTGTTCCACGCTGACTACATCATGTAATATTACTCTTAATTTTTTCCAAAGTAAAAAATGCCCTGAATATCTATACCGATGACATGACATAATATGTGCGGCTGCCACACCCTCAAGTTTGGTAAAAGGCGTGATAAATATTAAAGTTATGTTATATTTGCATTACAAATAATTTAATAGAAGATTTTTATAAAATAATGAAGCAAATAGTCTTATGGTGAGATTCTGTTCAAGGGTCGATTCTGATGACACAAATCTGTAGTTATTACAGATCCATAAAACTGTAAATATTAAATAAAATCGCAATGAAACTTATAAGCATATGAACATTTTTATATTTGTCAACAAATATTGATGTGATTTTGTTCAATATTTAAAGATTTACAAATTTGTAAAACTTACAGATTTGAACAGAATCCCACCATTAGTCATAATCATGTTTTAAGGATTATCGTATACCTACGTTGTTTTATACTTATACAAGAACAATCGACTAGTTATTTAACGATGTGACTATACTACCGGTGAATCATCTTAAACAGGATGGAAATTAACTTTGACACCTCTTACTTAAAAGGGTGTTTAATAAGGAAATCTTGTTAAATGCAGGTTAAAATTAGATTACAAAAGGAGTATTTGTATTTATTCCTAAGTATAATTCGTTCATATCATTTTATAAAACAGCAATATTACTGCGTATTAAATAACAATATAATCACTACTTTAAAATAAACAACTATTAGATATTTTATTTCATATATCCTATTTTTAAAATATTTAAGTACGCAAAAGCAATCCTATTTTCATGCTGCGTAAATCATAAATAATAGATATCTAATACGGAATTTCAAAACTTCTTGAATAAATTATCAGACTGAATTATAGAAAATCTATTTTAAGACAACTTATATTTTATTTATCGGTCAGTGTCCAGTAATCGATAAGTAAAGATGCATTACTAAAAATATTGTTATTCTATTCCACTTGTTTATGCGTAAAATATTTACTTTCTAGCGCAATTCAAATAAATATATTGACATTAGGAACCGTAGAGTGAATTTAAAATAGCCCAAGTCAATAAAGATATTGAAAATCACAACAAAATTTATCAGATGCGTGATAATACTGATAATTAATTTAGTAGAGATAAATCAACTTCCGGTGTACTGTGTTGGTCACTGTATTATAATAAATTTAAATGAGACTATTCTTGTTATGGTGTCATTTATATAAATGGTAATACATAAATTATTCGCCGAGGGTTCCGTACGTCATCAATTAATAGCAGACGGATTTCTGTTCAGTTTTTCCAAATTATTTATTATAAACTTGGTAGGTAGCGTTTTGTCAAAATCCTGTTGTTGGAAACATATTTAACGTAACTCTTCGAAAGTAAATTAGAAGTAGAAGACATCTGATTATAAAATGATTAAACTAATAAATGATCTTAAAATATCATATTATCAGTAAAGCGTACCAATTTAGGTTTTACTAAAATCCACAGTAATATTATAATGTATCACGAACCATTAATTTATTTACGTCGATAGTCCGATTGTTAATTAAACGAACAATTATTAAAATAAACAATTTATATTGACTATCTTTACTTAAATCTACAGTTGGTGAATAAATTAGAGTGCTACAAGTTTAGAAAATACTATGCGAGATCAAATAGTGCAAGATATAAGTCAATATCTTTACCGTACGAGAATAACAGAAGATTGAATAAATAAGAGAAACATAAATACACAATGTTCAAAGCAATAATTTAAAACCAGGCAGTTCCAAATTTCGTGCACTTTTAGATATTGTAAACATACATTTTATAAAATAAAACATATTATAACTGTCGATCGATTCCAATAAATATTACTGTTATTTAAATACAACAACTATATTGTGAGGTAGATAGCTGAGTGAGTTTAGTGACTGATTGTGGTCTTTACAACCAGGTTTAAATCCAGTCGGGTACACATTGCAGTTCAACTGCACAAAAAAATTATCTAATGGTGCATTATCTACTAAGAACCATCAGTACCTGTGAACTAACGATTGATAACCGCACACACGATAAAATATATATCTATACCGATTACTCACAGTATGCGAGGCTCGCACACCCAAATTGGATAACATGCGTGATTGATATGTATATAAGAAACTATATTATCAATTAATTCTAGGTCTTACTAAATGATATGGGGAGAGTCTATTTATAAGACTATCTGGTATATAACGTTGTTTTACCGTTTTGCCTACTAAAAATTTAAAATAATAATATAATATGTATCTAGTGCTCAAAGGAGGCAATCACGCGAGTCGAGGGCTGTCTTTGTGCCCGAGTTGCACACGATATATTTTGTCATACCTGCACAAAAAGTAACCTTTTGAATGACTGTTTTGTGGTTCAATTTTTTTTTTAACTACAGAGTGTTTCAGGACTAGTGTAACAAACTTTAACAGCATATTCATTTTTCTATAAAACGATTTGCTTTTCACAAAAGTGTCTTGATTACAGAAAATAAAAAATTCAACGTCTTTCCACATGCTTCTACTTTGCGTACGCATATATGCATAGTTAAAAAATCTGACGTGGACACCACATGACTTCCTTGTACGCCTATTAAACTGTTCATACTTTTCTTAATAACTAAAATGTACAATAATATAAAAAAATCTAACGTGGCCACCACAAGACCTCCCGCCTTACCTACTTTAATCTTTTAACTTATTATACAAATATATTAATATATAAGTACTACTACTACTGCTACTATACTCACAAATATATTTTAGTCATTTTATTTAAACTGCAGAAGAAGATATAAAGCATATTTTACTATTGTAACTGACATGTCATAATCATTTAAATTTTACGTAGTAACAAATAATGTTAATCGATCATGGACTACAAGATACCGAAATACTAAATTATAAATATATACTTGAATTATTCTTAAATGATACCAGATACAAAAATATGTATAAAATACCGATTGTAGGTAATACTCACATAATCTTTCATTTAAAATAAAAAAATTGTCTTAAATTCAATATTTATCGAAATATTTGAAAAAAGTACTACTTCCGGTTTGTAGATTGAAACAAAAAATAGGAGGTGCACAACTAGATGCTATAACAGTCCTAAATACAAAATTTCAACTTTCTACGTCTAATCGTATTTGAGTTATGCGACATACATACGTCCGTCCGTACGTACAGATGTCACGACGAAACTAGTCATAATGGATTCAGAAAAGGTCAAAACGGATATTTTCGTCAAAATCTGAGAACCAAAATTTTTCGCGATTACAACACTTCCTTTACTCCGTACAAGGAAGTAAAAATGAGCCAGTATGCGCACGCAAAACAGGCACGAAAAAGGTTACTTTTCGTGCAGGTATGACAAAAATAAATATACAGGCTGGGTTAAAATTGTAGTGGGCCGCGTCTGTACAGTGAGTATCAGATATATTATGTCATTTCATAAAGAAAGACAAGTAAATTAGCAAATAGTTGAGTCAAGGTGTGGATTCCGAAACTGCTATTAAATAAATATTAAGACTGTGTGGTACGGAACCATCGTCAAATATAATTTTTTTTTTGTAACAATATATTGAAATATTGAACGTGATTTCATCTATGTAAAATAACAATTACAATCTGAGTCACAGATATCTATTTTCGTCAAATGATTACGCATAAAAATCTCACATTATGAAATGTTTGGGTTTACGTTTCCTTTGCACAAATATTAAAACATCAATCTCAATTTATAGGACAAACAATTTATTCCTGTACCATTAGAAACTTATAAATACCAAAATCACACCAAAACAATAAGAAAATATAAACCCTGAAAATAAAACAGATCTCTCAAGATTTGTAGTTTTATAAATAAACATTTTCAGGGTTTATTCTTCAAACAACGCATCGCAAATAAAATTGATCTTAATTACCTGTAGTTCCTCCCGTGTCGAGTAAACTTCTACTGCTGCTGAAGAAGGGCCTCAAACTGGGTTTGGGCGTACTGCTGATGGACATCGTGTCTTGTTCGCCAGTGGAGTCTTCATCACAGGATAAGGACTCCAGCTCATGGAACAGAGCCTGGATGTCGCTGGTGTTGCCCAAAGTTGCACCTAGTGCTGCTCGAGACGCTTCCGTGTCCGGCACTCGGAATCGACGGAGAAGGGACACAAAACGTTGCTTTAAATTGTGCTGCGGGAAACAATCAAAATGAATATGTTGGAAGATTACAAATAAAATTTTGTACTAAAATTTAAAGCTGCGCAAGAGTCAAATTTCCTGCTCTGCCCATTTTTGAAACAAATGCTGTATTTAATCGTAAGTATTAAACTGGAATACAATCATGAAATAAAAAAATAAATAGATAATAATAGAGAGGAAGTGTTCTACTATTTTACTACTGCATTGAACAATTTGCTGTATTCCAGCTTAAGTACTTAGTTCAATCAAAGTTTCTACCAAAACTAAGTATGTAGGGCTCATGAAGGGTATTAGGTTCTTTATTTATGAATTACATAATATCAGTGTTGGATTAGATAATTACGTGCATTGTTAATATTTGAATAAAACAACACAAACAGCTATGAAACTAGTGGCACTCAACATGTTTCCTTTAGTTCAATTACAGAATATTAATTACACAATATCAGCGTTGGATTAGATAATTACGTGCATTGTTAATATTTGAATAAAACAACATAAACAGCTATGAAACCAGTGGTACTCAACATGTTTCCTTTAAGTATACCACCCTTAATTTTGCGAATTTTCGGAAAATACTTTTTGTTCCGTTATCAGTAGAACGTGTTACATATACCCTTAAAGTTTGATCCATAAGTACAGAAACACCCTGTATAGTTCAATTCAATCACAATCTCTCAACCAAAACCGAGTATGTGAGATTTAAGGATATTAGGATTTTATTTCTCAAAATGACCGAAGCAGCAAATTTGTAATTGCTGTAGTAAAATAGTAGAAAACTTTCTATATTTATTATCTATTTTTTTTTTTCTAGTTGTATTCCAGCTTAATACTTAAACTAGAATATAGCATTTTTTCAAAAATAGCAAAGCAGCAGATTTGATTCTTGCGCAGTAAAAGAGCTGAAATTTTAGTATACAATTTTATTTATTACCAAGTCGCTGTACTAGCTTAAGTGATTTTATGTTGGAATAACACAGTTTATCAGCTATAGTAAATTCTACACTCTAGGTACAAGGATGCAATATTTCACTACCTTGAATCTGTAAGATAAAAAAAGCACACTAGATGCCTAAAGAGAGGTAATTTGCAACATGGTACACAAAACGTCCATAAAGACCTATTCACACATTAGTTTTTGCGGATTCTTTAAAATAATATGAGAGAATCACATGTCAAATAGCGATACCACTAAATTGAATCTTCAATGAGTCTTAGAATAGAAGAATTTCTAGTTCATTGATAGCTTCAAAATAGTTCTTTTTTCCAGAAATCAGAAGCATGAAAGAATCTTCTAAGAATCCATGTGTGAACAGGGTTTAACGTTTAAGATAAGAATAGCATTGCCTGTCCTTTCCACACTGAACTTATAATATTAATATAACATACATATCAATCACGCCTTTTATCCAATTTGGATGTTGCAGCCTCACATACTGTGAGTCATCGGTAAATATACATATTTGAGCCGTAACTTGATCAATTGTGATTCTGACAATTCAAAATAGAATCCAGTTAGGTACTCATTCCGGTTTAACTGCACTGAAATCTCCCCTGTAGTGTAATCTCCACTAATAACTATGAGTACCCGTGAGTTGACGGCTGAACCGCACGCACGGTATAATTATATCTATGCCGATGACTCACAATATGTGAGACTGATACACTTTAGTTTCTAGAATGTTCTTGTATTTTTGCATACCAGATTAACCAGTTAATTTTTATTTGTATTTCCGGTATTTTTGATATAAGTATTGTTTACAATTTGTTTTTTAAATCATGCTGATTTACAATAAAAATAAATTAATGTTTTTAATGGAAGCTTTTTTTGAGTTGATGTTAGTTTTTGTAAACTACCTCACGAATAGAAAAATTATAAAATGCATTTATGCACGCTCCTCTAAGATAATTCTCATATTTATGCAATAATTGTAATTTGAGTCTAAAAGATATAAAAAAAATTAGAAACTTTTTAAAAAGCTATTTTTATTGTATAAATTGTTAATATCATGTGACATCGGTAGATATCGTTATTAAATGGAGTGAATAATTAATTAAATTTCTATTTATGTAGCGGCATTCATATGTGACAAGACAAACCAAAACATTTTATCACGAATCCTCAATGACGAATAACTAAAATACTTTTGCGTGTTTGTACGCAAATATCAGCCACACAAAAATGTTTAATTTACTAAATTTAAACGCGATTATCTAGTATTATAGTGTTTGTCTAATTTTCATTTGATCAATACATTACATGTGCAGTGTCTTCGAAAATTTATAAATTATCGACCAGGCCGAAATGACAGTAGAAAGAGTTTTACCTATCTTTTATTTACTATTCCTAGTGCGTTTTCAAATTAAATAATCAATACTCAATTACAGGATAATGCCAAAGCAAAGTACGAGAAATTATATTTCTATTTGTAGAAATTTTACCGCAAAACCGCTGTGGTTACACGATAAAAGTGCAATCTGGTTAACCAGTGACGTCTACGATATATAAATTTAAAATTATGTTATATTTTTCTGATAAAATGATTACGCAATAATGGGACAACTTTTGTGATTATTGACCTGTTATATTTTAAATACCCTTATCTTTGTTTATTTTAAAAAATAGGATGAATTATAATTATAGTAATTATTATTTATCAACTATGTAACTTATTTTGTAAGCAATTATGTTTAAAGTTGAACGTCATTTCAAAGTTAAATTAAACAAATTTAGTGACATTAAATTAAAAACGATATAATTCCAACATAAATATTTACGTCTTTTTTATTACAGAACAGTTATCACACTGTATAATTTTAGAATGCGTAATTAAACTGCAAGATGCAGTCGTATATTTTTCAATTAAACCCAAGTAGAATATTATATTATCTACGACTATATTAAAAAAGTTATTTTATTAAATACAAAAGAGAGCCCTTAGGAATAAAATTTATTTTAAAGAATTACTTGCTCAGAAACTAATAGCAACAAATGATTTGTTTGAATATTTGCATTAGATTACTTCAGCGCGGGAGTAATGTATAACATTATTTAACTAATACATGTATTATTCCTCGAAACAATTTGTTGTAACATCCGTTTTTACGGAGATCAACGACATCCTGTGTTATAACTTAACCTGCCGCAAAAAAGGGTTTCTTTATCTGACTATTGATTAACCATTAAACTATTTGTTTCGCTTGTTATTCATGTGTACAGTACATAAAATATCGAGTAAAAAAATAGTACAACAATACATTCATTCATAAAATCGATATAATAAAAGTTACAAATCTTACCCTCGCATGAGGCAATTTACTTCTGAGAGGTTCACTGTCCGATAGCTCGGCCTCTTCCCCGCTGCTGAATTCCTGGTCGTCTTCTTCATCGGAAAATTCGGTGACTCGTTCTATCAAAGTGTTGCTCTTCTGTTCTTGGTCTACTGGAGTAGATGATAGTTGCAAAACGGTCAATTTTGCTACTGTCTGCATATTTGATCCTTTATCCTTATTGCCATTATCGGCCACCAGTTCTAGCTCCATATCCATTTGTTTTTGAAGTACCTAAATTTTGAATGTTAAAATTTTGATAACAAAGATAATAAAGTGTTTTACTTGATCCATCCTAATGATGCCCTCGGCGAGTGTTTTATATCCAAGCATGGTTCGGTTTTTGTATCGCTTTCTTCTTTGTAATAATATGTGAAGACGATTGCCATCTCGTTTTAGAAAATGAGGGTATTGCAATGAAAATGTCATTTCGAGACCTGTGTCTAACAACCCGTTTGTTGGAAGCAACAACTCATTTGATCGTAGAGTTCTTTTGCTTGATTGCATTTTTACGGCTATTGATATCGAAGCAAGATCAGAACCAAGAGGTTTAAATACCACTAGTCTTGAAAGTGTTAATGAACACAGCCTGAAAGTTTATTACCCTATAAACTTGCTACCAAAACAAAGAGTTTTTTGTGAAAAGCCAAACCTAGATTTGTTTATAGTAGACAAAGTGTTTATGTAAAGATGTTATCAATAAACAGTACAAAGAAAATATTTTAATTTTTGATATTATTGTTTAAATGAGTCATATGATTCTGGGAAAATCGTTGTCACCTGTCAGGGAATGGTGAAATATTAGTTTTTTCAAAGAAAACAACATGTGTACGCAGAGCAACTTGCGATAAATCTGTTAAAATTAAAAAAGTGTAGGAAGGGCGCGAATATCCCGGTACGTTTACAATGTGTTATCAAAAATAGCATTTGACTTTTCGGGAATGTAAATAGTTTTACCTTGGTATACAATTGGAAGGTGTCCTGTCTACTTCCCAGGTCGCAAAAAATTTCATGGGGACAGGTTTCGTAGGGGCTGTCGCCCCCGCCCCAGTCATTGTTTTATTCAACTTGTCAGACATAGCTGTCAACGTCGCACTTTAACGCATTTTTACATATTTAAACTCACTTAAATTTGGTTCATTTGATTTACGTGGAACATTTTATCTGGCGTGTGTCAAGTAAAACGTACACTGTCTAATATACACCCATAAATAATAACAATAAACAACGGTACATAAGTTTAAAAACTATGAATGAACCTCCCCGCACAGCAGTCCAAATGCGACTGGGACATCGGGTGACTTTTATTTCTATTCTCGTGCTGTTGGTACGTCGCGTAAATATTTGGCGCTCATTTGAATTCATATATTTTTAGAGTTTTTCTTTTATAATTAAATTACCTTTGGCTGCATACGTTATTTTTAAGGCCAAGTTTATCAATACAAACCGTAATTACTTGCACTAATCATTTTCTACACACACTGTAATAATGAGAACAAAACATTATTTCTTCTGCAAGATATCAATTAAACAACAGTTTACAAATTATTACCATATATTTATTATTATTATTTTCCTCATTGTAATGCAAATAAAATATATTAAAACATTATCATGTAACACTCAAAAACCTAGCATTTTTTAATATCACATTTATGATTATCGATCAGTATAACTACTAGGTAACAAAAATACATTTACCAAATTGGTATTAATTTCAATCTAAGTATAAAATCTTCTATATCATATATCGGATTTTGTTTACTGGATTCATAAGTGTAAAAAACTATCATGCGAATACAGAACATACCCAAAGCAAAGTTTAGGTATTTATATAGAGTAGTTGTTATTAAATAGTGTATTTTCTTTATTTAGAAGATCCCAGTTTGAATCAAAATATTTAACTCTAATTTCTAGGATCAACACATGTAGAAAAATAATACATTGTGCTATTTAATTACTTATAAGATATGATTATAATAAAAGCCATAAAATAATTGGCACCTAAAACGGATCTTAAGATCATAACATTCATATTTTGCCGCAAAATTACGCAATAATCACAAAATAAAATTATGTACATTAATTTAAAAATGTATAAAATAAATGTAAAATTAATTATAATTTATACTTATATAAAAATAAGATTCTTGCATAATTTCAACAGCTCTGATGAAAAAATGAGAATGAATGAATCTACTACTTGAAATTCAAGAATCAGAGTGAAGAAGAGTTACTAACAAGAGGACAGAGACGCGGAAGGATAATTTAAAAATCCAATTACTATTTTCCCGTCCAGCCTCGCCATATGGACGCAAGACTGGCAGCTGCTGACGTCACTAAACCACCTGCCATGCTCGTTGTTTGGGTCGCTGTCATCTGCTGTGATTGGAGAGTTGCTGAACCTGCTGGAACCTCCGGACATTGTACGTGAGGAACCTTGGAAAAGAAAACGAAATAGACACAGAAAAAAGACTACCTTATGCATAGACCTACAAATTTCGAATGGGAAACATTAAAAACAGAGCCGCATTATTAATTTTTTACACATATACAGTTTTTAATAATAAATAATATTGATTACGATACCAATAATAAAGCGTCAACTATTTATTTTTTTATAAATTTTCCTGCTCTATTTTATAAATAAGGATGCAGGTGTAATAAAAAATAGTGTATGACACACGCTTTTAAAGCACTATACTTGATTTCTTAACTAAACGGAGCAATCTGAAGTTGGAATGTTAAAACTGATCGTTTTTGATTGGCTGATGTAAAGGCGCGTATTCATCTGAGCACGAACGGGAACGAGGCAAAGCGAGGCCGAACGGATGCCTCGTTTGTAAATTTGTTTGGTAGAATATGCGAAAGTACGACGTCTGGCGAGGCAACGAACGAGGCACCGATCCATCCCATACATGCAGAAGCTGAACGAACAAATGCCGTCCACATCTGATCAAATTTTTCTTTGAAGTACCGACTTCCATCGGATGGCATCCGAACTGCCTCGGACCGTGCGTCGCACAGCCGAATGCTGTTTTCCGCGCCTCGGTGACACGTCCACATACGTATGAACGTTCGGCCTCGCCTTGCCTCGTTCCCGTTCGTGCTCAGATGAATACGGGCCTTAACACCAGTTTTACACCACACAAACTTTGTAATGTAAACAAACGAATGTTCTCCATCTTGCCTCGTCAGTTGTTGTCAGTGACTATACCGAGTTTGCCCGCTGATAGGTTAAATTTAATTTTGCCGCCAAAAAAATCTAGTGATATTTTTCTCGTATTTACACAGTGTAAATACGGCTCAGCGAGGTAACTTTAGATTGCTCCTATTAAGCCGCGTTTTCATCTGAGCACGATCGGGAACGAGGCAATGCTAGGCCGAACGGATGCCTCGTTTGTAAATTTGTTTGGTAGAATATGCGAACGTACGACGTCTAGCGAGGCAACGAACGAGGCACCGATCCATCTCATACATGCAGAAGCTGAACGAACAAATGCCGTCCACATCTGAACAAATTTTTCTTTGAAGTACCGACTTCCATCGGATGGCATCCGAACTGCCTCGGACCGTGCGTCGCACAGCCGAATGCTGTTTGCCGCGCCTCGGTGACACGTCCACATACATATGATCGTTCGGCCTCGCCTTGCCTCGTTCCCGTTCGTGCTCAGATGAATACGCGCCTTTAGTTTAGAAATCAAGTATAGCGGCATTAAAAACACTTCGCTTCACGTCGTGCTCTTAAACCCGTCGTACGTGCTTTAAAAGCGTACTTATACATTTGTATCATAATATACTATTTTATACAAATGCATCATAATCGATATTTAAAATACGCAAGTGCGTGCAAAAACCAATCTTTTAGGTAAAGATATTTTGACATCACACAGACTACTTTAAAGAATGTAATTGTTTATTTATGTCATGGATACGCTGTACGTTATATATTACATTATGCCCTAGGGCATTAAGAAATTACCATAGTAATATTGACACATACATGTTTTTCTTCTGAAATTAATATAAATTTCCTGTATACCAAAAATATTAACAAAATTTGAAACGTCAAAGCAAAATGTCACGCGCGGAATTTTTTAAATAAAATAGTAAGACATCACGGGCATCATTGATGTTTATAGCCTTCGGGTATTGTGAATGAGGCTTAAAACATTACAATTCAATGGTTATACGCAGTAATACGTAAGAAAATTTAGCCCTGATAAAGGAATGAAGAATAATGATAAAATGAGTAAATATACATACCGCCTCCCATTCATAAGGCAACGTATCACCCTCTTCAGAATCGGAGTCCTCACTAGTTTCTAAATCCTTCGATAACTGATCTTCTAGAGAAGTCGCCAACTCGGGTTCAATTTCAATCGGCCCCAATCTAAACATAATACTAAATGAATCATATTGAATACTATAATAAATATAACATACCTTCCCAAATCTCCCACTTCAGTGTTTAAAAGTTGTAAAATATTATGCAAAGTACGAGGAGGATGCAAAACATCTGGCCTCACACTTTGAGAAAAACAGAGCTGTAAAACATTAGCATTTAAACGTGCTACTCGTCGTGCAAACTGCTGTTCGTTCATATCACTGCCGCAAAAATCACTGAAAAAAATAATGATTACGCTACTTTATCTTCTCATAATAGTGTAAACATACCTGTATATCATTTTATAAGGTAATCTAACATCCAAGTAAAACGCCAAAATGTTCACAAGTTGTGTAGTGTAAGTAAGCGCTGCTGTGATATTAAAAGCCGGATTATGGTCAACAACTGATGTGTTGCTAGTTCCTGGTACTCCATCTTTATTTTCAGCAACTAAAAACAAAGAATTGTATATTAGAGGTAAATTCATTTAAGGAGAAAGCTGCGCAAGAAGAAATATGAAAACCGAAATCTTATAAAAACAGTGAACCGCGAACCGAACCTAAACCGATATTTTATTTATTATTCAATGAATTTCGCAAGAAGTGTCGATACTTCTGAACTAAAGGAATATAAATATAAAATTTTATTATTAGTTATTTATAATACAAGACAATAAACACGTACCCCATAAATTGTAGGCAGAGTAGTCACCAGAACCTGGTAAAGTGGGTGCAACAATTGAATGATGAAGTTCTCCTGAACTGTCAGTAAAAACCCAACGACCTTTCACATAAGCTGTTCGAGTTGCTTCCGCTAAAGCGCTTACAGTGTCTTGCTCGCCACTTAATTCCACTTCGCTGCAAAAATGTTACAAATTTGATAGGGACCACGTTTTGCTTACAGCATTGGTTTAAGAAGACAGTCCAATATAAAACGTGTTTCAAGTAACAGTTCAAGGCTATGGAGCATAAATTCTAAATACCAAAACGAGAAAAGATCGCAATAAACATTGGATGCAACACTTCCTAACAGAAATACCAAGAAATTATCACAAGTGATGCGTATTCTAAAATAGCAGAAAATAGTTGGCTTACATCCTTGTATCCCTTTTTGTTTTATTTTATTTTCAAAAATGTGACTTGTCAAAATATTTTCCAACGAAGAAGACAAGCGTCCTTTCTCTGCTTTTTCCTTGAACTTCTTCATAAATGTCAAGAATATTAGTATCTCTGTTAGGAATGTTTATCGATATTTTTTCTTGTTTTAGTATCTAGAATTCGTACTCCTTGTATTGTTATATAAAGCATCCTGTATTGTAAACAAAAGGATCGATTGAAGTTAAGTAAATGGATAAAGTTTCCATTAAATTCCAAGTCACGGTCAAAACGTAGTCAATGTAAACAGGATTAATTATTAATTTACCTTCTCGAAGGCTGCAGCTGGCTGATAGGAAAAATGTACTCTATAAGTTGGTGAACCCGAGTTCTGGCTAGCTTTTTCAACTTTTCTCGTTCCTCAGCAAGTAGACTTCGGCTCTCCTCTACCTTTTCGGCCTTCTGTGCCACGTACCGTTCGAGTTTTTCAACTCTGTCATCATATTTTGGCAGTCTGATATTTGAGGCTTTTACTTCATTAATTAAAAATTTCAACCTAGACTTGTTAGTTTCTTGTTTGTCTTTAGCTTCTTGTAATAAAAGTTTAAGTAATCGTACACGCTCTGTATAGTTTCTGATTTTATTGTTCTAGAACAGTTATGTAAAATGAAGTAAAGAAAAAAGAGAAAGGTGAAAACAATAACTTACTGCATCATCGATCTTTTGTTTCTTGGAGAGATATTCGCAGCATCGGTCTTCCACAGCACGACGCAAAGATTTTAACTTTAATAATCGCAGCTGTTTGTCAGCATATCTAAAAATTACGCACAATGAGTATGATGTTGTAAATATTTTGACAGCTGTACCTTTCGGAGTAGAGTGACGAAGAACTTACGAAATCGCCGTTTTGGATGCATTCTTTGCAGTAAAACTTCTTCCTAAAATTGTTACAAAGCTGGCATTTATGATGGTATGGACTTAATCTACTGCCACTATCCACCGAAGAAGATAAATGGAAATCTTTTGGTGCTGTGCTGCTTTCATCTGAACTGCTCGTCGCCATAACAGATGCATCCCATTCGAACTGTCATTTCCTTGCTGTTACTTACGCTTCACAAAATTTACCAATATTATTAATAATATTTGTATACTTACATTTCCTAAAGATTCCATGTTAACAGACAATTTTAAAACTTCTCAGAAGGTTACATCAGATAATTTTTTGTTTAAACAATGACTAATAATATTTCATTCCAAATGTCATAACAGTATTTCAAAAAATTGATGCGAAATAATTAAAACACGTAATAACAAAATTCTTATATTAAAATTGTATCTGCTTCCATTTTTAGTGTATCCCCTTAAATAAATTTGTAATAAATTGTTATCTATGAGGGGGATACTTGAAAATAATATTTCTCTTATCTTTGGTAGGTTAATTTTTATTTTTGGGTACAAAAAAGGTGTGGATGAACTTTTTTTGTAATACAGTATTTATTATAGAGTTATTATGTTATCAGCTTGTTTACAAATCCACATTAGTCTGAGGTATATGTAACATTTGAGGTTTTAGGTTCAAGACCATTTACATAATTATTTACAAACAAATTTCATCGCTTCTAATATTTAAATGAAGAAAATTTCAATAAAATACAAACTAACATATCAATTTCTCTTAAAAATAAAAAATCTTGTGATACATAGCAATAAATTCGGGTATTTGTTCATTTTTTGGTCTGCACTGTTAAGCAACTTCCGTATCCTGTAATAAAGACTCAAGTCAAAGATAATTATTACTTTAAATTTTGTCAAAAACTAAAATAAAACATGCTATTAATTTAATTGCTTCCAAAATCATTCCATACTTATCTGCAAGCATAAGTTTGTAAATTAATTAAAAATAGCAATCGCGATCATAATTATTATGTACAACCAATAGTTTAAAATAATTAATTACCTCTTATACATTTTTTACATTAGCATTAGTAACCAATCCATTTAATATGTTCAATGATAAATAATGTACAATTTACGACTGAAAGATGTGAGATCAATTAACCAAGTTTACCATTTAAATTGTACCATTAATATAATTAATAACAAATGGATTTATTAACAAAATTAATTGTACAACCAACATGCATGAGAGTAAAAAATCAAGCTTAATTACTAGTAAATCATCACGAGTTACTGATTATATGCATTTATCATACGTAATTATGTACAAATTTCTACAATAATCAACATGATTAAAGTATAAGATAAGCTTATAGTATTTAAAATCATTATACATAAACATCATAATAATCATTATAAATATCTCTGATTTTTAAGTCTATCGCAACTGTGCATTTAGTAAAATTAACATCTTTAGCACAATTATTATAACTATTGCCTTTGTTTTAAAACACTACAAAATACACAGATATTTTGTTGTTCCCTAGTTTCGTTAAGAAAAAAAAAATTAAAATCATCCGCGAGATGACGTCACGAACGGGTCAACGATGTGCAATTGTCATTTAATTTACCTTCCTTTATTGTCCACCCATATTAAAGCACCAAACCACGTTTAGTAAGAACCCGTTTTATGTATTCCCCTATTTTTCAAAAACATTTATTTCCTTTTCCATTATGCACCACAATTTATGTTGTTTTTCTGTGAATAATGAAAAGGAGCAGAAGAACAACCAACAAAAATATAGAAAAAATATACTGACTGCGTTTCTATTTTAGAACTCAACACATCGCTCGTAAAACTTGGCGCTAAATTTTAATAGCGGACATATAACAACAACGTGATTTACTTTTTAATTACTAGATATTTTACTTTAGGTACCGACCATATCGCGAAATTATTATAAAAGTTATTAGCGTTGACAGACAAGTCACTATCGAACGAAACAGACAGAAGAAAAGCAGTCAGTTAGAAACTAATACACTAACATCTTTGTCACTAGAATTTTTTTGTTATTTTTTATTTAGCGTATCGAAACGAAAGTTCACTACGACAGAAAATAGATTTTTATTTTTACACATTTACAGTTTTCCCAAAGGAATATTTCTACTGAAATTTTACAGCAAGAATCAAGTAAAAATTTCGGCTGAAATATAAGAAATTTGGGTTTGTCTGCATATCTTTCAACTTTGAACAGTTTGATGAAAGTCAGAAAAGTAATTTGTAGTTATTTTACAAAAGTTCGTACAAGAATATAAAACGTATGTTTTCCAAGTACACAACAGTGCAGAAGTCGAAAAATGTACGACTGTCAACACTGGTTTATTAAAATTAAAATAGAACCTATGCCAAATGTACATGTAAGAACGTCAGTTCTGTGGGTGCAAGTTTAATACAAACATAAATATTCAAAAGCAAAGAATCACAGTCCCCAGACAGATTAGAGTGGTGAAGATTTTTTGTTTTTGTTTAGAAGTTCGATTCATAACACTGACTTACACTTTCCGCCTGTCCCGGGCATAGTTCTTTGAAAACATGTTCAATGAATGTTCGTCTGCAACAAATCACACGTTCAACACTCTTTATAATTCTTACAACTAAGCTTAATACAAAGTATCAGTAATGTAACGTAAAAAGATTAAATGTTTTTAAATACATATTTCATTTTTTTACTGTAACGTAACTTATAATATTGCATACAAGTTACTTTGCATCAAAATTTATGGAAAATATATAAAATTAAATTTTACTTTTGATGATTACTAAAATTCTGTTAATTGATGTCTCCATTGCGAGAGCTGCCACACCAAAAACTAGGTGAAAAGCTTATTGCATATTTGAAAATCATCTCCAAAACAAATAAATACACTTACTTAGCAGCAAGACCTCCCCCTGGTGGTAAACCTTGAATATCCAATTCTATTAGTTTCTGCAGAATGCACGGAAAGTCTACATTATCGGCCTGATCCACGAGCTCTGTAAAATACCCAAACAAAACACGAGCGTTAAACAAAATGACAATCGAAAAAAAGTACACACAGCTGTTTTGGATCGCCTTTTATTAAAACCTCCAGAGGTTACACAAGTGACAAATGAATGACGGGTGAACAATCCTTATGTAACATTGGGAAGAGCAGTTCATTATTACTCGATTAATCAACTAATTAAATTTTAAAACGTCGGTAGGAAAATTTTACCTTGAAGTTTATTTGGCAGTTATTTTTATACTTATTGGGGTCAACTAATTATAGGATGTTTAAATTCTAAACTCACTAGAAACTAAAAATTTTAATTGAGCAGATTTCTACAAAATTGTAAACATGGGAAATGACTAGATTAAAATTAAAGCTATATATTATTTTGAGCAATTTCTCCACAGATTAACTTTAACAACAGTCTGTTAAAATTGCTTTTGTACTCAGGTATTTTTTTAGAATATTAAAAAACAACAACAATCAATAACAATCCGAATCACAGATGAAAATACTGGATAACATGCATAAGTAGGAATTTAATTGATTTAAAAGCATAGTATTTGTACTAAGTTTTAGGTATAAAACTGAAACAACCTTTGATTCGTCGTTCGATGGTGGCTTCAACGTCTTGCTCTGCTTTCAACGCATCAGGGCAAGGTCGTGGGGCCCCCGGGAACACAACCAGTACGATAGACATATTGTCTCTGCTTCCCTACAAAGTCAAATAAAAATAACAAATTGTTAGCAGCACTCTATACAAAAGAGTGAATGAGAGTTTGACGTTTACCTTATATAGACAGGTATCGACAACTTGACTAGTGATGAGTTCAAGATCATCGGTAATCTTTAATCGCGAATGAATGTATTGACAGAGATCCTCATTAGTCATAACATCCCAAATACCATCACATGCAAGCACCAGAAACTCATCAGTTTCGTCATCCCTGTCACGAGAAAAGATCTCGGGTTCAGGAGAGACAAGCTGCTCACACTGGCCACGGCCCTCCACGTTCTTGTACTCGTAATCACCGAGAGCGCGGCTGACAGCTAGCGAGCCATTCACACGCTGGATCATCACCGAACCACCAGCCTTCTGAATACGCTCGCGTTCAGCAGGCAACGCGGGTTTATGATCGCGGGTGGAAAAGACCGGCATTCCATCCCGGCACAACACAGCGCGCGAGTCGCCACAGTTGGCAATGTAAATTTGTCTTGGGGAAATGAAAGCACACACTGCTGTGGAACCACTCTTGTCCTCACCCGACGACATCTCGGGCAGCTCTCGCATGCGGCTGTCCAGTTGCAAGAATCCGCAATGAATTCCTTTTGTGACATCTTCCTGGAATTCTTCGGTTTGCATAATGGACTCCAGGAGATGTTCGGAGCAATGAGCGGAGACCTTGGCGCCCGCGTGGCCGTCGAACACGGCAAAGTAGGACCAGTCTTTGAGGGCTCCATCTAGGCCCGTCTTTGCCCGATGTGCGTCTTCCATTTCCACGCGCCAGCCCTGCATGCTCGCCACGCCGTAACGGAGACCATTGCCGGACCCATATTCTTGGTATTTGTCTGTCTTTGGTTTATCGAGAAACGCACCCATTCTGTCTGTGCGCTATGTATTTATGTATCTATCGATGACACATATTTAATGAAAACTATACATCTCTGTCAAAACAAAGAAAAACAATGATATAGTAATTTTGTTGGTTACATAGTTTCAAAAAATATTTACCTACAAGATTTCTTTTTACCATAAAATGTTATCTAAAAAAAAAGTGTCATAATCCAGTGTCAGTAAAAACGTTAGTACATACACACCTTTGTACTTTTCTAGGGTTAACAATCCTTATAAAATTACGCATTTAGTTATTTTATATTATCATTATAATAATAAACACAGACAGAAACAAAATTCTAAAAATGGCGGAATCAAAATACGTTACGCGTGCGCTTCGCTAAAAATAGCTCTAGACCATTACGTCATTTTTGTCCAATCATAGCAAGGATATAATACAGATCCTCCTATCAAATGAAACTAGCTGTTATCCTGGACTTATAAAATGAAAATTCATTTTTTTCGCCTACTTTTCATTGCCTATAGCAATTGAGAAATAATTCCTATATTTTATGAATCAAAATAAATTCAATAAAACACTAATAATCAGCTTAGATAGATATAGTTTTGATTATCCTTTTTCAATTTCCTTGTTTCTCACTTCACATCAAAAAGGTTAGTCTTTTGTTTCACTGCTCTGCCAATCAGATAGTAGTATTTATTTTGTTTTTCCCGCTTCATGCCTGTTGTACAAGTGGCTGCGGAAAATCTAATGACATCATCAAATCATTACAGAACAAATATTGCAAACACGAAATAATTATTTAGCAAATCCATAATTTAAACTAATAATAATAATAATAAATTGTTTATCCTTGAAAATAAATAACATGCTTACTGCATTATCTAGCTAGAATTACACAAGTTATACAATAAAGATAATCAGAAAGATGAATTTAATAAACATAATTTTTTTGTAAATGTACTCTTAACAGATCAATTGCACGTGGGGCCTTGACCTAGGCAATTGTCCTTGACCGAACCGCAATGCAGTATGAAAAGCGATTTTCCTTTGCATGCCTATTTCGCCTTTCTGCCCTAAATTTATTCTAGGGCTGTCGTCGGGACTTTATGGACAAATCGTCGAATTTTCCTAAAGACTTCACGACACATTACATGATATTTCACTGTAATTTGAGGAATAAATACATATTTAATGAGCAAAAATTAATATATTTTTTAATTCGTTGATTTAATTATTTTTGTTATGGTTAGGTTATACTATAATTATATAATAAGGATAGGATTATTTAATAATTGTAAAAATCCCGTTAGGGCAGGAGTCAACAATACAGAAGAATTTTTTTTATTGTTGCGAATAGTGACGTCATTCGAAGGCCATTTAATTTCCGTCATTTTATTCATAAACTTATTCTTATTTCTATGATATTAGGTACCTACCTATCTATTTTCTACTTCTACAATATATTATAGATATAAATGTCATGTTCTGAGATCTAATTTATTTAGTAAAATTTTCAGATGTTTCAGTTTGAATTTTACGCGCATGTGTACTGAAATCTCGCTGAAAATTCAGGTTGATTTTATGTTGAAAATAGAGCAGTTTGGGGGGAGGAGAGACGCATACGGCGTCGGAACGCCTCGTACTCTGGTTGTAATCATGCGTCTGATAGTAGAATGTCGGGACGTCGGAAGAGAGAACCACATCCGTAACAATAATCAAAAAATGTGCTAGTGAATAAAACGATCACAACAATGCTCTATTGATTAGCCAACAATTAACTATAAATATTTAAATTGCAGTCCCTATTTTTGTAATCAACGTTCAGAGTCATGCAATGTAGCATGTAAAAAATACATACATACATAATAATGAAACATTTTTGCGGCAGATAATACAGAGTGATGGTTTGAGTTTTATAATAAACAGTATAAATTAGATGCAAAGCCAAACAACATGTAATAATAGACACTTTACTGGATATGTGCCCATTGGTATAGTGACAACAACACTTTAAAAACAAACTAAATAAATTTGTTCAAAATAATGTGATGTGAAACTTATTTTGAATGTGATATGCAAGTTATACGACAAACTTACATTAATGGTAACTACTTTATTTATTTATTGTTATAAAAAAGTATATTATATATTAAGGGACTAAAGTGCATGATTTAATCCTAAGGGTGAAGTTTATTTCACGAGGGAAATTATCACTTGAGGTCTTACAGGTACTTTAGTCCTGTGGTTGGTATATACGCTACTTTTTGCACTGCACTCTCATACGAATGCTTAATAGTTAAAAAGAAGACAAATTTTGTAATTTTGACAATACACTATATTTATATTTTTACCATAGATACAAATAGCACGTATTTACTTGACAGTGGGATTAATAATTAATTCAATTCCTTGACAACGGGAAAATATGAAAAATATTCCCTTGGGATCAAATTAAGAACCTTAGTCCCTAAAAATAAAGACTAAAGTAGAGTTTACTTCTGGAAGCGTAAAAAATAAAAATTTTGAAAATGCAGCCAGTATCACAACACTGCAAATTTTAACACAGACACGGCGTGTTATTAAATTGTCAAATTATGTTGATTATTGCATTAATAAGACAAAAATAATGTTAATACTCTCATGTATAGACAGTATGTTCCATATTTACTTTTAGATACCATTTTCGGTAATATTTGAATGTAAATACCTTCGTTATAAATAAATATTTGAACATAGCCGTGTAGTGTAACTATTTATCTTATTTTGTTTATTAAACAGTCATTGATTAGAAATCGGCAGATCGCAACCCAGTTTTGTCGTTTAAATTTCTCTATTTTGGTTCCGTCTTAAACCTCATTTACATAAGCATTTAGTTTATACATTTATGTTTAAGAAAGTTTAAATTCATATAACTAAATACGAGCATTCACACGTCCCACTTTCAAGCACTGTGATTGTTCGAATTTAGTTAGATGTATTCAAACTTTCTTAAACGTAAACGTAAATGTAAACCTTAAAACTAAAGGCTTTAAGGTTGTTAAATCTTTATCAAGAAGTCGGTAATTTGTAACGACACTGTATAAAATTGATGGATGGGCCACTAAAGTTCATTTTAGAAGAAAATGTGCCGCCAAGATCGATGGTACAGTCTGGAAAGAGAAAATATATTAACCTTTGTATGTGTGGAACATGTATACGTGTCGCCTCACGAATCCAATAACGCTTTGATGAAATTTTGATAAAAAGCGAGACCTATATTTACGAATTTTTTGTTTAAACTACGTAATATTTGTATTCGAAACCGTTATCAGAAAGTTGAAAATAAATATTGTCAAACAGTCCTTGTTTAAAATTAAATTACTCTTTCAAGGATAGAACGGTCATTATTTAATAATCATTTTAAATCATTTATATACACTTCACACTTGCTAAAATTTGCTTTTCTCGAAAAATCGATGATAATTTGCATAATTCATCTCGGTATTCATTTGGGAGTAATCTATTTTGCATTAAGTAATTCGCGTCCCATTTTGAAAATTAGATTATTTCTGGGCTCTGTATTTGCTGTTGTTTTTCCAGTCAAATTATTTTTAATTTAAATAATAATTATTGCGAAAATGGATCGTCTACCTTTCATTTTCGGGTACAAAAAGAATTATTTTTGTGGTTGATTTAAACCCAATTGTATTCGTTTTAATATATCTATCGAGCCAAAGTTTATGGCAGAGCGAGCGAGGCTGATAAAGTGATAATTAAGTTCGATTATGCACGAGTTGCATACAATGATCGACTGCTAAAATGAGATTTTCTTAAGTATTTGAAAAATTTGCATCTCATAGTGTGCGGTGTTGTTGTATTGTTTAACATTATTTTGATAATTTTCAAATTGTCAAATTTGTGAAAAAATGTTCTAGTTCTTCATTCTCAATTTCAAAATATGCAATCCATGAAATGGAACAAGATTTAAAGAAAGTAAAAGCAATTATTAAATTTAATAAAATGGATTAAATTATAACATTATTTTTACATGATATTCACAGCAGTACAATTTTGCATTTTTATCGTACTATTCCAATAAAGTAGGTACCCGTTTATGGACAGTAAACAGTGTCATAAAACAAATTAATATGATGCAGTCGAACATAAATTTAATTTATGGTACAAAACAAAGAAAAAATCTGTCTATGTCATTTTCAAATTAAGCTGCAACAAAATATTGAACATATAGTCATCATTTAAAGTGCAGCCGTCAGATATTTTTTGCCTGTTTTTATTTGGCGTAACATCCAATTTTCCAAAAAATAACAAAACGGAAAAGCGTATGTACATGCAGCGCGAACTACGGAAGGCGTTTTATGTAGTAGTACATACGCCCCTAACATCGAATAGGTACCAAATTGATTTATATGTCCTTATGGATGTCAGGGAAAATTATACAGATTTAAACTAACTTTATCCTATCTAGTATCTTAATATAAATATACCAACCAATGCTCATTCATACTTTAAGTTATAGTTAATTAAACATAAGGAAGGAAAAAATTACTGGAAGTCAGTCACAAAATTTGAAGGGTTTATTTCAACTCCAACCGCGGTTCTACCCCAGACTACAGTGAAATTTAACAAAAAATTAGTAACAGAAATAACAGACATTTACAAATTTTAACTTACGTGTTATTTATGTAACAAATTTTTTGTTAAATTTTACTGTAGTCCCTGAAGATGACTCATGTGTGGTAGAAATCGGTTGGAGTTGGAGTTGAAATAAACCCTTCAAATTTTGTAACTGACTTCCAGTAATTTATTGTCATATACGTCTTTATAATATGTTCGTATATAATTTCTTAAGTCAATGGTAGAGTACGCATTATATTAAAAGAGCCTATGAAGCAAATGCCTTCAATTGTTGTTCGAATTACAAAAAAAAACACTACTAATGAAAAATCTTTACAGAATTTTAACGAAAAAACGTTTAATTTTAATTCATGCTTTGAACCGTTTCGAACCGGTTGACAACCGTCGATTTAGATCCGGTTATGAGTTTGCCAAAATATTTTCAGGTTCAGGTTTGGTTTCCGGTTCACAAAAATAGCTGCAGTTCGTTCCGATTTTCGTTCCAGTTCTATAGTTGATTTCTTAACTAAACGGAGCAATCTGAAGTTGTCTCGCTGAGCCGTATTTACACTGCGCAAATACGATAAAAATATCACTATATTTTTTTGGCGGCAAAATTAAATTTGATCTATCAGCGGGCAAACTCGATACAGTCACTGACAACAGCTGACGAGATAAGATGGAGAACATTCGTTTGTTTACATTACAAAGTTAGTTCGGTTCGAATCCTTTATTTTACTATAATAGGCTTGTTCTAACACCCCGACGTCTTCTCCGCAGGCTCTCCGTCGAAGATGTCTCCCAGCGGGTCCAGCGTAAGCCTGATGAACCCCAACCAGCAGGGCACGGGTGTGCCGGGCCAGCAGCCCGCCCAAGGGCTTACCGCCCTTCTGGTCATGATTGCAGTTCTTATTATCTTACTCGCCTATTGTTTCTGGGGTGCGCCTTGGTGCAGGGCCTTCTGCAGACGAAGAGTTTGTTGCTTTTGTCCTATGGACGACCCTGAGGGAATTGACTTGTCCACGGCGAGCCAGGTGAGAAACTAATTCATTAATGAGTAGTGCTTGTAGGTACTTGATGGACTGGTTAGTATGAATGACAAGGGATTTTCTTGGAACAGCAGTACTTTATTATTAAATTAATGATTACGTTTTAGTTAGCACTTTAGTCTTTCTCGAAGCAAGTTGAAAATCAGTTTAAAAATCTGATGTGGTCAGCAGGCCAGCACACAACCTTCCACTTTATCTAGAAAATTGAATTATTAACAAAAATGTACTACAATATTTGATTACTTACATTACCTACTCTTCACGTATATCGTTTAATGTCACCTGTCAATATTTTTGTACGCAGAAACAAATATCACCCGATCATGGATTACAAGATTTTAGCGTTTTATATTTTTATCTGATTATTTTTGAAATTTTACTACAATTTTTAAAGCCGCATTCACAGTCCGAAATTTGGTGAAATTTACGAAATTATGAAGTCTGACATATTATGGCAATCTGTACTTGCGTTCACAACGCCAAATTTCAACGATGTGAACGCAAATACATATTGCCATATGAAAAACTTCACAAATTTCACCAAATTTCGGGCTATGAATGCGGCTTAATGCGACCAGATAAAGAAAACTTTTTTATAGAGTATGTAGCAATATTATTCCTCTTATTCTCATTAAAAAATATACATTTATTAAAATTTACCGAAATTTAAAAAAAATCTTTTCACCCTTCAAAAAATACCAGTTCCGGTTAATATATTTTTACCAAAATCTAATCAGCTTTTTCAATGTGTATACAAATGTAAAATACCAAATATCAATTTTTTTGAATAATTCGTATTTGAGTTATGCGTAAATACGCAGACATGGCACATCCATACACATATACATACATTTAGACATCATCGCAAAAATATAAATATAAGGACCCTAATTCGTGTTCATCCACTAAAATCTCACTATCCGATTTTTAGCATAGTATGGCGGAAGGTAAAAAGTTCGATTAACAAAAACAAAAATAAATATTAAATTAATTATTATAAAAAGTACTTACGATTGAAATCTTTTCGTAAGTTAGTTGATATTTATAGAAGATACCTATAAATATTTTGGTGCATTTTACGATATTTTTCCTGACATATTATATTTGTCACTTAGATTAAATTTCTCATTCCCTTATTTGATATTTTATTAGACTGGATACTAAATCACTTTACTATCACTATTCGGACAAAAATCATATTATTTATATCATAAAGTCACGACAATATTATTTTACTTTATCCAGAACACAATACCTTTATTTATTAGAATGGAAATGACTTCAACTGCAGAAAATAAAAATCTAGAATATTCATACACAGGACAATGTAACACCAGATGATGCAAGTGTAGAAAATTTATAAGTAATAAAATAATTGCATTCACAGAAAAATTCAAATCTAGAATTTTATATTCGGTATAAATGCAAACAAAGGAAAATGCAAATCTAGAAAATTTATTGTCAAAACCAATTATGTGCGACTCAAGAATGGTATTGGATTGTCCATTTAGTTTAGTTCAACCTAATTTGTGTTGAAGAGACAAATAATTAATTTTCTAGATTTACATCGATCTTCTTGTGTCTGCATTTATGACGAATCTAAAATTCTAGATTTGAATTTTAGAATTTTCTACGTTTGCATCTTCCTGTGTAAGAATAGTCAAGATTTTTATTTTCTGGTGTTGAATGTACAACAGTAATTAATCAAAATCTAATTCAAATCCTAATTCAGTTAAATCATCGTCTGCAGCTTTTTGCTCGTCTTCCTGACTTAGGTAGGATGATAATTCATTTGCTTGACAGATAAGGCTAATACGGTAAAAGTAATTCCTCCAAAAATTCTCTTCCGTTATTACTTGAGGGACGAGTTCAAATCGCTTTTTCTTCAAATTGGGATCTGCCGCCATCGTGGCTATGGCGATGGGATAAGAAACAGCGTAGTCAAAGTGGAAGTCGACGCCTGCTGGTGGACTTTTGACGAAGTTACGTCTATCTGTAGACAGACTGAGGCACTCCTCTTTCAAGAATTCTTCATTAGCACATCCGACCCATGGAGGAACGGCTGCATCAGAACTGTTGCCTGCTTTGCCCTTCACGAACGCGTCTTGTTCTTTGTTGAATTCTAACAAAATACTATTTTCTTCGACGGTTTTCTTGATTATCGCTCCAGCTTCACTAATAGTTTTTCCGGCTTTGTTAACTGCAGAATACAAGAAATTTCCAAATGATTTCGCTTCCAATATCACTTTATTAGAAACTGCTTCGAACTGTCCGTCTTTTTCTTCGGTAGGAGTTTCAGGAGCAGAGACAGTTGCTCTGGAGTTATTTTCGTCGTCTTTTTGTTCAACAGGCGATTCTTTTATAGATTTCTCTGAAGCTGGAGTTTCTCCAAATTTTTCAGCAGGTTTGGGTTCTTCCTCTTTATCAGTTTCAGCCCTTTCAATAGGGTCTTTCCCTTTATCAGGTTCTGCCCTTTCATCAGGGTTTTCCCCTTCACCGATTTGATTTTTAACATTAGTTAACACGTCCAATTTGCTATGTTTGGTTGGACTAGAGTCTTGTTTGTTTTCTGGGCTTAAAATTGCGGTATTATCTTCAGTGGGTGTTGGAACTTGCTCCTCTTGTTCACCCATGGCGGAGTTCATCCAAGCACTGACTTGGTTTGTCAATCCCGAAAACATTTTGACGAGTTATTTCAACTAACACTACTATTTAAAATGTTAATGTTTAATAGTTTTTTGTTAGAAACGTTACTGCAAACATAGAATATACATTCACTGTGCCACGGAACAAAACTGATTCGCCTCGAATATTTTAACGAATATGAAATGGTAATTTTATTATTTGATCATGTAAGTTAAGTGAAATGATTTTGTCTCAGTTGGTTTAAGAGATCTGATATTTTGAAATGAACTAAATAATACAGCTTGTTTCTTTTATTATTACTAAATGACACAAAACTTCATTGTACGACAATTTTCTTTTTTTTGTCATCTAAGCTAAATGATTTTCGTTTGTTTGTTTGTAAACTGATCTTGTCATCGCCATCTGTCAAATTTGACACTAACACAGCTTGTTACTTTTAGGTGCAAGAAACTGGTGCGCCAGCAGCAACACCAACAATTATCTTACTTCCGTTTGGAAGAATGTTAGTCGTAGATGGAGCAGTCTTTGCTCAGCTTCAAGCAGATTCCAGAGGTCTGGACCTCATGGAACTTGGGGAGAACATCATTAGAACACAGAGGTATCAGACTGGAAGTTCGCCTAGCATATTTCAGGTAATAACAATTCAAAGAGACAGAAATATAATAAGGAGATCGTTCACCAGTCATTTTATAACCAAAATAATAATATTATTTTTGTACTCTCTGTAAGCCCTAAAGCCTACCGCGCACTAGCGATTTTGTTGCGGTAACTTAAAAATCACCAAAATAAATCACATTAAGGTATGAGGTAGCGCGCACAGGCAAGTATTTAATCAGAGCAATTAAAAAATTAATAATTAGTGCACAAAGATATGCTACTTCAATAACATCCATCTTGTACAAGATAAGTTGACAACTTACAAGTGCAAGTACAAGATCAAGAACGCAGCAACTATTTAGTCCATAGTGCGCGAAGCTCAAAGCTAGTAGGTAGCACTTTTTTAATGAGCAACTTTTAAATTGATCTTGCATAGGAACGTTTTTAAAACAAAGCGTGTTTTTATTTTGTGATTTTGCACGCATTTGCGTGTTTAAAACAGCGATTATGATGCATGTGTAATAAAAAAGATATTAAAATTCAAGTTCCTATATTGAGAAATACAAGGTTTACAGATTGAGTTCGACAGAGCGTAAGTGAGATACATTTTTAGCAATCAATATGTTTGCACTCAAGTCGTACAAAGTTATTAATCTCACATTGGCGTTCGACAGCTAACTAATAAACCCTTTCTGTCATTTCCTGTTTCTCAAATCCGAAATTAGATTCATTAATGTTCAGAAATGTTTTCTACTGCAAATAGATATGTTTTTATCACCTTTCATTCGATTTCATTTCCTGGCATTTATATTTCCCTGGACGACCATTATTTTTTATAAAATGACGCAGAGAAGTAAATAAACAAACCCATTTACTTTGTTCTTATATTCGTATCGTAAAATAACTGATAGAATTTTAAAGATTATACTCGTGGGAAACATCGCAAACAAAAACCGATTCTGGTTAAATTATTAAATATTTAAAACTAAAATTAAACATGAAGAATCATGAACGATTAATAAATCGATAAATGCATGTGGCAACAATTAGCAAAACTTGGAGCAAATTTTTTAGTAGGTAATCCAATTTATATTTTTATGAATACACAAAAACTATGACTTTGTACATTTTTTTATATTAGTCAGAAGAATTTTTTTAAATTAATTGACTGTAAAAAAATAATAACTGTAATAATAATAATAATAAAAAATCGGTTTTTTAACAAAATACCGCAAAGAGTTTTGCAAATATATCATTCTATAGTAAAATTCTAGAATATTCATACACAAGGAAAATGCATGCACAAGAATATTAATTAATACCTAATAAAATATCTGCATTAAAACATTTATTCACAGGAAAATATAAATCTATAATTTAAGATTCAACATAAATCAACATCCCAATATCATTCTTGAGTCCCACACTTTTAACTATAATTTTTCTAGATTTGCATCTTCCTGTGTTTGCATCTATGCTAAATCTAAAATTCTAGATTTGAATTTTCCTATGAATGAATCTTTTAATGCAGGTATATTATTACGTATACATTTTCTAGATTTGAATCTTCTGGTGTGGAATTATATAGAGTGTGGAATTACTTATAGTATAATGTGTGTTAGATTTTTTTTAAAGTACCGGGTGTAAGAATAAATCTTCTTGCTTCTAATTTTCAGACTTTTTCGCAGGTGGATTCCGAAACCACCAGCAAGGGAATGTCTCCAATCTTGGACACATTTCCTCCGCCAACCTACGATTCAATATACGGTTCCCGTTTGTTTATCAACGACTTACCGCCGTCGTATAGCGAAGTGAGCCTTCAGCTTCGAAATTTGGCTCAGATACAAACCACAAACGAGAACGAAATGAACTTCAGAAACCAGAGAAGTAGAGCTGCCTCTGTCCATAGACTAACAGACAATATTTGCCCAATAGCCGAAGAAGAAAGCGACAGAATCGCTGCCAGTGAGGAAGACATCAGAGAAAGCAGAGTATAAGTGAAACTGTGTTGACTTTTGAAGAAATTGTTGTGTAAATATGGAAAACTGTGATTCAATTGTAGGAATAGGTGGTTCGAATTTATAATAGATGCTAAACACGCTCCTAGAAGTTCTATAGTTCAAATTATGTCTAAAAGATCAAAGATCGTCCTATTATTTGGTGAACGAAACATCGAAACTACACCAATCAAAAAACTGTCAATTATGCTTCGAGTTCAAATGCGTAGAACAAGCATCTCTTATATTTAATCTATTGTAAATAAAAGCTCAATTATTTTATATAAACTTTACAGTTTAGTTCTAGACGCTTACCTGTTCTAACGCTTTGCTAAAACGAAAGTATACAATCATCTTAATAAATAATTATGATCTATTGATTTTTATCTATTTGTGTTGGAAGTTTACGTTTAAAATATTTATAAAATCGATAAACTATATTTATTTAATGTTACTAACATATCTGTTAAAGCAATAATGTATTAAAATAACAAAATGTGTATATAATAATTGTATATAAACATATTGTTTAATATATTCTTGAAATTGAGTGAGGAATATAATAAATTGCAGTACAACCTTTGTGAATTATATTTACCACGGATATTCTGGATGTGTGTCAGCCCTAAACAAATTTTTAATCATACAAAATGAATTAGAAGTAAACCCCTAGATTCACGAAATAGATGTTTAGTTTCGAAAGTAGACAAAAGTTTACGGAAATCATAAATAAATAACAACTATAGAAAGTATTTTTTATTTTTTGTCGTTTTAGAGAAATTTACTTCTATGATGGTCAGTAATTTTAACTTTAAAAACGTCACATTGCGTCAATTCTCAATGGGTATAATTTCAAAAGTATTATTACACCTACTTAAATAATTAACGCCGTATTATTGCTACTTTATTGGTGAAATTTGGAATATGTATGTAAAAAAATTTAAACAATCTTCGTGAATCTAAGGTTAATAAATTATTTATTACCCTTTTATGAATTCTTTTAGGCCGCAAACTCTGCATTTGTTTCCTCGGTCAAGAGCCTTGAGCCTCTTGCAATCATCGTCGTCAAGTTTAAAGTCAAAAATTGAAATATTTTGCTTCAATCTTTCTGGATTTGTACTTTTAGGAATTGTTGCGACTCCCAATTGTACAATATAACGTAAGAGCACTTGAGCTGGAGATTTTTTATGCTTCTCTGCAACGGATTTTACTTCTGGATTGTCAAGTAGATCTAGAAGTTTGAAACTAAAAGAAATATCATAATTAGAGTTGGAATTTATATAAACCCAAGACCCAAGAATACACATAATGCTCATAATATACAGGATGTTTTTATCCCTCTGCACGAAATTTTAATAGATTATATAATTTGATATACTGATTATATATAAAAAAGATTTTTTTCAAAATTCGCAAAAGTAAGGGTAGTGAAAATATTAGTTTCATTTGTTTGAACGTCCGTTTAACTGTTTATTTATTATGATATTTAAAAAATCTTTTTATCTATAATCAGTATATCAAATTATATAATCTATTAAAGTTTCGTGCAGAGGCATATAAATATCTTGTATTTATATGCACAATTTTTTGAGAAGTAATTAAATAGTATATTGTTTTGCGATCTTCAGTAAGTCGATATAAGTACCTATTATTTTTTATATTTGTTCCGCCAGCACAAAATTGTGCCAGCGGAATCGTTATAAAGCAGGTATCACCAATGGTAGTAAAATTATTATGATGATAATTAATTAATAAGTCACATAGTTTCTACTTCCCTGACTAGGCGATGCCCTGACCTATGTACTCGTGTTTGGGGAAAATTTTATAATCGTGATTTTTGACAGTTCCGGATTTTGATGAATCATGGTTTTAAAAAGTCGGTCTATGGGTCTGTTAAGATCTTGAGCTAAAATTGACTTCAAGTTCAACCAGTGGTATCAACTTTACAAACAACTTTTTTTATTTTATTAAAATACCATCGAGTGTGGTATCAAATTAAAGATCTCGAGAAAAGAATTAATACTTACTTAATCCGTATTCCTTTGTACCTTTCGGTGTGAGGCGGAAAATAATTAATACTAAAAAACAATTGAAAATAAAATAGAATAGAATTAATGATATTTTCAATTGTTTTTCAAAAAAATATTCAAATTTTGTCAATTGTTTTTTCACATGTTATTCATATTATTCCAAAGTTGTTATCAACTTAAATCTTTCGATGAAAAAGAAACATTTATTTCAATTTTGCTGAATAAAGTATAAAATTAAACCCTTTACGAAAGCAAATTATTAAAATTTATAGTCGGGGAAGTACTGTGATTGCCATAGCAGACATTTTTAATACCGTTAACGTTCACCCGCTAGCTTTAATTAGTTTAAATTAAATTATGTCAAAGTTTTAATTTTAAAAAAATTACTTTTGTGTAATTTGTGGCAAGATGCTGAATTGTTTGAATTTTTATAGAATGATAAAATAAATAAAAATAAGGATTTCTCATAAGAATTAAGAAAAAGTGTAAGAAATTCCTAATAATAGTAGTAAATAGGAAATTTTACTAAATATATGCCAAAAGAGAAAACTATAAAAACACCTATATGCTTGAAAACGTAAAAAATATACAAAATACTGCAAAAAGTTATTGGTTTAAATGCTTTGTTTCCTTGGCATATTAGATATCAGTAATACAAAATATGCACATATTTCATACAATTCTAGCTCTAAAGATAATCATTATTGGGTGATAAACGTTTTTATTCTTACTTGTCACCCATCTTCTTCATGAGCTCGCCAAAGCCTCTAGATCCAAGTGGAGAGTAAGCAGTCACACTTATGTGATTCTTTTTACAGAAGTCTACAAGTTCTGTTTGTTGGAAGTAAACATGAAGTTCAATTTGTAAAGTTGCAGGCGGAATGCGAGCGTGAGATAATACGCGCTCGATTTGACGAATGTTGAAATTTGAGAGGCCGATTGAACGGGCCAGACCTTTGTCCTGAAGTTTTTCCATTTCCTAAAATAAATTATGTTAATTATAAATATGTTGCCAGCCCGTAATTTGCTTTTTGCTATATTAAACAGAATCACTTTTCCCTCTTAGCTTCTTCTTTTACATATCTCGAAAATTACGCTAGATACCGGTTTACAAACAAAATTCTATTTTTCGGCCTATAAATAGTGCAAAAAATATCACTTTATGTCACATGAAATAAAATACATTTTTGGTAACTTTAAAATGTTCTATTTGTCTGCATTCTCATGCTGGTTATTTTCAGTGATTATTTAATACTGATCGCTTTTTGATAGATAAGTAAATCATTCACCAACCAGTCATTTGTAAACAAAATATACTGCCTTCAAACAGAACCAGTAATGCTGAAGAATTGTATAAAAAACTGGCTCAGCTATTTACAACCTACAGATTACATATCCATACCTTCCAAATAGCAACATGATCCGTATCCATTTCCAGTATAACCTCTCCGTTCTCATTCACGGGATTCAACATAGTCTCATCTTCTTTGATGGTTATGGGGACGTGCACCAGGTACTGGTCAACATACTCCAGCTGCAGAAGTTCCAGGCTCTTCCTGCAGTACTTCTCCACAGTGGATGGTCTGTTGCCACTCTCAGGCAGTTTGGTGACAATGAAGAGGTCTTTGCGACGAACTTTACCTGAAGAGAGCCATCGGTTCAGCACGCGGCCGATCACGGCTTCGTTCTCGTACACGTAGGCGGTGTCTATGTGGCGGTAGCCGGCGGTGAGGGCGCCGGTTAGAGCTACGTCGAGCTCTTCGTCGGTAGCCTGGAGGAAATTGAAATTGTTATTTAGGTAGAAAAAAAGATTACGCCTGCGGACGAAGTTTGAGGCCCTGGGTGTGTATGAGGTGTATTGGTGTATATGAGGTAATGTAAATTTATTTTCTGAGAGTCAGTCAATTGACTTATTCTGTTGAACTTCGGTTGCGCGTGTATGCTTGGGAATTGAGCATCCGGTTAGATGAAGCGAGTACGATAGATACAAAGTAACATGTGTTGAGTGAGACAGCAAACTGGTGCGAAGTACGCTGTGTGTCAATGGAAAATGAAATTAATTTAAATTTGACATTTCTTATATTTAATAGGTCAATTGACCTATCCTGTCAGAAGGAGTGAGTGCGATAGATACACAGTAACATTGTGTTGAGTGAGACAGCAAGCTGGTGCGCATGCTTGTGGCAAAAGGAAGTGACGTCAATAGACCAATCCTGGTGATGCGGGCGTATTTTGACAGATTTGTACAAATGTCAAAATTTAATTTCAATTTTTTTACGATTTTATTAATTTGTTTCATGACTGTTACGTACTAAATTGTTCAAATTGTGCAATGTCATTAAATTGAATTAAACTTTTCCCCTACATTTAAAAAATTTAAAATAAGAAATGTCAAACTTCAACTAACCGCACTTTCTATTGTCATAGCGTACTGCGCAGCAGTTGTGTCGTCTCACTCAACACATGTTACTTTGTATCTATCGTACTCACTTCCTCTAAACCGGATGCCCAATGCCCAAGCATGCGCGCGCAACCGAAGTTCAACAGGATAGGTCTATTATAATTTATTACTTTACTCTGGATTAGTTATTAGTTTCGATTTAGACGCCACATGCGTCTTAGTATTTTTAATTCTTCCATATGGAAATCGTATTGGAAGATAGTTAATAATTTAGAAACCGTAAAGGTTCAGAAAATAAGTCCCACCCACGGTACAATTAAAACGAAATTAAGTTCTTATTAAGTAGTGATAAATATGAAAATTTTCTTGACTGGTGTGTGAAATGAGGAAATTTAATGAATCATTGAAAAAATTTCCATTTTTAAAACAGGACTAAAAACAAAAAGTATTGTCTTGCTGTATGTTTGTTACAAGTTTACAATATCTATGCATATTTTATATAAAACGTAAGTATAAACAAATATTATTTATATTTATGTTAAAAATTGCCAAAATACAATTTTTTATGTAGGACTTCATTATAATCAATTGTTTAGCGTTCATAAAGTAACAGTTTATGCACTAGTGCATAATGATAAAGTAAAACAACAATAAAATTTATTTCAATTTTTACCTCTCGCCTAGAGAGGTATAGGGATCGTAAAAAAATTCGATGTCGAGATTTTTGTCAATAAGCACGTTTTAGCACCTTTAGAACCTATTTTGACTTTTTTCACGATGATGTCTGTGTGTGTGTGTGTGTGTGTGTGTGTGTATGTATGAAAGTCTGTATGTGCGCCTACTCATGGCCGTCTCTATTTATCAGGCCGGAGTGTGCACATTATGGCAACAAGACTAGCGGTCCTATTTTCACAAAACGAACGAAAATGAATAGATTACTTTTTCAACTTATTTTTAAATTACTCAGAAACTACTGCAGATATCGTAATGAAATTTTTACCAGTTATTTTCATAACAATGTTCTTAACAAATATAAGTTTTTAATTGGAAATTGTTTATAATAAAATTGTAATATTTATTTAAAAGATGCTATGTAAAAAAAGTAGTATGCTGCTAACTTTTGTATTTGTTAAAATAGACATATAGTATAAGCGTACGAAGTGTTGAGAAATGTTCAAATTTTATTCTGTTAAAAGAATTATAACGATATCTTAATTGTATCGTAAGATATTTAACTTAGAAACTAAAATTTAATGCGTTCACGCTCCATTATTATAAGCGCGCAAGACCGCTGTTACTGTTCCCGGTAACCGTGTTTAGGTTCAGCTACATTCAGCGTTCGTTGTTACTTCTTGTTTATAATTTAGTAAAATACTAAATCATATTTAAAATTGAAGGTAAGAAATATTAATTAAAACTTATTATTAGTCCTTTTATCGTAATTATTTTTCATTTTTGTGAACACAAAGAAAACAGAACAAAATTTTAAAGTAAGTTGATTGTTGTCATCATACCGTTTAAAATAAATGTTTCTATCAAAATTAAAATAATGTTATGTGAAATAGAAGAAGAAAAAACTGTTAATGAATAATGTACTATTTAATTTGTAATTTTTGTATATATCAGATGCCACGTCGTTGCTCTGCGCCAGGGTGCAAAAGTAATTACGATTCCAAAATTAAGGATGGTTACGTAACAACTTTTAAATTTCCAAAAGATGAAAAGTTATTATGTTGTGCAAACTTATTTATTTTATACATTGTTTAATTGTAAACTTGAAAATTCTATAATTAAACATGTTTTTACTGCATATTTTTGAAATTTCCCATACAACATATAGCGCGCGCAGGACCACTACCGGTACTCGGTGCGCTGTTGCCAGTGTGAAGACTCCGGCCTGATAAATAGAGACGGCCATGGCCTACTATAGCCTTTCGTCCCGGTTCATTATCTCAAATTCTACTGAACATAAAATTCTAATATTTTGCATTATACATTTATATGTGTTAATGAAGAGCTGAAAAGATTTTGGTAAAAATCCACTAACCGGAAATGGTATTTTTCTTGTAGCACTATAACATTTTTTGCAAAAATTGTATAAAATAATGCGATTGTTATAATTTGACATACCACACATAAAAGAAGAAATTACATTGTACAATATTTAATCTTACTTGTTTCTATATCTTTAACAAATAAAGAAATATAATTTTTTTAAATATATAATTTTACCTACCACGATTTGTGAATCCCGAAATAGAAATAAAATTTAAAACAAAAATAAAATTGTCAATGTGACAGATAAACAGATGTCTGTGGCAAGGAGGTTTCTCTGTGGTGTAGGGCATGTGTAGAGTGTGGTGTAGAATTTTGAAATGTTGGATATAGTATAGATATTAAATGGACATAGTATTATGTAAATATGGTATTTATAAAATAAAATAATATATTAAACTAAGAGCTGATTAAATTTGTGAAATATATAATTTATTTACCTACATAATTATTATAAGTCCATTATGCATTTTAAAATAATATAATGTATGATTATTTTATTATTATATCAAATGTTATACGGTGTTGTTGTATTTTATTTAAATTAAAGCTTAATATTTGGTTAAATACGAGGTTAAATAATAATACTTCAATGTCAAGGCGAGAGGTATTGTAACGGCCACGTCAGATTTTTTTAATTTATGAACAAGAATTCAATTAACATTTTACAAATTACAATGAGGAATACATTTTACAGGCTCCTGACATAAAATTACCTACAAAATAATATAAGTAATGTTAATTAATAACTTTCATGTAAAATAAAATAACTAAGTACAAACCGTTTTTAATTGTTTAGGGATACAACTAGAAAATTTGGTAATATATCTATTCCTTCGTTTTGTGGCGCACAACATCAAATACTTGGTCCATCTGGATATCTTATTATACGACGGGAGATCAGTATTGAAGTATTTATAATATTGTATTTTCGGTACTTTCCTTTATTTGACATAATCAGGAGAAGTAATTCTTTTGCTTTTGATGCAATTTCAATAATTTGTTTCATTATTCGACCAAAAATAAGAATGTTTTTGAAAAATATCAGTTTGTGTGCTTCAATATTTTTCTTTTTTTCTCAAACAAATAATCAATAAACAACTTTGTTCGCTGCGCTCACTCTGCCATAAACAACGGCTAAACAACAAAGTTCTAGATTATGCACTTGGTACATAAATATCTATTATTACTAGTCCAGACAATTTAGCTCGAAAAATGCCATTTGGCGGAAATAATTTATATAGTCCTGAAATTTTGCATTATATATTTTGGTACTGTACTGTAGAATCAAATATCTGTCCCGCGTCTTCCCAAAATCCTGGAAAAACTTTCCCGTCTAGGGTTGCAATTGTATTTATTTAGAAATATACACAATAATTATCAGACAATTTATTATTAAATAAAACATATCATTCATTTTACAATTTTTGTTAATGAGAAATGTTCTAATTACTCATGCTTTATGCATCACTAATATGTTTTTAAAAATTACTATACTGCGTTCAACTAGAATTTTGACCAATAAAATTCATCATTATTATGATTTTTGGCTTATAGAACTACCTGTTACTATCTAAACATACATATATTTCAAAAATTAAATAGGAATTCGATGCAATAGTATTATTATTATTTTAAATAATTATTTACCTTATTATAGGTATTACTTAATTACAAAATAGTCGTAGATAAATAATAGTTTTCTACTATTAATCACAATAACTCATTCGAAAAATAATAAAGCTCGCCTGCGGCTTGTGTAGTAAACTTTTTAATAATAAGTCAAAAACATGTTTGTATTACTATAATACTCCTACGCAAAAGTAATAAATAATCAATATGAAACTATACCTGCCAAGTTCCGAATCCCAAAATAGGCATCTGACACCCCCCAGTCAACTCCAGACAAGGCACTGCCATTTTTAAATGTTTTTGCTTACAAAAACACGGCACGAATGCCGCAATTATTCTCTTACTTTCATAGGTACTTTATTTCCCTCTCTTTAGCAGGAAAAATAGCAAGGCCAATTGAAGTGATCCTAACTTACATAATTTATTGTAATAGGTTCAAGTTTCATAAAATCTTAACTGTAAATGAGATTATATATTAATAACATTGACAATAATAAATGCTTAGATAAGAAATATTCTTAATTTTTGGAAAGTTAATTGAAATAACTGGGATTTGTTTACGTATTATTTTACTTTAATAAAAAATAAATGCCATTGCAAAAGATTAATAATATTGACACGATTACAGGTGACTTAACTTTGTTTAAATTAAAACTGATCTTGTAAATTGTCAAATATGACACTAACATTAGCTTGTTTCTTTTAGGTGCGAGAAACTGGTGCGCCAGCAACAACTCCAACAATTATCTTATTTCCGTTTGGAAGAATGCTAGTCGTAGATGGAGCATTCTTTGCTCAGCTTCCAGCTGATCCTTAGAGAACTGGACTTTATGGAACTTGAGGAGAACTTCATTAGAACATTGAGGTATCAGACTGGAAGTTTTCCTAGCATTTCAGGTAATAATAACAATTCAAAGAGACACAAATATAATCATACCATTTTCATGGACAAAATAACTTATTTTTGTTTTTGCGGGATCAAATTCTGACACAAAAATTGATATTTGTATCGGTTTAAAAATTAAAGATAATTAACCTCAATTATTTTCATAAAATTAATTTAGCAAAAATAACCTCTATGGTTAACTTCACGTGCACAAACAGGTGTATTATAGAATCCTATATTTACATACATACATATGCCTTTATTAAACAGTTCTAGACGCTTACCTGTTCTAACGATGTGCTAAAACGAAAGTAAAAAATAATCTTCATAAATAATATTATCTATTGATTTTTATCTATTTGTGTTGGCAGTAAACATTTATGTTTAAATTATTTATAAAATCGATAAACTATATTTATTTAATGTTACTAAACATATCTGTTAAAGCAATAATGTATCAAAATAACAAAATGTGTATAAAATAATTGTATATAAACATATTGTTTAATATATTCTAGAAATTGAGTGAGGAATATAATAAATTGCAGTACAACCTTTGTGAATTATATTTACCACGGAAATTCTGGATGTTTTTCAGCCCTAAAACAAATTTTTAATCACATAAAATGAATTAGAAGTAAACCCATAGATTCACGAAAACGTTTAATGATATAGGTACAGGATGATTCACAATTTCGTGCATATAATTGGATTGGAAAAAGTGACTCCCTACCGTTGATTGTATAATGAATATCTGCATGAATGAAATACAATAAAATTTTAAATAACTCTGCAACGGCAATAATAGTAAATTTATGAAATTCCATTTGAATACAGTGGTCCAAAACTGTTTGATTAAAAAACCTAGCATATCTTAAGTTTTTGAAACTATAGAAAGTAGTAGCATTTTTTTTCCTTTCAGAGAAATTCACTTCTGTAATGGTAAACTTATTATAAATTTGAAAACGTCGCATTGTGTCAATTCACAATGGGTATAATTTAAAAAAATCTTTATGAATCTATGGGTAACAAATTATTTATTACCCTTTTAGGAATCCTTTTAGGTCGCAAACTCTGCATTTGTTTCCTCGGTCAAGGGCTTTGAATCTTTTGCAATCATCGTCGTCAAGTTTAAAGTCAAAAATTGAAATATTTTGCTTCAATCTTTCTGGATTTGTACTTTTAGGAATAGCTGCGACTCCCAATTGTACAATATAACGTAAAAGCACTTGAGCTGGAGATCTTTTATGCTTCTCTGCAACGGCTTTTACCTCTGGATTGTCAATTAGATCTAGAAGTTTGGAACTAAAAGAAATATCATAATTAGAGTTGGAATTTATATAGACCCAAGAGCCAAGCGCATACATAATGCTCATACTTATGCACAATTTTTTGAAATTATATGCACTAAAATAACGAATATGCACATAATATGCTCAAGATTTTGTAAAAAAGCGCATGAATTTCTGATTATACGTATATGTTTGACTAAGTAGGTACGAGTTTGATATCTCTATTTTTTTACAAATAATGTAAACATAAAAATAAGTTAATTGTTATTTATTGCAATTTGGACGGTTACATTATTAAAATATGGCGAGATAGCACAATAGAATAGTGCTTGGATCGGTCACTATTCCAAGTTGGGATACAATTAACTTGGCAACCACAAATCTATACGGCACCGCCTAGTGGTTGTAACAAGGGCTTGCATGAGAGATTGATGGAAGAACAGCCTTGGCTGAATCTCGCATATTGTCAGAAGGCAATTAAAGTCAATAAAATAATTATTGTGGAACATAATTATGTTACCGGCGAAACGTTGAAATGGAAAAATTCATGTTCTGATGTTCTTAGACGTTGAAGCAAACGATTGATTCAAGACTTCAAGAGGCAAATTTAATCTGGAGGGGGGACGTAGGCGGAATATGAAAAACTATGTGACTAGATTTGACTTTTTTCTTACTAATTAATTAACATCATAATTATTTTATTACCATTAGCGAAACCTGATTTACAATTTTACGCTCGCGGAACCATTGTAAAAATATACATATTTCGACATACTGAAGGTCGAAAAACACTACTATTTAATTACTCTCAATTTTGGTAAATACTCTGATTGAACTGAACTAAATTAAGAATCTTATACCCTTTTTGAGTCCAACATATTCGGTTCTGGTAGAAACTCTAACTGAAGTGAACTAAATGAAGAACTTAATATCCTTCTTGAGTCCAACATACTCAGTTTTGGTAGAAACTGAACTAGATGAAGAACCTAATAAGGTGCGTCGGGGGAACTGGGCCATGGTCATGATTTAACAATGCAAATTGGGAACCATATTTTGGAATCATAATTTATACATAATTTTTACAAGGAAACAAACAGAGTGACCTCAATTCTGTGATAGAAAATAATTATTATACAGAAAATTATCTGTTTTGTCGTAATATAATTATTAAATTTTTTTCTGGTGGGCCCAGTTGTTCCACAGAAAAGGGGTAAGTGAACGAGCTCCATCTATCTTCTGAATGTTTTATGGTATTTTTATTCTTACCTGTCACCCATCTTCTTCATGAGCTCGCCAAGGCCTCTAGATCCAAGTGGAGAATAAGCAGTCACACTTATGTGATTCTTTTTACAGAAGTCTACAAGTTCTGTTTGTTGGAAGTAAACATGAAGTTCAATTTGTAAAGTTGCAGGTGGAATGCGAGCGTGAGATAATACGCGCTCGATTTGACGAATGTTGAAATTTGAGAGACCAATTGAACGGGCCAGACCTTTGTCCTGTAGTTTTTCCATTTCCTAGAACAAATAATGTTAATTATAAATATTTTACCAAGCCGTAATTTGCTGTTTGCTATATTCTCAAACTCAAAGGCTACTTTACGAACAAAATTCTATTTTGCGGCTTATAAATAGTGCATAAATGTCACTTTATGTCACAGTATGAAATAAAATAAATTTTTGGAAACATCAAAATGTTCTATTTGTCTGTATTCTGATGTTGTAGTTATGTTTTTAGTTATTTTCTGTGATTATTTAATACTTATCGCTTTCTGATCGGTAAATAAATATCTTACCAACCAGTCATGTGTAAACAAAATCTACTGCCTTGAAACAGAACCAGTAATGCTAAAAAATTGTATAAAAAACTGGCTTAACTATTTACAACCTACAGATTACATCCATACCTTCCAAATAGCAACATGATCCGTATCCATTTCCAGTATAACCTCCCCGTTCTCATTCATGGGATGCAGCTCAGTCTCATCTTCCTTCATGGTTATGGGGACGTGCACCAGGTACTGGTCAACATACTCCAGCTGCAGAAGTTCCAGGCTCTTCCTGCAGTACTTCTCCACAGTGGAGGGTCTGTTGCCACCCGGAGGAAGCTTGGTGACAATGAAGAGGTCTTCGCGACGAACTTTACCTGAAGAGAGCCATCGGTTCAGCACGCGGCCGATCACGGCTTCGTTCTCGTACACGTAGGCGGTGTCTATGTGGCGGTAGCCGGCAGTGAGGGCGCCGGTTAGAGCTGCGTCGAGCTCTTCGTCGGTAGCCTGGAGGAAATTGAAATTGTTATTTATGTAAAAAAGAAAAGAAAAAGATTACGCCTGCGGACGACGTTTGAGGCCCGACAGTGGAGGGCATTAATCGTCCAATGGTGTAATCTGTTTTACGTCACTCGGGGGAGGAAAGCAGTGTTTTCCTCTTGCTAATGGAGGGAGAGAAGCGAGTTTCCCTCCCGCGCGGGAGGAAAGCAAGTGCGTTCCTCCCTAGGGAGGAAAACAGTGTTTTTCTCCCGTCAGTAGCGGGAAGAAAACAGTGTTTTCCTCCCGCTTGCAAGAAAGGTGATTTCGAGACTGTTTATAAATTAAAAATTGAAGAAAAATTCAAAAATTAACAAAAAATTCAAACAAAATTTTTTTTAATTCAAAAATTATTAAGTGTATAAGTCTTTTATTTCTGAACAATGAACTGCATTTTCGGGCAGTTCGTAATTGTAATATTCATAGGGCTGGTGGTCTGAATGTTGCCTGCCTGATATACAACCCTCGTGACGTAAAATATTGTGTGTCCCACGGGAGGGAAGGCTATTCCTCCCTAGGTGCACAAAATACTATTGTGCACAACTGTACAACTTGGTTACCATACATTCATTTCCATGGTCGGTAAAGTAAGGAATTAGTCCAATAAAAATTAATTGATTGACACATGAAATATATTTTTGTTATCAGTATTGTTATAAGTATTTTTGCGTGTTTTCAATAACTAATATAACGAATAATTCACAAGAATATTTAAATTCGCAGTTGTGCGTAAAACGTTGTTACGTACCTCTGGCCGAAAGACAGACTACATCCTTGGACGAAGAAGGCACTCGCAAGCGTCAGGCCTCAAACTTCGTCCACAGACGTAATCTTTTTCATTAAACCCTCTATACGTAAATAAAATTACATAATAAGGATGAAAATTGCATGACACAAATAACAGTCAATGAAAATGATAGAATTTATTACAATAATAGTGATGGTAATAATATTATTAACTGAAATTAATAACTGGAAATTTTTCTGTCGCATGTCAGTTTGAGATTTAAATTATAAATTGGTTAAATTGACATTTTAATTGTAAATAGAAATACCTACGCAATCAATAAGGTAAGGTAAATAATAATGTTAAATATAAATTTGGTGAATACTTATTTTAACTTGACTGGTGTGTGAAATGAGGAAATTTTCTGAATCCCTGAAAAAGATTTCCATTTCCTTATATTAAATTACATGACTAAAAACAAAAAATATTGTCTTGCTGTATGTTTACAAGTTTACAGTATTTATGCATATTTTATTTAAAACTTAAGGTCATTTTATGTGACTTGCCGTTGAAAGTACAGCAGGATTAATCAAGACAAAAGGAGTGTTGTCCTGTAATCTGCACGTAGGTCATCTGCATGCTTCATATTTCTACATTGCAATAAATTATTATTATTACATGTCAACGTTCGCGAACATAGGTACTCATATAAAAGCAAAATTTAAAATCTAGCACAAATAATGAAACAAAGGAATCAGATTCAAGATTATAACAAATATTATTTATACTATAAAATATGTAAAAAATTGCCAAAATACATTTTTTATTACTGCTACAAATGCGGATTGTATTTTTTCCCTAAATTTTATCTGTGAATCATCGGTATAAATTACATATTTTATCGTGTAATTACCGTGCAGTTACAAGTCGACAGATTAACGGTTTTACTGGAGAGTATTATAATCACAGGGGAGATTTTTGAACAGTTAAACTGAAATGTGTACCTGACTGGATTCGAACTTGGGTTGTCAGAATCACTGGACACATGAAGTACTCGAACATTTATTATAATAGTGAAATAATTCTTGACTGAATTTGGAATTTGAAAATGGAAAATAATGGGTGCACCAGTAATAGTAATCACAGTGACTGGTGCACTCATTATTTTCCTTCTTCAAATTAATTATAATGTTTGTTATCATAAATAATAAAAATGACACTGGCAACATTCACAGGTGCGCAATTTTTGTTAGAGAACAACCCATTGACTATTTTATAGATTTACAATGTATATTAATTTATTTTTCAATTTTATATATTAAATTTTTTTAAATATTTCTATAGGTAAATTAAATAAGAAAGTATAAAATGAAATTATAATTTACAAATTATTAACTTCATATATAAATAAAAGATTTAGGATAAGATTTCATATTACTTGTGAACAACTGCAAAACCATCATTATTAATGTAATTCTTTTTTATTTTATATTTCCCATGTAAAGTAATATTTTTACTGCGAAAAAATTTGTTCATATTTTGGTTAGCAAACAAAAAAATTTTATTGCAAGACCTTCGTTAGTAAAATGAACGTAAAAATTATATTTTTTGTTTTATTTACATAATTCATAAAATAATTATATTACAATGAGTGTAAATAAAAAATTAGTTAGTAATACGTCCTTCAAACTACGATGCAGAAATAGTACACTGTATATTAGTAGCTATTTATAAATACAATTACACATGTAATCATTAAGTAATGTTATTTAATAAGCAATTAGTTTTAACTCTAATTAGATAGAGGCACAGATAATTTTTTTATAATTTGAAAATATAGATAGGTATTGTTAACTAACGGGGAGTTGTATTCATTTAGAAATGTATAGACAATAATTTTCAGTGAAAATTGCATGACACGAATAACAGCCAATGAATGAATTGATTACAATAATAGTAACCATGGTTATATAAAAATTTTCTCGGAAATTTTTTACTAGTAGCTTGAGTAACTTAACTGAAATTAATAAGCGGAAATTTTTCGTCATCTGTCACTTTGACATTAAATTTAAAATTGGTTAAATTGTCATTTTGAGTGTAAATAAGCAAATAATAAGGTAAATAATACATATTTATTAATGTTTAATACAAAAATTTAGTAAATATTTCAATTTTCTATTGCAAAAAGAATTCAAATATAGAGCGGCGGTGTCATTGCGATTTTCTTGCTGAATATGCACTCGTGATTAATTCATATCCAGGAAAATTTTTATCGTGCATTCCAAGCTCTCGTGTACCACTCGAGCTAATTAAGACGTTGTTGGAAAGCACTCAAAAAATTTCCGGAAAGAATTAATGCACATGTAATATTATAAGTGACAATTTATTGTTAAATAAAACATACCTATCATTTATATTACAATTTTTGTTAACGAGAAATGTTCTAATTACTCACTAATATGTTTTAAAAAATGCTATACTGCGTTCAACTAGAATTATGACCAATAAAACTCATCATTATTATGATTTTGGCTTATGGAACTTCCTGTTACTACGTAAACATACATACATTTCAAAAATTAAAAGGAATTCGATGCAATAGTATTATTATTATTATTTCAAATAATGATTTACCTTATTATATGATATATGTACTTATTACATAATTACAATAGTCGTAGATAAATCATAGTTTTCTACGATTAATATAACAATCACACATTCGAAAAATAAAAAATTTCGCCTGCGGCTTGTGTAGTAAACGTTTTTATAATAAGACAAAAACATGTTTGTAATACTATAATACTCCCACGCAAACGTAATAAATAATCAATACGAAACTATACCTGCCAAGTTCCAAATCCCAAAATAGGCATCTTACACCCTCCAGTTAATTCCAGACAAGGCACTGCCATTTTTAAATGTTTTTGCGCACAAAAAATGTCACTCTTTAAGATAAACGCAACACGAATGCCGCAACTATTCTCTAGCTCTCACACTTAATTGTGAACACTTTATTTCCCTCTCTTTACCAGGAAGAAAAGCGAGGCCAAATGAATGACCCTGACTTACAGAATTTATCGAATAGGTTCAAGTTTTATAAAATCTTAACTGTAAATGAGATTATATAATAATAACATTGGCAATGATATGCTTAGATTAGAAATATTCTTAATTTTTGGAAAGTGAATTGAAATAACTGGGATTTGTTTACAGTTTACGTATAATAATTTTACTATCATAAAAAATGTTATTGCAAAAAATTAATATTATTTACAAAATACAGTTGACTGGGTTTTCCAATTCTACGAGTCATAATGCAATTTAAAACTAATAATAGGTGAGTTATACCGGTATACGCGATTTTTATAGAATAAGATACAAATATTCATATTTTTTTGTCTTCCTAGTATGTAATTGTTTAATTATGTCATGGATACGAGGTATGTTATATACTACATTATACCCTAGGGCATTAAGAAATTACCATGGTAATATTGAGACATCACTAATGTTTTTCTTCTGAAATTAATATATTTTCTGTCTGTTACTAGGATACCAAAAATATTAACAAAATTCGAAACGTCAAAGCGAAATGTCACGCGCGCAATATTTTAAATAAAATACTAAGACAAAATATTGTATGCACTACGGGCATCATTGATGTTTATAGCCCTCGGGCGATTTACAGACTCTCGGGCCAGAGGCCCTTGGGCTTGTAAACATGTCGCCCTCGGATGAGCATAAACATCATCATGATGCCCTTGATACATAAATAACTATTATCCAACACCTCTTAATAAAAGCATCATACCTATGGTGATTTCAAACAAGCAAAGTAAAAAATTGCCCACTAGTGGCTTTGATCAAAATTATACCCACTTGTGTGTAAATTGTTACTTTGCTTGTTGGAAGACACCATAGTAAGCAGTTATTAAGAGTTGTTGGATAAAACGTTATACTTCACACGTGGGCAAAAAGGAATGACCCACTCGAGAAAATTATCTCACTCAGCCTTCGGCCTCGTGAGTTAAGATTTCCCTCGTGGGTAAGTCCTTTGCTTTGCCCACTTGTAAAGTAAATAACTATTATCTACGACGGTGCGCGCTAATACCTGATTCGCCCACTAATTTGTGTGTCATTATGAATTTTTTAATGTCACTTGTGTTTGACACACATTTTTGTGGGAAAAATAGAACAGAAATTCGATCAAATTTTAAGTTTTTTATTATAAATAACTATTAATACACACATAAATTTATGTTTTATAAACATTCAAGACAAAGTTTTTACAATAATTAGATATGTTTAAACCAGAAGATGCTGAATTTTTTGACACAACTGAAAATTCTTTACTGTCAACAACAGTAAACAAACAAATAGTTGCCATAACAATGAATGAAATGATACTTGATCAAGGTATGAATTTTACACTAAATGTTTTTCGAATATCAAACATCAATTAAAAAATCTTATTTAATTAAGATCGTCGTAGATAAAATATTGAATGATACACGTTTAATATAGCTAGAGGGCTAGAGTAATGCAACTTCGGTAATAAAAACACTCGGCTAATCGCCCCGTGATTTAACAACGTTTCATTACCTTCGCATCAAACTTGTATCATTAATATCATCTATTATACGATTTATAATATTAATAGACTTATAAACCAAGTAATAGGTGATCCTTTCGTTAATAAATCTACTGTGGCCAAAACAGGACTTCCCCATACTCAAGCTACCTATATTTTCAATAACAACCATGTGCACCCGTGAGTTGACGGCTTGTAACCGCACACACGACAAAATATACATCTATACTAGGCTGGTCCTTATTTTGGCAAATTTGGAATTTTGTGTTACGCGTATCAAAATTCGCTTCAGAATTTCTCAAAAATAAGATTTTCAAAATTTCAGCCAGAAATATTAATAATAACACGTGCCCCACGAAGACCAAAGTTTTAAATGCTAAATACATGATGTATTTTTTCAACATATAGGGTTTTATGCAATTATTATCATATATGATTAACTTGAAAAAAAGTCGTTTTAATAATAAAGTAGGTACCTACAGTAAATTTCCTGTCGATTGATCAATAAATCGTCTAATTACGATAAAAATAACTGTTGAAAATTGTCTTATTTTCGTTTAATTTGTTTGCAGTTTAAAACATCATAACTTAGTTATTTCTTATCGAAATGTGATGTGTCACTATTGGGACTCACTCTGTCACTGTCATAAACAATTACATTTTACGTAGTAACAATAACAATTGTTAAACAATAATGGTTTATGAACAACAAGATACTAAAGTTTCTAAATAGGCAAATAGACTAAATAGTAGCAAATTAGCAATCCAGTCAACAGCGGAGTTCGGCGATCTTACGAGTCCCAAAATAGCATTTTTTGTATGAAGGAAACATAATATTTTTTCGCTAGCCGCTTAAATAGATGTACCTAATTTCATTTAAATTAACATATCCTCATATTACGCAACAATTAAAATGTAAACATACTAACCATGACAACAACAATGTTTTTTTTTGTATTAGGATGCATAGATTTACTTTTTGTACAATTGCTATGGTGATCATAAACAATCCCTAAATGACTTCCTTTTTTACAAAAAACAATGACACAATTATTGCATCAAATACGTCCGGTTGGCGAAAAAGTTAATAGTTCTTTAAATATTTGAGAGGTCTCGATACTTCTACGTCATAATAATGCGTTTCACGTGTATTCTTATTTACAGTAGTAAATAAAGAAACTACTAAATTGTATTTTATATTTTGTAACATTGTAACATTTAGAAACAGTTGATTTTACATGAGTACATTTTAATTCCAGCCCCATGGTTTGAGAAGATTTTCAACTATACATCTACGTCACACAAACTTTAAAAATTAATTATAGCGTTATTAAGAACAATTAAGGCTAATCAGTACTCTCAATCGCTTTCAAATAACATGAAGTTTCAATAAAAAACTTTTGAAAAAAATGGTAAACTAAACTACCCTATTATAAATAATACTTTAATTTCTAAAATACTATGACAGAACAATTTGTAAAATGCTAAGATAATAATATATAATCTTTCATTTGAAATAAAAAATATTGCGATAAATTAATTATTTACCTATCAAAATATAACAAAAGTAGGTACTACTTCCGGTTTGGGGATTGCTTCCAAAAAATAACTGGGTTCTTAAGATTTGTATTAAGACGTTATATATAAAATTTTGTTGATAAATGTTTGTAACTTTTTGAGTTAGAAACTGGAAAAAATATTACATACAATATAACATACACACACGCACACACACACAGACATCATATCGAAAATACTTTATTCGTATTCTACGGGTCCTAAAACGTGCTTATCCACTAAAAACTCACACTCGAAAATTTTGACCCATCACAATACCTTATAGAATATGAGGCGGGAAGTAATAATACTGAAGTTTATAACCAAATAATGTAAATTACTGAATAATTTGCCAATGGATCACTGATTTCCAAACGGTAGTACACGTTTGTAGATAAGATCACGTACTCTAAAAAGATTACAAATAGAATTTGTGGTTACTCAAGCGAGACCACATTTCTAGATAGAGTATTGTATGATTGTAGAATTGTTACATTTAAATTAGGGTTGTACCATTTCAAGTACATATTGTTCAGATGTAGTACTCACTACTCTTACCTACTTGTTTATTTGCAATAGAATGAGATATAAAGATTGATTCGATACTGTTAAAAAAATCTGCTGTGGCCAGCACACGACCTCTCGCCTAATTCTGCTTATTCTAATAATCTAATAAATAGTTTTACTTACATTTAATAGTTTCATGTTCATGTAATATGTAAACGATAATGGAAACCAAGATGCAAGCAAAAGATGTCAACTGTACTGTTACTGTCATAATTCATAATAATTCAAATTTTGTGTGGATACAAATTTCATATCATGGACAACAAGATACTGGAATTTCAAAAAGTACAAATGGTACAGAAAATTCTTTAAAAAATTTTTGTTGTTATGTTTAATGAAACAAATATTATCATAAATGCTTTATTTATCGAGATAATTTAAGAAAAATCATATTGCTCTATATGAAAGTCTTACTTCCGGTTTATGAATTGGTACCAAAATACAATTGGTCTATTGAAAATCGTATTTAAACCTTAGATATAAAATTTGGCGGGAGGTAACAAGCAACACACAGTATTTTTTTACTGTTGCGTGTGTGTGTGTGTGTCTTCTATGAGTCCTCGACAAATAATAATAATTTAGAGTTCAATTTATCTTGTTTTTTTTAATAAAATTCTATGTGATGTCTAATCAAAATACATCTTGTAGTATCTATCTATAATTTAATATTTTTCTAAACGGTTTCATTCTTTATAAGCTATAGATTGCAAAATTTCATTTTCAATATTCCTATACGTCATAAACTTTCTACAAGTTAATAAAAACTTTATCTCATTTTCTAATCATCAGTTTCCGAATGACAAAGTAATAATACACACTGCAGGGTTACGCGATGCGTAAAAAACAGAAGATCTCGGTCGACGATAGAGTTATCAGATTCTGTCGAGACCGGGGCCTGCTGTAACTTGGGGTTACTTAAGTGGATATTGTGGAAAACCACAGTGCAGTGGTTCAATTGCGACAAATGGAAGACAGTATGTTTGTAACAAAAGAAGAATATAAACAGATGGTTTAAACACAATTACACCGAAATCTGTAACTAGAAAATGTGTTTGATTATGCTGAATAGGACTTCTAAATCGCATGAGTAGGATATTCTGTGAAAATCTGTAGTTGCTACAGATCTATAAAGCTGTAAATATTAAACAAAATCGCAATGAAATTCATAAGCATATGAACATTTTTATATTTGTCAACAAATATTGATGTGATTTTGTTCAATATTTAAAGATTTACAAATTTGTAAAACTTACAGATTTGCACAGAATCCCACCATTAGTTTTAAATAGTTTCCGAAATATATATTTTATTTTAAATAAGTAGTTATTGTACTCTCCACTAAGAACTAAATAAATTATTTACATTTGTGGTGGTCCTTATTTTGGCAAATTTGGAATTTTGTGTTACGCGCATCAAAATTCGCTTTAAAAGTGAGATTCCCAAACTCCAATAAAAAAATATTAATATTAACACGTGCCGCACGAAGGTCAAAGTTTTAAATGCGAAATATATTTATTTTTTCAACATGTATAGGGTTTTATGCAGTTATTATCATTATGATTAACTTGAAAAATGTCGTTTTAATGGGTACAGTAAATTTCCTGTCGATTGATCAATAAATCGTCTAATTTCGATAAAAAATAACATTTGAAAATCGTCGTATTGTCGTTTAATTTTTTTGCAGTTTTTAAAAGTTAAAATACCATAACTTTGTTATTTTTATCGAAATTAGACGATTCGTTGGGCAATCGAAAGGAAATTTACTGCACTTTATCATTAAAACAAATTCAACTGCATAAAACCGTACATGTTGAGAAAATACATAATTATGTATTTTGCATTTCAAACTTTGACCTTCGTGGGGCATGTGTTAATATTACTATTTTGGCAGAAATTTTGGGAATCTTATTTTTTAGAATATTCCAAATTTGCAAAAATAAGGACCACCCTAATAGATATACATTTATTGCTGGTAAATTTTGTATTTTTGAATAGATATAAATGTATTTAGTCAGTCTGAGTGCTCGTGCAATCTTTATCTAAGCATACATATTTGATCATATTCTTAACTGGATACCTAATATTGTTTAAATACTAAATTAATTTCAGGAGAAACTAGGTCAAATTCCTTCACCAGTGAAAAAATTTTTCGCCTCGCTTCGCTCGGCATACTCCTATATTTTTCAAAACAAAAATTTTACTATAAAAAGTGTAACCACTATAATTTTTTACTGGCCTACCTAAAAAAAATCCTAGTTGCGTCCCTGTTATGGATTAAAAATAATTTTGAAAAATTAATAATAATAATTTTAAACAGAATTTCTAATATTTTCATGGAAGTTTTATAATGAGTAGGTAAATTAATCTCATTAAATTTAGCTGCTAATTAAATTTACTTTTAATAGTAAAATATCACACGATCATTGATTAAAATGAAAAGATACAGCTAAATAATATACTTCATATTTTAAATTACTATTTGTATAGATAATTAAATTTTCCTTTATTTCTATTTTTACAAAAATTGGCATAAATACATTATTTATATAATTTATATTTAAAAAAAACATATCGACCTTTCTCGGAGATTATGATGCGGAAACGGAATACATTAAGTAATCACATTTTGTCAATGTTCAAAATTTTCATTTTACATTTTAACTTTGAACTAAAATAATAACTTTTTGTAGCAAACAACTAACACAAAAGGTACCCTACATAATCTTATTAAACCCTGTTTGTTATCATTTCAATGCACATTAGATGGTATACCCAAAAAAATCTATTTTATATTAACCTAACAAAACACTAACATAATATTCATCGCTCTCTCATGAATTTATTAAAATACTATTATTCATCCTCTTTTATGCCGCCCTGTATCAAATATCATTTCGACCACCAAGAATTACATCCCTTGTTTGGGGGATCGCTTACAAATTAATTTTAAACAGTGGCTACAAAACAATTGTCTGAAAGGAGACCACCTATGAAGACTGGGAATTAAAATCTTGTAACATGCTTGTTTGAACACAAATCAAAATGTTGCGGCTGATGCCACGTCAGAGAGGATTACTTCCGGTTTGTGGATTTGGCGGGAAAAGACAACAGGATCTGGTTACAGGGGTAATGGATGTTAATAGAGTTTTGTTGGATATTATCAATTATTTAATTGTGTTTTGCAACGTCGATTAATGATACAGTGTTATACCTACAGATGTCAACAGAAAATAGTTATATGGTCTTCTCGTATTCTCATAGATCTAAAATAAGATTGAATTCTTGGGATAATTTATTTATAAATAGAATAGTATAAAGTATAAATAAGTGATCATATTAGTTAGTTAATATTTTCACTTAGCGATGCAATGGATAATCCGGCCTATTTGGCCAATTTCGCCGAATATCGTTCTTGCCGGATAATGACAAAATATATTATTAACAGAATTTGGATTTAATGTACATACTTAGTATTATATTATAATTTTTAATAAATAACATTTAAAAAATACAACTCTCTTATAAAAAACATTGAATAAACTTAAATAAAAATAATAACTTTCTGTAAATTATTTCCATTATCGTAAATAGTTATTTGTATATCAAGTTTAAAAATATAGTTTTGTCGAACACGAACGAAAATTGCAGCCCGAGCGAAGGGAGAGTTGCAATCGTTTAAGTTCGACAAAATATTTTCAGCACGTGTTATACACACTATTTAAGTTAAAAACTACAAAAATAACCATTAATTTTTTGACATTTACTATCAAATTTGTATTTTTTTGTGAAATATCAATGTTTTTGTGAAATCAATGAATATTATATAAAAAATAAAATAAACTTAAAATCTTAAAAAAAATATTTAATGTTGTTCTTACAAAAGCACGCATTTTATAGTGTTAATGAATTTTTGGTACTGTAATTTTTTATATTTTGTATCTTGTTTCCTGACGTTTTCTATATCTATACACTGTATTTGTGTCTCCTGGAAATAAAATATTATTATTATTATTATTATTAAAAAAGCAAAACTGTGTTGTAAAAGTGCCCAAAAGTGTGCGACAAAGTTCTTTGTCGCACACTTAGGTACTTCGTTGCACTTAGCAACACACTTGCGATAAACAGCTGCTTTCAACATTAAAAACAATGTAGAAACATGAACTTTCAGAAGCAGGCGTAGAAAAAGTATATAAAAATTAAATAATAATTCTAAAAATATTTAGGAGCTGATTATTTTGTTGGAATACACGATAAAAAATTCCCGAACATGAATTCATGCACGAGTGCGCAGATTCGGTAAGAAAATCATAATTACATAGCCAATCTATTTTTGAATTCTTCTTACAATGGAAACTTGAAATATTCACTAAATTTTTATTTACCATTAATGAATGTGTATTATTTATCTTATAAATTACTTTCTCAAAATGACAATTTGTTATTAAAAGTTCGAGATTTTCGACGAGATTAAATTTCTTTAGACCGTATTTTTAAACAGAATACATTTTTTCATATTTTTAACGATGATACAAATTTTGGTAATTTTTACATACATAAATGTAATCACGTCTTTTGCCCACATTAAATGTGACAGCCTGACTGTAAGTCATCAATTTATATTAAATGATGTGTGCGCGGTTACCAGGCTTCAACTCACGAATAATCATGGTTGTTCGCATATATAAGGATTAATAATTTAGTTATGATCAAATCGACAAATAATAAGTGGTTACCTGATATTTAACAACTTTCTTTTCGAAAGGGTTACTTTAAACTTTACTACCCCTTTTAAGCTAATCCTTTGTACCCAAAACATCAGCAAAATAAGAATACTCCTACAATTATCTCAAGATCTATTTTGTTCAAACGCTGAAATAATACAAGTACTTAACGAACAACTGTCCGTAACTCGATACGGATTTATCACAGTAAGAAAATCGAAATTTTAACCCCATTTTAAGAGCTAATTGCCTTTGGGATCAAGAAGAAAGATGGAACATAGGGTCACAGAAAAGAGAACACATTGTATAGTTGAGTAATATACGGATTACTGTAAGAATGGCAGCATTTGGGCACGAGCGAAAAGATTTTAAGTGAACAGGGAGGTATTCCAATATTTTACCCAAATATTTTCTAATATCCATTAAATCATTTACAGAAGATCTTGTTTAATATTTAAATTAAATTAAATAAAAGAGAATTCATTTTAGCACAATTCAATATAGGTCCTTAAAATTATTTACGGCAATAATGCAAATAATATATTTTACTCTGACACAAATCATGTGGTGTTATAGAAGAATAACACATTGATACATGTGTTATACACCAGATATTTTAATATTTGAATTTTGAAACCATTGACTCAATCTGTATTTTAGTATTTTACTCTGAAATTTTTAATGTAAAACTATTTTACCCGGCGATTCGAGCAGCACAAAATATCGATTCCAGTTTTCAAATATCTTCTTGGACTAAACCGATAACCGGTTTTTTTGAAAGCGGTTCAAGTTTCGGTTTCGATTCAATCGGTTCGCACTCGTATTGATTATGCTCCGGTTATTGGTTCACGATAAAATTACTTACGATTCAGGTTTTTGTTCCGGTTCGGTTTCAGTCCCTGATTGTACCTCAAATATTTTCTACTCCTATTAAATAATTAGCAAAAGAGCCTGTTCAATACTAGAATGACAAAAAAGAGAACACATTATATTATAATGTTGAATAACGGATTACTTACTATAATAATGGCATAGCATTTGGGCACGAGCGAAAAGATTTCTTTCTTTCGTAAGATATCTTACCCCAAATATTTCCAACCTTGGATTAAATAATTAGCAAAAGATCCTGTTAATACTAAAATTACAGTGTAACTTTAAGCACACCTCAACATCTTGTGGAAGAACGTGCCGACAAGATTGTCTTCATATGAATACATCACGAACTATTGTATTTTGATCAGAAAGATGCCGCCTGTAGCCAGAAAAAGGACATCGCAACTTTGCGTCCTGTGGTGAGGTAATCCGATCCCGAAGAGGGAAGCAGCCAGCCGAGTAATATGTTGTGATGGTTTCAATTCTTGTTTCATCACAACATGGACAACCGCCAAACATGTGTTGTTGTTATGGATACTACAACTGGTTGTTAAAATTTACAGATTAGTTTTGTTTAGTAGGTAACTGATTAACTAGTTATTGAATAGTAGTAGTTTAAAGAAAGATTGGTAAATAAGTAGTAAAAAACTTTAGGACAAAAAATAATTCATAAAAAATACATAGATAATACGATAAAAGTATATTATTTGATGAGAGTTCAGCGATGGTCTTTATTATAATCAAGAGAATTACAGTTTATTTCAAGAGCCGAAGGCGAGTGTCGTAATCATTCGAGTGAGTAATTGCCATGTTAAAATCGAGAAAAATACTATGCTTTATCCACGATTATACTAAATAATTTATTCATTTTATAAGATAAATTTGCACTATAACAGTTGGCAAAAAATTATTATTTTTGAAATTTGTATACCTACGTACAGACCATTATGTTTGGATATGCTTTTTAATACAAGAAGTTCTATTAGCTAAAATCACTAATACAAATTTTATTGGTCATAGAGCCAAATAATTATTTTATAAATTACTAGTGAGTAATGGGGCACATTATTCATTTCATACAATTGTATAATGAATGTATTATTTAATAGTCGTGTATAAATAACAATATTTGTTAGCTTCCAATGGGAAACTAGTAACCATTTACATGAGCGAAATGGCTAACCGTTATTTATTTACATACCTACCATGAGTATTTTTGGGTAAAAATAATTTTATTACAACTAAACGCCTCAAATAAATATTTTTTATGAAATCACAGAACCATATTTAATTAAATAAATGTCAACACAAAAGGCATGATGCAGTATAATGCGATGTACAGCCGATTCTAATTGGTAGTACGATTTCTCAAAAAATAATTATAAATTGTACATAGGTACAGTTTGTGCGTCTTCCACTTTTAAAATAGGCATGAACATAGATTTTTATTTCATCAGTAAGATTCTATTGAAACTTCTGAAATATTTCAATAAATGCAAGTACTAGAAGACCAGAACGAAGCTATATTTCTCAATTTAATTTTCTATTTTAGGCAATAAACTACATGGGTCGCAGTCAGTAAAAAGGATTTATTTAACCACTCTATCGGTTTCGGCCAAACTTGAGCCCTCTTCAGGAGTTGGCTTCACTTAAAAATAACAAAAATATTAAAACAAATCATAAAGATTTGGTTAGTACAATAATTAACCAAATATTTTATTATTTGTTTTACAATTTTTGTGATTTTTAAGTCAAACCAACTCCTGAGGAGGGCTCAAGTGAGGCCAAAACCAACAGAGGGTAGACTGGTTTAAATAAATCATTTTTACAGACTGCAACCCATCCAGTTTATTGCCTAAAATATGATTTCAGTCAAGAAAAAAACTTCAAAAATAAATAATACATTAATTCAATTACTTTTGTTGCGTAAAGTTAAAATATATTAAATTTCATATTTCAAATTGGATAAAGAGTAAAAAACAGTTCTTCATACGAACGTAAGCATGTTAAAAAATGTTTCAAATAAATAGAATCATAGTTCAGAATAAAAATTCGATTACATTTAAATCTCACTCCCTTATTTAATAACTTCCTAAATGATCTGATAAATAATTAACTAATCATCTACCTAAACCTCATATTTAGCTTAGCTACAGTAGCTCAGACTGCCTTGCTGATAAGGGATCTTCTTTCGACTACTGGTTTACGCATAATTGCCCTCGGATGGACAGCCCTACAGATTCCGCACAAGAGGGGCATATAAAAACCCGGCCCATGACAAGAACCTATCAGTTTGTTGCTACTGTCCAAACAGGGTAGTTTGAATTTGCTAATAGTGGTATTTAATAAATAGTATAAACATGAGCGGTAGCAATAGTGAGAAGTTAAGTGAGCAAAAGAGATCTGACTTTAGTATAGAGCATATTTTAAATCGAGCAGGGAATAAAAATAATACTTGTGCTGAAAATGGAAATGATGGTTTTGCGTTTTCGTGGTTGCAGTGTACTAGATATTGTCCGCCAAAATTACCAAGTAAGTAATTGTAATTTGAATTATTAATTTACTTTGGAAATAGTAGTGCGCGCATAGAACACAACCTCGCACTCACAAATGATGATCGACTGATGGAAATTGTGGCAACAATTTAATAAATTTACCATTATAAACCGACGTTTCAATTGTTATTACCCTGAAGAAGATTGTAGTAACAACATAAACATCGGTTTAAATCGGTAAATTAATTTATAAACTGCAATTTCAAATTATTTGTTTCCCTTTATAAAATAAAAAATTTCTGATATTATCTGAATTTAATCTATGATAAATATTTAATAATAAAATATTTATCGCTCCATATACTCTCTGTCCAACTCTGTATCAAAGAATATTTAAAATACGAATCAGAAATTTTAATATAATATACAGAAATTTAAACTGTATACTGTATAAAATTTATAGCAAGGCCCAAAAAGAAATTAATAATAATCCAGAAATAAAATACAAATGTTTGTTCGTTGACGTAACACTTTAAAAAAAGTCTTTTTAAATTAAATATTATTTATATATTATTATATTAATATGATTTAACAAGTGTATTTGAAATTTAGACAATATATGAACATAAATGGTAGATAAGATAAGACGGACATTTAAACTTTAATTTAGCGATTAATCTAAAATACATGTCTGCATTCATCAGATCATATTATTTAAGTACCTATTTTTATTTATTTTTTAAGGAACTCAAAAGAAAGAAGGCCCCCAAAAAAGACAGCTAGGCCGCCACCCCCGGATACCATTCTCTAGTCAGCAACTTGCTGTTTTAGAAGATAAATTCAAACACAGTCCGTATTTAAGCAGTGCAGAAGTAACACATTTATCTCGTAGTCTCCAACTGGCTGATATCCGAGTAAGTAAAAAATAAACATTTATATATTATCAAAATTCTAAAGTTTGTTTATAAATTAGGTAAAAATCTGGTTCCAAAACAGAAGAGCGCGTGAACGACGAGAAAAACAGGAAAAGGAAGTGCAACAATTAAAACCATACACAAAAGAAAAAATAACAGAAAATAGTTTCACTTCAGAGCCAGTTCCAAGCACGACAGAACAAACAATTTATTTAAATAGACAATTAGCAACAAATACCTTTCTACCTTTACCTATAACTTATGAAAATACGAGTAAATATTTTGTACACCAATCATGATGAATTGTATTATATATAGTTTATATTTTGTACAGATAATTTATTTTAATAAAATTTAGTATGTATACCATCATATCTATCACGCCATTTTACCTAATTACAGTGACAGCCTCATAATACATACAGGATGATTCACAACTTCGTGTATATATTTTATTTAGTGTTCAACTTACTTATCACGGAACTGCAAGAATCATTTCAAAATTCGCAATTATTGTTTTTTAATCACAGTTTTGGATCACTGTTTTTAAACGGAGTTTCGTAAATATACTACTTTAGCCATTGCACAGTTAATTAAAATTTTATTTTATTCCATTTATATCCATTATACAATCAACAATTTAGTGGTTTCAAAATTGTGCTTCTTGCGAAAACTGCCCTTAAATTTACGAATTATAAAAAATATCTTTTTGATGCACGAAATAGTGAATCATCATGTATTGTGAATCATATCATCTCACCGGCACTTTTAGTAATGAGTATAGTATAGAAAAGATTTTTGTGCAATTAAATTGGAAAGTGTTCCTTACTGGATTTCAACCTGAGTTGTCAAAATTACAGATAATGGCTTTAGGCTCTGTTCACCCTAGGATTCTATGAAGATTTTTTCAAGATTCTGCATCTTGGAAAAATAATTCTAGTGAGAATTACCTGTTAAATTGCAGTGTCGCTAAATTGAATCTTCAATGAGTCTTAGAAAAGAAGAATATAATATAATTTATTTATTACTTCAAAACAGTGAATTTTTTTCCAAGGTTCAGAATCATCTTCATAGAATCCTCGTGTGAATAGGGCCTTACGCACTCAACGGACCCAATCTTATGTTGTAATTATTTCTGGTAATAATGAAAGGAAGTTTGTTGTAAACATTTCAATTTATTAAAATATAATAAAACAACATTTATGAATCCTTTTTACATCACTCAATCAAATTCAAACTTACTTGAGTAAAATAATCGTAAACATTATTATAAATATTGCTAGATGTTCAGTTTACTCTTCTGTAAAATTTCCATTAAAATATTCGATCTGTGCATCTCTAAAAATACATTCCACCTCTAAAATACTGACTAAAAGTCAAATTGCAAATAATACTCGTTTATACAAATTTAGAAACATAAAAGCACGATAATAGTAATAATAAAACATGATAAAATATGGCCGTGTTGTGCTAAAAATGAGTCGGAATTTGTCAGTAACTCTATGCGTAAGTAACGATAGCTCTTCGAGCCTTAAAAAAGCTAACTTTATGTTTATATCAATAAACGGTGATAATAGATTCTCGACCTTTACCGACTCCTATCCATTTCACTGTAAAAGAAAAAAATTATTATTTAACATAACAATCGAATGAGAATGAAACAAATATGTTTAAAGCTTATAAGATGTTACAATATTTAATTTTGTGTATCTTTATACTTATATTATTTTCTGTACAGCCTGATTTAATACTTCAGGAAAAAATTAAATAGCTTATACTACATAATGTACTGATGACAGATCGTAACAATTTGTTAAAAGATCGTAACATTAATTGCACTTTAAATGCCGCATAAATTTAAGTACCATTGATTTCATGGAATTTAATTACCACATCACTGAAATGTAATAAATTTGTTTATTTATAAAGCATTATGTACTTGTATTATTTATAACTTACGTGAAATTATCATATAAAAAAACATAAATTTCATGTTAAGTGGAAGTAATTTTGCGAATAAATTATTTTCGATTCGTGATCAGTATCATGTAATATCTGCCATTTTTTTTCTAGAAGTATAGAACCATCTTGTATAAGAGTGCTTTAAGAGGGAACGCGTAAATTTTCCAAACCGTATTTATTAGAAACACAATTTTTCTGAATAATAATTTACCAACCTGTATTTTTTCCAACCTGTTAAAATTCCAAACGCTATATTCCCAAACCGTTAATTTCCAGAACGTGAAAAATTCCAAACTATTATTTGACCAATCCATATTTTGTCCGACCGTAATAATGCCAAATGTAAAAATTCCAAATTGTTAATTTCCAAAAGGCAAATATCCCAACCCGTATTTTCCCAAATTATTGAATCCGCCAATTTTCCCAAACCTTATTTATACCAAACACTATTTTTCCGAATGGTAATTTATCAAGTTGTATTTTTCAAACCTGTTAAAATCCCAAATGCCATATTCCCAAACCGTTAATTTCCTGAACGTGAAAATTCCAAACTGTTATTTCACAACCCATATTTTGTTCGATCAGACATAATTCCAAATGTTAAAATTCCAAAATGTTAATTTCTCAAATACAAAAAATCTGAAACTATAATTTCACAGATCCGTATTTTTTCCAAACTGTAATAATACCAAACCTTTATAATTTATATTCTTACAGTCAACATGGATAAATTTATTCAGGTAAATATGCTTGTTCATCAGGTTATGTTCGTGAATATTTATTATAAGTAGCAGTAAATTGAAATTGCTATTCTTTTCTGCTTAGCTAATGAAATAAAAACTATAGTTACCTGGCACATCTAGCAACTCTTCAATTTTCTCAATGTACTTTTTGGCATTTTCAGGTAAATCAGAATATTGCCTAACATCTTCCGTACTTTCTACCCAGCCAGGCATTGTGATATACTCCACTTCTACATCTTGTACTCCACTAGCACTGCTAGGGAAGTACTCAATGGGTTTTCCATTTAATTTATAATTAACGGCAATCTTCAACTCTGATAAAGTGTCCAAGATATCGAGTTTAGTTAAACATAAGGATGTGTAGCCATTGACCATTGTTGTGTAGCGCAGCATGTGCACGTCCAGCCATCCGCAACGCCGCCATCTTTTTGTTGTGACGCCAACTTCGTGGCCTCTGTTTTGCAGGAGATCGCCTGTATCCTACAAAGAGAGAAATTGTGTTTCACTCAAAAATCATCATAGGAATTCAACCCTATTATTAAAAACCATCTAACTTTACCAGTTTAGCAGTAAATTGGTATATAAAACTAGAAAATTGGACAGTGCTGCCGCCACTGAAAAAGTGGCAAGAGGTGAACTAAATTATCTGGGTCGGTAAAATAAGTAGTTCGTTGGAAAATATAATAAATTATAGATAAGCACAGAGTAAATAAATATAATATATGATACAGAGGGAATGCAAACTGGGTTGATGGGCAAGGGAGGTTGCGCCATGAGACGGAAGGGGTATACACGAAAAACGCCCGTTCGCCATTTTGGTTCGCCCCACATTTAAAATTTGAACGCATACAAATACGTTACTTGCTGTCCTATTGACAAACCAAACGCTTCACATGGTCTCATTGTTTAAAATATTAGTAAAAATTAACACTTTAGATTTAAATAAAACTTAATACTCAAATGTCAAATCATATACGGGGCGAACCAAGATGGCGACTTCTAAACTAAAGTGGCTACACGCCGATTTGACACATGCCCTCTGTAAGTTTATTTCCTCTGTGTAGATAAGAAATTATATTTCATTATTACATATTTGGTTCAACTATTCAAGCTGTTTTATCGACTAAGAGATTCTAGTTCTACATTATGTTACTTTCCAATTTTAAACATGTTATATTAGAAAAACCAGAAACACCTCTTTAATATTGAAAAATAAATACTTTTTGTCATGTACAACTTTTCCATAAAGTTAACAGTTGTGCCGCAAATTAATAAAAATGACGCAGCTTATTAACAAGTTGACAACTCCACGAAAATCTATAACTACAGAAGCTTTAAGCTGACCATTTAATCGTCTTTTGCTGATAGTAATAACCATTCAATATGATTTACTCCCAATTATAGAATGGTAGATGTAATTATAATAGTGCAATCCGACCACTTCTAGATCGACATTCAAAGCGGCATCGGAGAGATTCTTATGCAACCAAGACTACATTTAAGACGATCAAGTAGTCAAAGCTTGAAGCGTCCGAGTGCGATTCAATTGCAAGATGTTTTTACAATTTAACGACAATCACACTGCCGGCCGAGAGACTTGAACTACCGAACTCCGAGTTCCTACGTCATTACATGCAGAGAGCTGTGCTTAAATCCGCGCAGCTACTGCCTCGAAATTGCTAATTTCACGTAATATTGTCCAAAATACTTGAATTATTAATAGGTTAAAATTGTTACCTTTTCTAATTATACTAACACCAATGACTTACATCAAACAATTCTGTGGGGAACGGTCCATCACCAACTCTTGTTGTGTAAGCTTTAACAACACCAATAACTTCACCAATAACTGTTGGGGGGATTCCTAAACCCGTACAGACTCCACCAACACTACAATTTGACGATGTTACGTAGGGATACGTTCCTATAAATACAAAAAGTTTATTCCAGGAATTCGAAAGTTGTTGTTTATGTTATACCAAAGTCAATGTCAAGCATGGCTGCGTTGGCTCCCTCAACTAGGACTTTTTTGCCTTTCCGTAAGGCAAGGTTCATGTAAGACACGGTATCTCGCACTAAGGGGCGAATTTTTTCAGCATATTCTTTATACCTCACGAGTTCTCCTTTCACATCTACTACAAGATCGGGGAACATGCGTTGATACATTGCTGCAAGGCCTTGGTATCTAAAACATTTAAAATTGTACAATGAATCATAATGTTGAGAATAAACAAAAAGATTTTTATTTGTAATTATAATCTTGTTATTCAAAATAAGATAATTGGTAGGAAATATTTTGTAAAGTACAAAACAATTAGAATACGGAAAAATACTTATCAATGGAAAAAAACTATGATTGGAATAATTTAAACGTTATCTCAAGTACTAAAATAAATTTTGTAATACCGGATTATTATGAATTCTGTTACAACAAACTTTCTGTTATTTTTGGAAACGAATTTTCGGATAAAACAGGTCTTATTTATTATACAGAATGTCCCAAATTGATTGAGTCACCATTGAGAACTAAACTGTTTTATTTAACCGACCTAGTAACTTTTATAGTTTTCGAGATCCCAATGATGACCCAATAATAATGGAACATCCTATATTTAAAATATTCGGTTATTGCGAACTTATATCTAGACAACAAGGGATTCTTTTTATATATACCATATCACAAAAAAAGTTTTCTAATAAAAATAATAATAATATGATTATGAATAAGCGATGTTATTATTTGTATTTCTTGAATAATGATGAGTCATTACTTAAAATTAACGTTTGTGGCTAGTTTGTTTATAGTGTGCTAATAAGTAAAACTCACTTTTCGCTAAACAGATTAAAGTCTCCCAAAAGGTCCCCTATCCGAAGACCATTTCTGGTAGCTTTTGAGGAATATGTTGGACCAATGCCTTTTTTCGTTGTACCAATAGACTTTGTACCCTTTTCTTGTTCTTGTAATCCATCAACTTGTTGGTGAAAATCAAAAACCAAATGTGCACGGTCGGAAATTATTAATCTTTTATCCCAGTCTTTAAGGCCTTTTTTCACATTTTTGTCTAACTCGTCAAACAGTCCTGGAAGGTGGATTACTACACCGTTACCTGAAAGAAAAATTGAGTATTTAAATACCGTTTAAGAGGACTCCCAATCTTGGAGAACGTCTTCAATTCAATTTGAATTTTCTATTTATGCATTTTTTATGTAAGCATTTTCTTGTCTATGAATTTTCGAGTGTATTTCTTGTGTTTAACTTAAACTCAATACCTAGATTTTTATAGAGACAATTTACAGAAAATATACTGAACAACATTTTATTTGTAAAATCGTAAATTAGAAAATTCAAATTTTTAACTTAGATACATAACTTGGTTGTAGTCTAGCAGTATGAATATTATTTAATGATGCATTACAAAAGTTTACAAATAATCTTAGAGATTCAATGTAAATCTGTTTATCTTATTTTGCAGACATAATAAAATTCAAAACTATTGTCAAACTTCAGATAACAAAATAGACATAATATTTGTTCCAAGTAAAATAATACTGATAAAATGAGTACGATTGGGCTTAAATAGACTTTACGACAAGTTATTATACTCATGAAAATGTTTAATGATCTCCTTAAAATCAGTAAATAAAATATAAGTTTGATCAATATTATGTAAACAACTTATAACTTTAGTGTACCAGGTAGTACCAATTTTGAATAATACCATAAATATTACAAATAATTTGTTTCTCAGTAATGAAATTTATGGCTATAATATTGATTAATTAATATCAACAAAGTTTAAATAACATTATGAGTGATAAATAATTTTTATTACGTTTTAAAAACGTTCACAGTAACTTAGTTATACAATGTATGGAAATTTTCTATATAGAATGTAAAAGTACAAATAAAAAACACCTCCTACGAAATTTAAATTGAAAGTCTCGTGCAATTATGTTGTCTTCCTAATTGAATTTCAAGTACTTGAACTTGACTTATTCACCTTGGGTTTGATAGTATTTATATAGGACATCTTTATAGGGCAGTTGTCTGCCAAATATTTTCACTTGTATAATATAGAAATATTTGGAGATGGGCCAGGGTGTACCAGCCATTATCTAATATTTATTGTAAACACGCGAAGATACATTATGTGAATTTGATTAATTTATTTATTTATAGAAATTATACTAATGCTTTTATTTTATTTGGATGAAAATTTATTGATTTAAGTAACGATTCAGCTGTTGACATGATACACCGCGAATATAGAACTTATATTAGTCATTTGAATTACAAATTTGTAGATGTTATTTGTAGTTTATGGCAGTAATTCATTTTCTACCCTCAATTACGTTTGGCACGTTATATAAGGTACTTTCCATGTTACCAACTAATGTTCTTCTAGAATTACCTACGGTGGTATACAGAGAAGTTTTAAAATTTGACTGTTCTAGTAACCTTTGTTCTTCAAAACTTTATAATATTTTCCATGGGAAAGTTTGAATTACAATATAATCGGTGTAATAAAAAATGCATGTACGTGTATAATCGATTTTTTAAATAGCAAAATTCTACTAAATTGAATAAATGTCTACATAAAACACATGATATAAATTATGCACTGGTAAAACTAATAAACTGTAATAAACCTACTATATGTCCAACTTAGCTGTTAAACTCGTATTTAAAGTAGTCGAATCGTTCGCCTATATTCATAAACGATTGATGGACCGGCAGTGCTCTAACTGGTCGACAAAAATGGGAGCTAAAGTAACTCATTATTGTACGATTTCAGAATAGTTATTTATGTATCTTGGGCAAAAAGTGAAGCATTAAAGTATAGGCAAGATGTTTACGACCGTGGTCGGAATTACTTCAGGGCACCTAAGGAGACTTTTTGTCTGAGATACATACAAAAAATTTAAAATATACTTATATTTCACTTTACTAAAATTATTTGGCAATTTATACTTCTTACAATTTCTCTTAAGATAAAGATAGTAGAATTTCTCCCGATATTAAGTCCGAGTAAAATGTGAGTTTATTTTTAATTTAATAGACAAGGAATGGATCTGCAGATAATGTGCCTTTTTAGATTAAAAAAAAATGTCTATCATGAGTAAAGCTGATAAATAATGGTAAATGCATATTTTGTATAAATGATATGTCGGCGAAAGTTTTTGCATACGTATACAAATTATGTGAAAAAATCATATGAGCCAGGTTTCATTTTGCATATTATTTATTTTTAAGCATACTTCCTAGATTTTGTATATTTGTTTATATTTAGCAATGATTTTTAAATATGTATGTACATTTTGAGACACTTTTGTAAAATTCAGATACTTTTCTTATATTTATTAATAAAAAATTTGTGGCGACTTCTTTTTCTTTATTTTATTAAAAAATTTATTGTAAATTTATAAAAATTATATTTTTATAATATGTTCTTGAAATAAAAATTAGAGAAATAAATACAATTGCAAAAAATAGAGCAAATTTGTACATAATTGTAATTTTGGGTGCATATAGTTTATTTTCGTACATTATTTGAGTGCAGCTTTAATCATGAAATATAATAATAACCGTGTAAAGTTCGCATAAATTGGACATTTTTAAGAATTCTTATAATCCACTACATTTATAAATTAAATATTAAAATACACAATAATTGTTTACTGGTCCTTTAAGTATATTAGCCTTGTTGAAATAAAATTTTACCATTCTTGTACTGGCGACTAAACACTATCTACTTTAGTACATTTTATGCTGGATTTTAGAAGATAGACGGGCCTCTTAATATTGTTATTTTTAAAGTACAAGAAAACATATTTTATGGAAAAACAAACGACTGTCTTACTAACCAATGACCGATATGCAGTTGGGGTTGATGATACCACTAGGTAACAAATGAAAATCATATTCACTTCCTTCTGCAACAACTGTGTGTCCTGCATTATTCCCGCCCTGAAAACAAACAAATGTTAGTCAACGCAGATGAAATGAGCCGTTTAGTCTAGGTTGAGGTGATTTTGAAATATTTTTGGACGAGTAACACATTTTATAATATTGCGTTATGATTCAAGGACTCAAGCAATATTACATGACAATAAATGAGCTACATCGGAACTATAGTAAAAGTAAGTTAAACAAGGGTTTAACAAAGCCGATTAGTTATAAAAATTTATTAATTTGTTTATAACATATTGGGCTGCTTAATTTTAATTACGGCCCTGACTTAAAAGTAGTAGGTGGCAAAATTGATTTCGTTATGTAACTAATTTTAAACTTTTTTCCAAATGTATTCAAACAATAATTGTATATTACACCTTGAAATAGTTAATTATATAAATAAAAATATTTAAAAAACTTTCGAACAATGCATTGTTTGTAAACTTTTTTTACGTAATAATAACAATACTTTTTATATAATAAGCTTTTCTACGTAACAAACTAAAATGACTGTGTAAATTGGTATTTAATTAAAAAGAAAAACAAACAATAAAGTATAATCAACGATACGCTAAATTACAGTGAAGACATAATAATTGATAAATCAACAGAAAATAATATCTGCTAACAATTCAAATTGGAAACAGCGGTATTTGCACAAGGTAACTCGAGTACTTAATTATTTTACTGCTGAACTCTTCAAACTAATTACGAATTCAGCATAAAATGAAACACAAGATGATAAGAAAAAATTACACACTTTTCTGATAAGATTATTAAAATGAAACCAAATTCGTTCATACTAAAATATGATAACTTTTTACAATGTAACTTTTTAACTATAACAGGAAGGTCAGGCAAAATTTATAGGGCAAAGGTGAAAAATTTAAATAGGTATACTTGTAGATACTAGTATACAGTTCTACAATAAATATAATAATGTGTTATTTTTTCAATGAAGTAAATATTATCAAACACTGTCGTATAAACATAAAAAGATCTTGAAAAAGGGTCCCGCCAAATTAAAAATAAACTCGTCTATTTTAACTCAAGAGCTCATGGTTGTTTTTTAACTAAAAAAACATTAGAATGCAGAAGAAACATTTGAAGATCTACAGAATTGATGCGCAATTGTTTAATATTTTAAGATAAGCTTGCTAGATTTGTATAAACTTTTTATACGCGTTATTAGAGATGATGTAATAGATATAATCACAAAAATTTGGCGCAAAATTAAAGGGGATGTATTAATGATTTATAAATCAGAGACAACTCTAAGGGCATGAAATTCTACCCTAATACGGCTCTGTAATGATGGGTAGCATCACATGACGGCGGGCAAAATGCCAAAATCAAGACATTTAAAAACATTTGGAACGTTCCTACATTGTCAGTTGACGTAAACATAATCAACTTACATATTTATTGATGAATTCATAAGTTACAATTAAATCTGTATGATGAAATGTTATAAAATCAAGTTGCCATGGAAAAAATGCCGCTTAAAATATTAGTAGGCCATGAAAAAAACAGCAGACGATCTGGGCACTGAGCAAGGACACAGGATTGGTCAGGGTAAAATTAAGTGTATAATAAGGGTAGTTAGAAGGAATTTAATAAATTAGAAGTTAAAGCACATGTTCTTTCTTTCTCACCTGACATCTACAGACTATATCTGCTTCAGTGGCCAACATATCAACAACTTTCCCTTTGCCCTCGTCGCCCCATTGAGCGCCCACCACGACTGTCACCTTGGACATGTTGTCAGTGCGGGGTTTTTTCCTGGGGGATGATAACGAATCCCCATTCATCTGGACGCGACTAGCAGCCATGTTGCCACGAACTGAACGCTACCAAAGCCAAAAGTGCACTGAGAAGAATCGCGCGCAGTTTGACGATTCGCGCATGTGCTTTGCTATTGTTTTATTTTTAAATTTCAGCAACAAATCAGCTGACTTTTATAATAGGGGATGCGACGTGGATTATTTAAATATAAATAGATTCAAATCATTTTCTTGCAACACACTAGAGTGCAGTGGAAACAAAACAATCGATGTGATTTTGTTTTTTTAGATTCGATATTGTTTCAAGGGACCTGTGATAGGGACCAGGGACTAAGAAATTAGTACTTTTTTATAATTATAGCTAAAAACAGACACAATCAGAACAACTAATTATAGTTCGCTCTTAAATAAAAAATTAGATTAAATACAAAAAGAAAATATGTATATTTATTAATAAATGCAATTTATCATACACAAAAATCGTTACAATACGGCAGTGTTAATGGTCAAAAAATAAATTCTAACATATCCAGCATGTCGCCAAATAATTTTAAAATTCTAATAATTCGATGTTACATACAGGCAAAGATTAAATGTCATTTCAAGCTTCTAATGATGTCCAGAACAGCAATGATGATTATGATTATGATTGTGGTTTGGTGTAATGACCAATTTTTTATTAAATTTGCTTAAAATTTCGTAAGGATACTCGTTGTCTAAATCATCAATTGGAGAAGTTTCATCCAATTTATAATTTATAGCCTTGAAAAACAGACTAGCAGGGTTGTGTTTCAAAACGGTTAGCACAACTTTTTTCATATTGTTTGTAAATGCTATTAACTCCAAAATTTGCATCATGAATTTGCCTAAACCTTTTCTTTGAGCAGAAGATTCTAACTGTAATTCGTAACAGTAGAGGACTTCATCACCGTAATCCATATCAAATCGAAAATGAGAAAAGCCTAGGTTTGTTCCATCAGATTTGGCTATTAAGTACCACGCGGCTTCATCCATCATTTCTTCTTTTTTCTCCGTATCTTTCCAACCCCACGAACATTGTTCATACCTGAAAATATTGTTGTAAAACCAAATTTTTAAACTTCTACCGGATATTTACCTTGTCTGCATGTTCTTCTTAGTTAAGTCAAAAATCCATTGTTTGGTGGTTTCATCAAGGTTTGTAACTCGATGGGCACTAAGATCTACTGTGAGATTATTCTTATTAAATTTTCTAAATACTGGAAACGGTGCAAGAGGATCGTCTAGTTTATTTGCTTTGTCTACAGTTGCTTTTGAAATAGCAAATCTTAACTGTTCCTCTTTACGTTGCAACCGCTTCTCTTTTCCCTTAGTATTATTTTTTCTCTACAAAAATATATTTTTTAATAATGTAACTAAATTTATTAAAGACTTTAAACTTACACCCATGTTTAAAACTTATTAATACGCTAAACAAGCTTCTTAAAATTATACACAAAGAAAAAGGTTATAAAATTTGCCGCTTGATTGATCGACAAAAATTTTGACGTTTATTGCCAACTTAATAAATTATGTAATGATATTAAAAAAAATATTTCTAGAAATTACATTATTAATGCTCAATTGAACTTTAATAATTCATTCCATAATTTAAATAAATTATATAATAAACATTATTCATATTAAAAATGATATTGCGTCATCCATTTCCACGCTTTCACTTTCCCTTTCCTTTTCCTAACCTTAAAATTCCCACTTTGACGTTGCATGTCACTGTGACAGATTTATCCAAATTTTCCTTTACATACAATGACTGAAGCTGAAAAGGACATGGCTAATGTGAAAAATGAAGAAAATACTACCGTCCAAAATGGAGCCGAAGAGGATGATTTCGTGAGTCCATGGACAGTGGTTAGTAAATCGGATACAGGAGTGGACTACGACAAGCTTATAAGTAAAATAAACCAATTATTTAATAAAAAAATAAGTTCTAATTAATATTAATGCATTTTAGAGCGTTTCGGAAGTCAAAGGATCGACGAAGCATTGTTAGAACGCTTTGAAAAAGTGATTGGAAAACCGGTGCATCATTTTCTTCGGCGAGGAATATTCTTTTCTCACAGAGATTTGAACTTTATCTTGAATGAATACGAAGCTGGAAGATCTTTTTATCTTTACACAGGTCGTGGACCTTCTTCTCAGTCGATGCATGTCGGACATTTAGTCCCATTTATGATCTGTAAATGGTTGCAAGATACTTTTAATGTTCCTTTAATTATTCAATTAACTGACGATGAAAAGTTTTTGTGGAAAGACTTGTCAGTTGAAGAATCTCAGAGAATGGCGTATGAAAACGCCAAGGATATTATTGCGCTTGGATACGACGTGGAAAAGACATTTATTTTCTCCGATTTTGAACTAGTTGGGTAAGATATTTATCTGTGTTAATTGTTATATTGTTTGTTAATTGTTTATATTGCGATAATTAACTTTTTAAACACATGATGTCAGTCTCACTCAAGTTAATGCCTTTAGTTAATATCTTTTTTCTTTGAACTGGAGAAAAAACAATAAACTTTCTAATTCACATTGCATCATCACAAAATATTATCATGTTATATTTATGTTACAGAGCCTGTCCCGAGTTTTACAAAAACATGCTTCGCGTTCAAAAATGCGTGACTTACAATCAAGTGAAAGGTATTTTCGGTTTTGGAGATTCGGATCCAATTGGAAAAATCGCTTTTCCAGCTGTGCAAGCAGCTCCATCGTTTTCGTCATCATTCCCGTTTACATTTGACAAAAAAATTCCGTGTTTAATTCCTTGCGCAATTGATCAAGATCCATATTTCCGAATGACAAGAGACGTAGCCCCAAGACTAGGTCAACACAAGCCTTGTTTGTTGCATTCCTCATTTTTCCCAGCTTTGCAAGGCGCGAAAACAAAAATGTCAGCCAGTGATCCAAACACGACAATATTTTTGACAGATACACCAAAACAAATTAAAAACAAAGTCAACAAACACGCGTTTTCGGGTGGGCAAACAACTGTTGAGGAACACAGAAAGCTGGGAGGAAACTGTGATGTTGATATATCTTATCAGTATTTAACATTCTTTTTAGAAGATGATGAAAAGTTAGAACAAATAAGAAAAGATTACACTAGTGGCGAATTATTAACCGGAGAGTTGAAGAAACTGTTGATAGAGACTCTTCAACCGATCATCGTTAAACATCAAGAAGAAAGAGCGAAAATTACTGATGAATTGTTGAAGAAGTTTATGACACCTAGGAAATTAAAATAATTATTTATATCAGCAATTTATTTATTGTTTTTTTATAATGATTACTTAATAAAATATCTTAAATTATGTACAAATATTATGCAAGCTTCAATAAATTTGCACAAATAGTAACTATTTATTTAAAATTTTCGAGTGTGAGTTTTTGGTGGATAACAATGTTTTGGGTCCTTAAAGTAGGTAAGAATTTAACATTTTCGAGATGCTAGTGTGTGTGTAAGTGTGTGTTACAATTTTTCGGAAACGATAAATCAAAAAATATAAAACATTAATATTATAAATTTTATTTTTAGGTTTTAATATGAATCTAAAGATTATCTGATATCATTTAATTATAATTTAATTTGAAACTTCGGTATCTCGTAGTCCATGATCGTTTAACATTTTTTTGTTAATACATAAAATTTGTTATGACAGTGACAATGTATCGTTTATATCTTCTTCTGCAGTTAAAATAAAATGACGGTAAAAATATATTTATGAGTCGTGAGTCTTATGTGATCAGGGGTAGTACCTACCTATATATTTGTATAAGTATAAATAATAGAGTATGGCTTATGGCAGGAGGTCTTGTGCTCGCCACATTAGATTTTTTCTGTACCTGTATCACAGGTCACACAAATTGCGTCACTTTAAATTGGTCTTATCAGGATCTACAAGATTTTTTATCGCACAGTTCAGAGATGAACATATTACATCAATAGTGAAGTTATATTAGGCCTTAGGAATCCTTGGTTTTTGAAATAAAATAATAATAATAAAATAATTACATCAATGATACGTTTTACGTAAATGACGGTAAAATATATTTGTGAGTCGTGAGTAGTAGGTACCTATATATAGAGTATGGCTTATGGCAGGAGGTCTTGTGCTAGTCACATTAGATTTTTTTCTGTACCTGTATCACAGGTCACACAAATTGCGTCACTTTAAATTTGTCTTATCAGGATCTACAAGATTTTTTATCGCACAGTTCAGAGATGAACATATTACATCAATGATACGTAATAATTAATATATGTTATCGATCATAAGGTTCAATAATAATGGAATACGATCCCGATGCGTATTACTTTTACATCAACATATTCTGAAGATCATAAAAAAATGTTTTGAATTGGACCCACAAATCTTATAGTATTTTTGAGCACTGTTACTGTTTATAACTAATTGAATACCTACAATATTTAATTTAGTCCTGTAAAAATGTTTTACAAGTATTATTCTAAAATGGATCACTATATCAAATAATGAATTCATTATAGTACTCAAATTAATCAGTCAGTTGTCATCATGACACGACCAGCAGATAAAAAAAATGTAACAGATTGTCATTAAATTCTCAATAAATTAGACAATGTCGGCATTTAATGAACGTAAATATATTTAAATTAGTTATAAATACAGTAGGTACTATAATATAATAATTATTTTTAGAATTTTCCTGCGCCACAGAAAATCAAAATGAATTAGTGTATGAAAAATCAAACAATTTTTCGGAGGAGCCACATTTAAAACAAAATTTAGAATACAAAATACCGTCAAAAGAAACTTTACAATCAATCGACACATACAATGAACTAGCAATTAAAAATAGATGTGTCCATGAATCCAATAATTTTTTAAAAGATGTCAAAAAGTTATTCAAAATTAAAAGGAAATCTAAAATAAAATCAGAATGTTGCTGCAAAATAGAAGTCTGGGAAAAGCACGATACAAAATGCTTAATTGAAACTAAAGATTTTGCATATATGGGTGAATTAATGTTTCCAGTTTGCAGTAAAAATATTTTTTATCAGTACCCAGGTGTACCAATCAGAAAAAGTCAGAAAAGCTACACGATAAATGATCCAGAAATGTTTAGAAATCCTGGACTGGTAGAACGACGTTTTGCATATCCAGAAAAAGTGATTCCTTCTCAATTACTACTTGAAAATTCGGACCCAGACGACGAAAACAGATGGGTAGCGTTAGAACCAAAGTTTGAACAACAACAAAAAGAGAAGAAATCCTTGTTTAGACATTAATTGTTTCATTGTTTTTCATGTATCACAGGAAATTGTTGTGACTAGAAATTGAATTATATTGTTTTATTTACTTGATTGTATCTTTTATTATATTTTGAGTTGTAGATCGATTTTGTTTGTTATCTTTGAGGATTACCAAGAATTTTTATTTGCGGTAAATTAGTTCATTATCTGTAATAATTACTAATTAATTGAAGACGTGATTTTAGTAAACTTTGATTTATGTAAATATTAATAACCAAATGGTAACAAGATAAATTTTAAATTTTTGAAGGACTATTTGATATTTTATATTCAAATGCAGAAATTATTATATGCAATTCTAAAAACAAGTTTGTTTATTAAAAATTTGAGCAAAGCATGTCGACCATAACACGGGTTATTATTTAAAAAGATTGACATAATATATGGTAATGTGAACTTCTGTGGTTCTGTCCTGACAAGTCGGGTTCGAATCTAGTCAGGTACACATTTCAGTTCAACTACACAAAAATCTCCCCTGTAGTGTATATTCTCTACTAACAACCATGAGTAGGTACCCATCAGTTGACGGATGGACCGGAAAGAAAACATCTGCCCGTGGCTCCAAAAAAATCGTATGCAACCCGCAACAATGTAGAGAGGTTGTCTCTTTCTAACCAACGACAGTATTGCAATAATTGCGAAATTTTAGAGTATGCACAATGCGTTACATTAGAAAGAGATGGCATGTTAAAAAAGACAAGGAAGAACTCTCTCCCATGACAGTTCGCAGGAGCCAGCCCCTTATGTGTTGTAGTCTAGTCAACAAGTTCAAAATGGTGAAAAATAGAGATAAAGCTCCTAAAAATATGTGCGATAGCTCATTGGATCCGGAATGACGTCTAGAAAAATGTATTTTAACCATTTTCCAGCATGCAACAAATTGCAAAAGTTATAAACAAATAAAGATGAAGAAAAAAAGGCATTTAGTTTTTCGCTAATATTTCAAAAACTATTAATAATTTAGAAATTTTAAAAAAAGATTCTTAAAGAGGAGGAAATTTCCAATAAAAAAGTCCTAACTCCCGGAACTCTACCTCCATTATTTATAATAGTAATTTAACGCTGAAAATAGGGCTCCAAGCGGCCGGTGAGGTGTGTGTGTGCCGTCTCTAAAGCGAGTACATCATGTAAAATAATTTTTTTACAGTATCAAATATCAATTTAAAAATTTGAAAAAATTATGGTGTATTGTCAACACTTCAAAGAATTGAGTCTCGTTGGAAAAAAGTTATTAAGTTAATTTTTAGAAAAGTTAGGCAATTGTTAATTAACAAAATTTTGTAGGACCTTCGTTGACATTGAAGACAACAAAAAATGTTTAAATAATCGGCCTAAAAAAATTTCGCTTCTTGGAGCCCTTCTTATATATATACTTAACAAGATCACGTCATGAAAGTTTTTAAAATTTCAATATTTTGTTTATTATAATTTTTGCACGTTAACAAAAAATTAAATATTGATAAAATCTTATCAAAATTTTTTTTTTAAACAATCGTTAGGTTATTACTGTTTCCACAACTAACAATGGCGTTAAATAACGTAAGAAATTATTTTTTTATCCCATTTGTTTACAAATTGTTTATAAACAAATTGACTAGTTTCATACTAATGAAAAATTTTTTTTGCCATTTTGTTGTCTTGATAAAATAATGATTTTTAAGAAAAATAATTTTTCTTAAAAAAGTTTTTTTATTGTTTAAAATCGTTTTTTACTTCCTTGTACGAAGTAAGGAAGTATTGTAATCGCGAAAAATTTCGGTTCTCAGATTTTGACGGAAATATCCGTTTTGACCTTTTCTGAATCCATTATGACTAGTTTCGACGTGACGTCTGTACGTACGTACGTACGTACGTATGTACGTACGTACGTACGTATGTACGTACGTACGTACGTACGTACGGACGTATGTGTGTCGCATAACTCAAATACGGTTAGACGTAGAAAGTTGAAATTTTGTATTTAGGACTGTTATAGCATCTAGTTGTGCACCTCCTATTTTTGGTTTCAGTCTACAAACCGGAAGTAGTACTTTTTAAAAATATTTCGAGAAATATTTAATTTTAGACAATTTTTTTTATTTTAAATGAAAGATTATGTGATTATTACCTACAATCGGTATTTTATAAATATTTTTGTATCTGCTATCATTTAAAAATAATTAAAGTATATATTTATAATTTATAGTATTTCGGTATCTTGTAGTCCATGATCGATTAACATTTGTTACTACGTAAAATTTAAATGATTATGACATGACAGTGACAATAGTAAAATATGCTTTATATCTTCTTCTGCAGTTTAAATCAAATGACTAAAATATATTTGTGAGTATTAGTATAATAAGTTAAAAGAATTTTTAATATTATTTTACATTTTAGTTATTAAGAAAAGTATGAACACACAAGGCGTACAAGGAAGTCATGTGGTGTCCACGTCAGATTTTTTATATTTCCATTGTTTAAATAATTAGATAAAACTTTACTTTATCTTTAAAAATCATAATTTGCACTTTTCAATAGAACAACCAAAAAAAAATTTTTTTTGTTGATAATTTCATTGGTTATTAGGTTAACAATTTGTTATAAACAAATTTCAAATCTTATTATATTTTTTTCCTGAAACTAATAAAAATTACAAAAACAACCATATATTGCAAAGTATCGAAAAAAAATTATTTTTATTTTATATTGTACTTTAAAAATTACGTGCTATAAAAGAAGCACTTGATTTTTCATGAAAACTGCTGTAACTTTTAAACTATTCGAGATACGAAAATAAACATTAAGTCGTTTTTATATAGGATTGATTGAACTTTTAAATGAGTTATTAACCAAGTTTGTAGCTATTGTTGATCAGCTATTATATGCATTTGTTCATAAAATTTCAAGATTTTTTTGACATTTTCAAATCTTTTATGGCTTAATTAGTTAAAATATCCTAATACTGTGTTAGACCTTCAAGACAATTTTGTTTACAGATTTTCCGATCAAATTTTTTAGTTTTACTCGAATTTTTTCAAATTTTCTCCGCTATGTCTTTCATGAAAACTGCTATAACTTTTAAACTATTCGAGATACGAAAATGAACATTTAAGTCGTTTTTATATAGGATTGATTGACCTTTTTTAAAAATTTATTTATTTAAAGGTAATTCGGCTCTGAGGCCACTAGTACCTCGGCACAGTGTGTATTATAGGTACAGTAATATTTACATTATATTTTATTTATAAGTGTTTGACAGGTGAGACGGGTGACAAGTTGGCATACTAGCGCTATATAAGTCCTAAGTAAGATATTAAATGTAGTAATTGAACGGAGGATGGCTTCAACACAGCAGAGTTTTCCTGTGAATTAATCTTTTTATTCAGGTGATGCAAATTTCTGTGTTTGAATATTTGAGATTTTTATTTGTATATTTTAAATGGGCACCGGATTGTACGTATACATTTCTGTTTAAAGTCTAGATATGGCGGAAGGTTGTGTGATGGCCACGTCAGATTTTTGGAAGATATTTTATCACTAAACAAAATTGTCTTGAAGGTCTAACACAGTATTAGGATATTTTAACTAATTAAGCCATAAAAGATTTGAAAATGTCAAAAAAATCTTGAAATTTTATAAACAAATGCATATAATAGCTGATCAACAATAGCTACAAACTTGGTTAATAACTCATTTAAAAGTTCAATCAATCCTATATAAAAACGACTTAATGTTTATTTTCGTATCTCGAATAGTTTAAAAGTTATAGCAGTTTTCATGAAAATCAAGTGCTTCTTTTATAGCACGTAATTTTTAAAGTACAATATAAAATAAAAATAATTTTTTTTCGATACTTTGCAATATATGGTTGTTTTTGTAATTTTTATTAGTTTCAGGAAAAAAATATAATAAGATTTGAAATTTGTTTATAACAAATTGTTAACCTAATAACCAATGAAATTATCAACAAAAAAAATTTTTTTTTTGGTTGTTCTATTGAAAAGTGCAAATTATGATTTTTAAACATAAAGTAAAGTTTTAACTAATTATTTAAACAATGGGAATATAAAAAAAACGATTTTAAACAATAAAAAAACTTTTTTAAGAAAAATTATTTTTCTTAAAAATCATTATTTTATCAAGACAACAAAATGGCAAAAAAAATTTTTCATTAGTATGAAACTAGTCAATTTGTTTATAAACAATTTGTAAACAAATGGGATAAAAAAATAATTTCTTACGTTATTTAACGCCATTGTTAGTTGTGGAAACAGTAATAACCTAACGATTGTTTAAAAAAAAAATTTTGATAAGATTTTATCAATATTTAATTTTTTGTTAACTTGCAAAAATTATAATAAACAAAATATTGAAATTTTAAAAACTTTCATGACGTGATCTTGTTAAGTATATATATAAGAAGGGCTCCAAGAAGCGAAATTTTTTTAGGCCGATTATTTAAACATTTTTTGTTGTCTTCAATGTCAACGAAGGTCCTACAAAATTTTGTTAATTAACAATTGCCTAACTTTTCTAAAAATTAACTTAATAACTTTTTTCCAACGAGACTCAATTCTTTGAAGTGTTGACAATACACCATAATTTTTTCAAATTTTTAAATTGATATTTGATACTGTAAAAAAATTATTTTACATGATGTACTCGCTTTAGAGACGGCACACGCACACCTCACCGGCCGCTTGGAGCCCTATTTTCAGCGTTAAATTACTATTATAAATAATGGAGGTAGAGTTCCGGGAGTTAGGACTTTTTTATTGGAAATTTCCTCCTCTTTAAGAATCTTTTTTAAAAATTTCTAAATTATTAATAGTTTTTGAAATATTAGCGAAAAACTAAATGCCTTTTTTTCTTCATCTTTATTTGTTTATAACTTTTGCAATTTGTTGCATGCTGGAAAATGGTTAAAATACATTTTTCTAGACGTCATTCCGGATCCAATGAGCTATCGCACGTATTTTTAGGAGCTTTATCTCTATTTTTCACCATTTTGAACTTGTTGACTAGACTATTGAAAGTATACGGCTTTCCCGTCCATAATTATTAGAGGTCACTGGTTGACGGCTAATAATCGCATACATGGTATAGGTACCTAGTATAATTATACAGGTTGGTGGAGGTGAAATGCGAACATAGGGAAATATATGACAATGGAGTTATCATGCTAGGCATCTTGATATACGTGGAATAAGTACTGTCATTGTCAAAGTAGCTGTCATATTATTGAAATTTTTATTTTCATTAAAATATTTTCTTTGCATAAAATGTATATGTGTACAAGCAGAACGAGAAAGTTTACATGCACTTTTAGATTTTATTATTATTTCTGTTATTGATTACTCTTTTTGCCACACAAATTCACATTACTTCGTTTTGTGACACTACTACAAAATATATCAAGATAGGTACCTGGTATGAAAGTTCGATTGTCATGTATGTTCCCTATGTTCGCATTTCACCTCCACCAACCTGTATAGGTATCTGTACAGATAACCCATTATTATGTAGTTTAAGGGGCCCGTCTAAGTTTTTTCCTAATTCCTAGAATATTGTCGATTTTACTTTTTCTTCTATTCCAATCCCACTAATGCAGTTGCCCCAAACCAGACCGAAACTCCGTACTTTGCCGCATCCTAGCTATGCAATGTCATTTTGAAGTATAATAATAATAATAATAATAAGTGTTTTCGTTCCGAGAAAACTGTCAGTTTATTATTGACTTTAAGGTAATATTTTTTAACTTTAAAAACAAATAGTCCGGGAGCTGGCGTCAAATTTGACAATTTCAGCAAAGCTGATTTTTGTAATATAATTAATTATATAATAACTAATTAAGAATTGCAGTGTTAGCTGGTCCGAAAGCGTGGCTCAAGATTTTTAGAGGCTGTGGAACTTGCAAAAAATAAAAGATTTTCAAGTGAAATCAGCAAAGCTAAAATTTTGTATGATAATTTACCTATTATATTTAACAAAAAATATGTTAGCTGTCCAGGTGAACAGTGACAGTGACAGTGTCAAAATAGTGACACATTGTTTATAATCTTCTTCTACAGTTTACATAAAATGAAATTTGACGCCAGCTCCCGGACTAAAATTTCAATCATGAGATTTAATAGTGTAAAGTTTGGTAAAGTGAAATTTTTTATGAATTTTTATAATCATGTTTAAAAAGGCACAACTGTTAATTGATCCTTTAAGTATATAATCCTTGTTGGAATGAAATTTTATCATTCTTGTACTGGCCACAAAACACTCGGCTATGTCAGTACATTTTATGCTGGATTTTAGGAGGTAGACGGGCGTGATAGATATGAATTGACATTTTTTATTCAGTAGTTGGGCACTTGAGTTTAAACAATATTATAGTAGATTATTTGTTACAAAATTATTTAAAATAATGTCATTTAACGAGCTTGAACGAATAAAACAATGAAAAATTAATCTATTGTTTTTTTGTGTTTCCCTACCGAAAACAGGAAGATCCATAATCTCTTTTCTTAAAACCTTAAAAATTATCAATTGTTATCTTTTCGTATCTTTTGTATAAATACAACGAGGTTGCTTGATCCCTTACTTACAAATTAATCAATCGATTGTTCAAAATGATTTCTATTCAATTATTTGTTGTTTTATCTGGTTTGGTCGCCTTGGAAGTATCTGGCCATGGCATGGTGATAGATCCACCAAACAGAGGATCCTTATGGCGGTTTGGATATCCTACACCAATTAATTACGACGACAATGGATTATTTTGTGGCGGACAACAGGTAAAAATTGTTCTTATATTTATTACTTTTGATTGAAGCAAGGTATTTAAACAGAAATACGTGTGTTTCTTAACTAAGTTAGATTCAGACCTACCTAATTATAAATATAAGTGTTAAATTAACCAACCACTGCTTTCACAAAATATTTTTAATTTAAATGTATAGGTAAATTTTGACGAAGATTGATCGCTAGTTGAGCTCAAATGTTAGATGCATGTTGAGAATTTATGTAAAATTTTATTTTTTTGTATTCGTGCTAATCCTTTTTAGGGAAATAGCATAAATTTCAACAAAACAGTTTTGGCTGTTTTTAGAATATGTACAAATTTAAAATAAAAATTGTTGGTCTAGTATCAAGTACAGAGAAATCATCATTAGAATGAAATAAATCGTTATTAAACACTAAAATAATCTCTTGAGTATATATTATGAAATATCGATTTTGTGAAATAATATGGTTTGAACATAACATATAAATATTATTGTACAATGCAATCAATTATTATTGCAAACAAATAATTTCGATTATTCACATCATCTGTCATCTATATTATATTATTATTATTTATTTATATTATTTATTTTTCGACATTTTAGTTTAAAACTATATCTGATTCAATTCATTCGTATTCATAGTTAAGTAGATTTTTTTTCTGGTAGTATATTACTCATGTACTACCTTGTGCTTGCGAATATTTATCGTGCTGCGCACTCGTAATATTCATACCCAAGCACAAGGAACATTCGTAATACTACCAGAAAAATAATCGATAATACTTAAGGCGGATTTATGCAGCCATTTACATTTACATTTAATTTAATTTAAAAGATAAAAAAATGTGTGTAACTCAATGGAGCAATGCATGCACCATTCTCATTTACGTTTTCAAATGCCCCATTGAGTTACACACATTTATCTTTTAAATTAAATTAAATGAAAATTAAATGTAAATGGCTGCATAAATCCGCCTTTATTGTAGGTATTATAAGTGAATATTAACAAATAATTTCAAGTTTTTCTTTTTTATGACTTTTACGTGGTTTTAAGCTATCGATAAAAATTTAATTTCAATACCAAGCCACATAATAACTTAAGTCTGAAAGTTTTTTTTTATTATTATAAAAAATCTTTGTTGCTATTTTATTTTGTAAATAAAATCGAATGCTGAACATTCATAGTGCAATATAATCTTTTATATTTCCTATATTAAAGATTATGTTTTGGTTGCTATATAAGTAGTACTTTAAGCCAATACACGATAAGTTTATTTATCATAATGCTTCGTAAAAAATTATGAGTCAATGTTTGAACCATAACAATAATAAGTGGATTTTTAATGAATAAACTTATACAAATAGGTATTAGATATTAACAATATTTTTACGTAGGTACTTGTTTTAATTATTTTTGATAAGATTAAAATTCAAAGAATTATTTATTTATCATAAGTGGTTCTTGAAATTATCAAATTTGAGATCTAAGATTTTTATCGAAATTAACACGTTTAGATTAATATGTAACAATTTTTTTACCAATGCGCAATTTCTACCGCACGCGTCATAAGGAAGATTTTGTGAGTTTTCGGCGGATAAGCTTATTTCAGGACCCCAAAAATAGAATACGAAATCAGTATTTATGAGATGATATCTATGTACGTGTATGTGTGCGTATGTTACTATTTTTTCGTGCACGATAACTCAAAAAGTAATAAATATTTAATAATTAAATTTTGTTGTATAAGGGCCAAGTTGCTTTTGTTACCAATTCATACCTACCTCTGAAGTAGTACATTACTTAAAAACAGTAAAATTTTCTTGAAATATTTGGATTAAAAATTATTTATAGTAGGTAAATAGAAATGAAAGAAAATGTTATTTTCGATATTTTTTAAATATCTGATGCCATTTAAAAATTATAGTACCTATCCTACAATTATTTATGATCTCGTGTTTGAAACTCCAGTGTCTTAGTCCATGATCGTTTGTTGTACTTTTGGTACCTAGTATCTAAAATTTAAATTATGTTTATCTACGACTATTGTTAAAAGTAGGCTTTTTAACGGTTGCTTATACTCGTACTATAGGAAATGCAATGTTAAAATTTTAATTTTGCTCTAAGTTTTTACCTATTGCTTTTAGAGCCAAACTGTAAATACCTATAAAAGATGTTCAGAATAAAAAACTGAATCCAACGAGCCCGTATTTATTGATATTATAAAACGTTCCTGTCACAAGATAAACGTAAATTAAATTTTTGAGCTGTTTACAGAGTGCCATGAAAAATAAAATGAATTAGATAAAAAAAAATTACATGGCAGTCTGAAACTAGCCTACATAGTTAATTATTATTTCATGTTTCTTTCGTGAAAGAAATCGATTTGAACAAAAAATTTAAGCTTATTCGATGCAGTTTTAGAGTGAAATTAAAATTTTAACATTGTGTATTTCAGGAAAAAATTCTACACCCGGTATAATGTAATTACAATGAACAATTGACATCGGTAACAATCGTTTCCATCTTGTTTAGGTGCAATGGGAGATCAACGGCGGCCGATGTGGGGTCTGTGGTGACGACTTCCGTTCTCCTCAGCCCCGAGCCAACGAGAACACCGGGACCTTTGGCGAAGGCGTCGTGGCCCAGTCTTACAACCACAGCTCCACGATAACAACCACTGTAACGATCACTGCCAATCATAGAGGATATTTCACTTTCAGTCTCTGTGTGCTAACTGATCCAGATACATATGAGAAGGAGGAATGTTTCAATGACATTAAACTTGCGAATGGGGACAGCACCTATGTGCTGCCCTCTGCTGATGTTGGCAACTATACCGTGGATCTGCAGCTGCCCTATGGGGTGCTCTGTGATAGATGTGTGCTTCGGTGGCAGTATACAGCAGGTAAATATAGATTGGGTGATACTTTTGTTGTATGAGTTTTGATCCTTAGGTGGACTGGGCGAGATCAGGTATAAATAAACCAGAGAATTTTATAAAATTAGAAAATTCTAATATAACGCTCATAATTAATTAAAAAATCTGATGTGGCCAGCACAAGGCCTGCTGCCATACTTACTTTATTCTTTTTACTTGTTATACAAATATATTAATATAAGGTACTTGTACTACTACTTACTCACAAATAGTATATTTTAGTCATATTATTTAAAGTGCAGAAGAAGATATAAACGATATTTTACTATTGTCACTGTCAATGCCATGTCTTAAATAATATCAGATACAGAAAAATTTATAAAATACCCGATCACATAATCACATAATCTTTAATTTAAAATAAAAAAATGTCTTAAATTAATTATTTATCGAAATATTTTTAAAACTACTAGGTACCTACTTTCGGAGTGTGGATTGGTACCAAAATTTAATGGATTTTAAAGATTCGTTTTAAAACCTTAAATATAAAATTTGGAATTTTAATGTTTAGTATTTTTTTAGTTATTGCGTCCGAAAAAATTGTAACATACGAACGAACGAACGCACACGCACACACATATTCTTCTTACATAACCGACGTTTCGGTTTACACTTAAACCTTCTTCAGGGTTAGTAAGATCTCACAAAAATTCATATATCAAATAAATTCGTTGACAAACATTCAGTTGGCAAACTTCTTATATACAAAAGTATAAAAATAAACATAAACATCAAATTACTCTCAAAATTAACTACGGAATTAATTCCCTGTTCGCACGGCGATCTTTGGAGATTCTACGGAGATTCAAAACCCTGGAAAAGAAGAAGTTTTTTTTCTTTCTAGTGCTAATTACGTAGTTTTGAAGCAAACAATAAATTATAAATTCTTCTTTTCCAAGACTCATTGAAGATTCAATTTAGCGACACCGCAGTTTAACAAATAATTCCCACTAGAAAGAAAAAAAGTTCTTCTTTTCCAGGATTATGAATTTCCGTAGAATCTCCAAAGATCGCCGTGCGAACAGGGCTTTATATACAGACAAAAATTAGTGTCAAATTTATATTATACTACCAAGCGTAAAGATAAAAGCCTTCAAAACGTTTATTAGCAAAATCTACTTATAATATAATGGTTCATAATTTTCGAAAGGGCCCCTCTTGTTTATTTAAACCCGGAACCTCCCGCAGGAATCGCATACTCTTTGACCAAGAGGTTGTTTTTCCTGCGTCCTAAAATGTACACATTTCTAATTTAAATTTTATTGTTACAGGAAATTCTTGGGGCATTTGTGAGGACGGCAGTGGAGCTGTAGGATGTGGACCTCAAGAAACCTTCAGGACTTGTTCAGATATTAGAATAATTTCAGTAGATTAAGCAATTTGATATCTACCGACTTATTTATGTCACTGCCATAAACATAGATAGATAGATAGAATTAATAGATTATTATTATTATTATTATAGATGAATTTATTTATGATAAAGACTGGAAATATAATGTATTTATTTTTAATTTGTACCTAGCTATTATTTATACACATTAAAATTAATAAAATAACATGTTAAGTATATCAGTTTTCTTCTTTTATTACATCTCTTATTGGTATATAAAAATTTGAAAAAATAGTTATTTTCCCAACTAGAGAGGAAAGCGCTTCTTTTTCCCCTAATCGGGCGAGAGTGGAAAAAGAGCTTTCCTCTTGTGTCAGACACAACATTTTTTTTTCACATGACATATTTAAAAACATTGTAAATGTAGATGAAACGAAGACACACATAACTAGAAGTTATAACTGCCATCTGTCAGAATGATTTAAAGGCATTGGCAACTTATGAAATGTCAATTTTTTTTTTAATTTCATTTATCTCTAGTATTTATTATGATTACAACAATATATTAATCACAAGTCTAAAAGTGGTCGGAGAATACATAACCATGCATTAAGAATAATATCAGGGGCACTAAGAACAAGCCCTATAGTCAGCATTCTAGCGGAAACTGGGGAACCGTCACTAACATCACGCAGAAAACAACTACTTCTAAACTATATCGCAAAACTAGCATCAAACAAGAATAACCCAGCACACAAACAAATATTTTCAACAAGGAAAGATAAAACAATAATTAAAAAAGACAATCAATACCACAATTATATAAATGTGATACTACAGGATATCCAAATATCCCTACCAAATATCAAAAAACAAAACGAAACTCAACTTCCGCCATGGACACTCAAACAAGCTAACTTTAACATAGAACTTAGTGAATTCAATAAAGAGACTACACCATCAGTCTTATACCAACAAACCTTCACCCAACTAAAAAACAACACATTCAAAAATCATGAATTCATATACACAGACGGGTCAAAGATAAACCAAGAAACTGGAGCCGCATTTATAACAAACAGAATAAAGAAAAAATTCCATCTCCCAAATTATGCATCAATATACACAGCAGAAGCTTATTGTATATTAAAAGCAGTAGAGTATATAAATGAATCAAACCAAAATAACTACGTTATATGCACGGACTCACTAAGTACTATTCTCAGCATCTCAGATCCATTTCCCAACGACCCAGATATCCAACAAACCCAAGAATACATCCACAAAGCCATAATAAACTCCAAATCCATCACTTTTCTATGGGTACCGTCCCACTGTGGCATTCAGGGAGGGTAATGAAGAAGCAGACACCCTCGCTAAAGAAGCTACCAATAGTGCCAACACACTGCCAACACCCATACACCCAAGAGACATTATCAGCACATTCAAAGATAAATTCAAACAAAAGTGGCAAGCTGAATGGAACAGTACCAACAATAACCATCTACGAAAAATCAAAGAAACTATATCAAAATGGAAAACAACTGGAAGCAGAAGAGAACAAATAGCTGTCACGAGAATGAGAATAGGCCACACCCTCCTCACACACGAATACATCTTTAAAAAAACTGAACCGACCCAATGTACGACATGCAACAAAAAACTATGTATAGAACATATTATAACAGAGTGCAGAAACTACAACCAACAACGCCTGGCATCCAACCTACCAACCACTCTTGCAGACTGCCTCGGAAATGACAATATTAAAAAAGTCCTAACATTCTTAAAAGCCACAGAATTGTTTAATAAAATATAAATTCATTGTTTATTGTTAATATACCACTGATAATGTAAACTTATGTAATCAACACAATGTAATAACTAAGCCAGAGCACCAATAGTCTCAGAAACTGAGGTGCTCTAAAATATATTCAATTAAAAAAAAAAAAAAAAGTAGTCGGGTTCTGCCGCTATAAGCGCGTGAATTTTTGTCGTGGTCATGTATGACGTCACATAATCAGCGTTTAATTCAATATCAACTTACCATGCATGTATCTACCTTTGTTTCATGTTAATGTCACAAATGTCAAAGATGTGAGATAAAGATGTATGAAACAGAGTATTGCGATAAAAATCCGCGACCAAATGATAAAAAATATTATATTTGAGGAAAGACTCAGGAATGTAAATTATTAGTGTACTTGTGGATTGTGTATTCTAATGCAAAACGATAACAAAATTTATTGCTGCAACCTGCAACCATTCAAGTGTCAATATGTGAATCAAGGAGATGTGAATGGATCTCCAGAATGTATAACAAATCATTCATCGATTCAAAGTGTTATTTTGTTATATTAAATAAAGATATTTTAGTAGCAATATAAAAAATATACATAACACAACGCTATTTTTGTTTAGAAATTGTCGCCTTGAATTTAATAAGCCACATTATATATAAATTCTGTTCTGATATTTATTCTCTGGTATCATATTTTAAAAATATATATTAGGATTTACTTGAATGGTTAGCACAACCTTTAATGCTACAATGAATCATCTAACATCTTATTAAATTATCTGTCAGTAATACAAGTGACACAGTGACAGGAACAATAAACAATGTGCGTAGTGTGCCGTGCGCGGTGGTCATGTATGACGTCACGCAAAACTTCAAATCAAAATTTAAAATGCTTGTAACTTTCGAACTATAGAGCATAAACGCCTCGGACAAAAACTAATATGCTTAGAATTGAATATTCTATCGTTTGCTGGAATAAGTTTAATATGCTTGGATAAGTTGCCAATGCCTTTAAGTTTTAAAATCGTGAAATTGTAGAAACAGTAAGTATAAAATATAATAATTGTAAGAAAAAAGTTTACAGTGAGTATATCTCTATAAAATCAGAATTTTCAATAAACAAAATAACACTGGTGGTGTAAGGAATACCATGCCATCTAGTGACATTAATATAAAATAATGATTTACTACGGCTAGAGTTGGCAACAGTGTGTGATGGTCGCCATTGTAAAATACGATGTAGTTCAGATTGTTGTATCGTTTCACAGCTTATAATAAAGTTATGTTTACTCTTTGTTTAAATATTAAGTAAAGTGTTTTATTTAATTAACCAACAACACAACATGGCGCAGTCGTTAAACAAAGTGTTGTAAACAAAAAAGTTTGAAAAGAAATCACTGAAATCAGTAAGATAAAGTTGAAAGAAAAAACGTGGTTTAAGAACAAAGAACATGGAGTTTAATAAGCCACAAGCTTTAAGTTTGACTGGTAACGTAGCTGCTAACTTCATAAATTTCAAAAATGAGGTTAAAATTTACTTTGTGGCAACTGAAACAGACCAAAAGACTGGTGATGTACAAGTTGCAAGACTAAAAAATCTAATGGGCACTGAAGCACTTAGATTGTATCAGTCAATAACAAGTTTAAAGCTCGCTGAAGAAACAGTGGATAAAATTTTAAAAGTGGGATAAGATATGGCTACAAAATGTAAAAACTAAGTTATGGGAAAAAGCTGAGATAATTAAAAAATTAGAAAAGCCAAGATCGTTTTTAGTCAAAACTGAAAATAATAAATTCTATAGAAGAAACACTATTTATATCAAAATGAGAAAAGAAAGGTCTCTTCTCTATAAAGGTAGTACAAATAATAAGGTTCAAGAAAATAACAACGCTAGACCTACACGAAAAATAAAAAAGCCAAATAGGCTGAATTTGTAAACAAAATAGGGGGGCGTGTAAGGAATACCATGCCATCTAGTGACATTAATATAAAATAATGATTTACTACGGCTAGAGTTGGCAACAGTGTGTGATGGTCGCCATTGTAAAATACGATGTAGTTCAGATTGTTGTATCGTTTCACAGCTTATAATAAAGTTATGTTTACTCTTTGTTTAAATATTAAGTAAAGTGTTTTATTTAATTATGTAAAAACTAAGTTATGGGAAAAAGCTGAGATAATTAAAAAATTAGAAAAGCCAAGATCGTTTTTAGTCAAAACTGAAAATAATAAATTCTATAGAAGAAACACTATTTATATCAAAATGAGAAAAGAAAGGTCTCTTCTCTATAAAGGTAGTACAAATAATAAGGTTCAAGAAAATAACAACGCTAGACCTACACGAAAAATAAAAAAGCCAAATAGGCTGAATTTGTAAACAAAATAGGGGGGCGTGTAAGGAATACCATGCCATCTAGTGACATTAATATAAAATAATGATTTACTACGGCTAGAGTTGGCAACAGTGTGTGATGGTCGCCATTGTAAAATACGATGTAGTTCAGATTGTTGTATCGTTTCACAGCTTATAATAAAGTTATGTTTACTCTTTGTTTAAATATTAAGTAAAGTGTTTTATTTAATTAACCAACAACACAACAGGTGGTAACACTGCTTACTTTCCTCTCTAGAGAGGGGAAAACGTACTTTCCTCACCATTACGCGAGAAGAAAATTGTATTTTAAAATTATGTACCTAGGTACCTAACATACTGCAACTTCAATTCAAAGATTATCTATTTTGCAATAGTTCCTCGTAGTTTACCAAATACATACACCCTTTTCTTTTAGTTCTAGAAACCATAAAAAAAATTATCTTTCATATTAGCATGTTTTGTCAAAATTATTTTATTTAATATTGGCAGTTTTCCAACTAGACTATTTAATTTAAAAGCAATTAATTACCTACAACTTCTTTCTAACAATAAATTATTTAAATAGTAATTTATCTTATTGATTTGTATTACTGCTTAGCTTTGAAGATAGTTATTATGTTCAAGTAGGTCATGTATACAGTATAGTAAAATATTAGTTAATGGATGAATGAATACGCAGAGTACAAAGAATATATCAAGAATCAAGGGTATAGACTTGAAAGTATCAATTTATTGGCCAAGGATAAAAAATTTGAAAAGCTACAATTTGTTGTTAATTGAAGTTAATTAATAGTTATTTAACTAAGTAGTGTGTTAATGAGGGAGATTAATAATTGAGATATTTTAACGCGTGAGAGAAGCGAACGCGTTAATTGTTTAATTAATTTGTTTGAATTATAAACACATGAGTTAGTTACAATATTTTCCCGTTAATCATTAGGTACCTTCTTAATTTGGAGAAAATCTAATTTTTGTCCATAACAAATATGTTAGGTTAGTAACTGAACTGCTGAGCACAATTGAACGCCCGGATTCTAAAAGGGCATTTGCGCTCGACGGCTCGCCCGCAGAGTCCCGAGACTGTGGGTTTTTTGAAAAAATAGAAAGTTTGTCAAAATTAGTTTTAAAAAATATAGCAATATAGATAATAAGAATGCGCATATTTATTTATAATAACATTTTTTTTTCCAGAAGAAATATTACAATAAATAAAAAATAAAAACCTGATATTTGGCGAAAGCCAAAATTCAGGTTTTTACCTCTCGCCTAGAGAGGTATAGGGATCGTGAAAAAATTCGATGTCGAGATTTTTGTCAATAAGCACGTTTTAGCACCTTTAGAACCTATTTTGACTATTTTCACGATGATGTCTGTGTGTGTGTGTGTGTGTGTGTGTGTGTGTGTGTGTGTGTGTCTGTATGTGCGCCTACTATAGTCTTTCGTTCTGATTCATTATCTCAAATTCTACTGAACATAAAATTCTAATATTTTGCAATATACATTTATATATGTTAATGAAGAGCTGATAAGATTTTGGTAAAAATCTGTCAACCGGAAATGGTATTTTCTTGAAGAATTTTAACATTTTTTGCAAAAAATATAGGAAATACTGCGATAGTTACAATTTGTCATTCGACATTTGAAAGAACAAATTATCTTTTACAATATTTATTTAACATTGTTTCTATATCTCTTACCAATAAAGGAAAATTAATTTTCAAAAATTTGTAATTTTACCTACCACGATTTGTAAATCATAATATAGGAAAAAAAATTGAAAACAAAAATGAATATGTCAATGTGACAGATGAACAGACGTATACACAATTTCTGAAATGTTTGTGGCACCATTTTAAAAGAAATGTAAATATTATTAACAACTGAACATAATGTAATAAGGTAATAATAAAGTTAAATTTTTATCTATAAAGAGCTAATTAAAGAACTAAGAACTATAAAATTATTTTCAAAAAGTTTGTAAATTTATTGCAAAATTATAATTTAAGAAAGCCTAACTAAAATCAAATTCACATAAATTACAGTGTTAAAGCGAGAGGTCGTGTGCTGGCCACAACAGATTTTTTAAAACTCAAATCGCGATATCTTGGAGATTTATGGATCGATTGCGTTTTTCTTTTTTGTTCAACGTAGATATTGAGTTGCCGATGCCGAAAGGTCGAGCAAATAACTTATAACATGCAAGGGTTTGTTTATAATTAATTAGAAAGTAACAAGTCATAGTTTTAGTGCATTGATACTTTCAAATGAAAAAAGTATTGAGGGAATTTTCGATTTCGAACAACTTCCAGCGACAAAGTTGTTCGGAATAGTATGAAGATGTTTTTGGCAAAGTTTGAGCGAAAAATATTGAAATCTGTGAAAGTTACGATTTTCCAAAGAAGAACTGTCTCGAACGCGCGGCGCTCCGCTAGGCGCGCGGCGCTCGGCGCGCAGTCTATGCCCCTACCACAAGTCACCCACCCGCACTTTTCATTGTTGGCCGGTACGAGATTTTTCTTATACTATATTCTCTATATATATTTACGAATCTAAACGAATTGCATCTTTCAGGTACTCAGTTAAAAGGGTTGTTCTTTTTATTATTATCAATTTATTGTAATAAGGAACAAAGTAATATGAACATATGAACATTAAATTATTAAACTAAGAACTAAGATATTTGTCTTAAGACTAAACTTAAACTTACGAATCTTTAACAGTTATATCTTTCAGGAACTCTGTGAAAAAGGCACTATAATAATTTTTAGAAATTGTATACAAATGATAGCAGTAATTTGTTATATTTATTTTTACAAAGATTACAATGGGATTTCGTTTAATTTCGAGACAGTTATTATTTGGAAAATCGTAACTTTCACAGGTCTCAATATTTTTCGCTCAAACTTTGCCAAAAACATCTTCATACTATTCCGAACAACTTTGTCGCTGGAAGTTGTTCGAAATCGAAAATTCCCTCGATACTTTTTTCATTTGAAAGTATCAATGCACTAAAACTATGACTTGTTACTTTCTAATTAATTATAAACAAACCCTTGCATGTTATAAGTTATTTGCTCGACCTTTCGGCATCGGCAACTCAATATCTACGTTGAACAAAAAAGAAAAACGCAATCGATCCATAAATCTCCAAGATATCGCGATTTGAGTTTTAAAAAACCTGAATTTTGGCTTTCGCCAAATATCAGGTTTTTATTTTTTATTTATTGTAATATTTCTTCTGGAAAAAAAAATGTTATTATAAATAAATATGCGCATTCTTATTATCTATATTGCTATATTTTTTAAAACTAATTTTGACAAACTTTCTATTTTTTCAAAAAACCCACAGTCTCGGGACTCTGCGGGCGAGCCGTCGAGCGCAAATGCCCTTTTAGAATCCGGGCGTTCAATTATACAAATAGGTTGGTAGGTAACTATTTTGTATTCATATTATGTCCAATAAATAAATATTCAATACAATAAATATACTCAGTTTTAATTGTTACAAATAATATTTTCTTCATTATTACCAGAAATTTCTTTTATTATACTTCTCCGCAATACACAACTGAAATACGGGATGCACATTTTTCATTGAAAAACTGACGAAACTATAGTTCAAATTTTTATTTCATCAACAGTATTATTGATAGTTATAAATAAAAGTTATAAAAATTCTAAAAATTAGGTCAAAAACCCAATAAATCCATAAATTTTACGCAATTTTTATTTATAAACTTATCAAACAATAATTGCTATTAATTTATAATAATTCATTGTGTGCACTGTATTAATTAATCGCTAATGCAAAAAGGATGTACCACTTTTTTATCAATTTAATCTTACTAATAAATATTTTTTAGGTTAATATCAGATAAATAAATCTTATCGGTATTATCACTGATATATAAATCGAGATGTAATTATATTATTTTGGTGAATTTGTGAAAATGGCTCGCGAGATATTTGTTGCAATTTTGGGGCTCGTTTTCGTGGTCTGTGTTTCAGGGCACGGGATGATGATGGAGCCCCCCAACAGGAGTTCCATGTGGAGGTTCTTCCCTGATTCGCCCCCCAATTACAACGATAATGAGAACTTTTGCGGTGGATTCGGGGTACGTTCATTATAGTGATAAGGAAAAATTAATGACATGTAAAAGGTGTGTCCGTACTGTCCATATAATAAATTATTAATGTGTTAAGAGACAACACTGTTTTTTCAATACCATTATTAAGGATAAATGGTTGGTATATATGTAGTTTGATATTGATAGTGACCAAAAATAAAAATAATTTTTCAAAAGTTGAAATTTTATTTTATCACCTAATCCTAAATTACAATCATAGTTAAAACGAAACTTAAAATTTACAATATCATATATACCTAATATAATACTTTATGTCCGACTGCACCATATTGTTTTATGACACTGTTTACTGTCCATAGACGGGTACTTTATTGGACTTGTACGTTAAAAATGCAAAATTGTACTGCTGTGTCAAAATGTTATAATTTAATGCATATTTTCAAGTTAAATAAATAATTCGTTTCTTTTACTTTCTTTGAATCTGGTTTCATTTCTTGGATTGCATATCTTGAAATTTAGCTAATTGCGAAGAACTAGAACATTTTTTCACTACTTTGTCAATTTTAAAATTATGTAAAGTACAACACCGCATCCTATGAGATGCAAATTTTTAGCAATCGAACATAAAGTATATAGATTCGCTATAATTATCAGCCTCGCTCGCTTCGCTCGATGTGCTATATAAACTTCGGTTCGTCCAAGAAAGTCCTAAATTATGCACTTGTTACATAATAGTATATTGTACAACAAGAGTGGATGTGATGCCTATATCGCACGAGAACGAGTTTGCAGTCACGACCCCATAGGGGGAGTGTCTGCAAACGTTCGCGTGTGATATAGGCAATCCACTCGAGTTGTACAGCCTATTTTTTCTACGAAATACGGTTTTTGCAATAAAATTCACTCAATATGATGCCAAAAATTATTTAAAAGTAGGGTTACATCAATTATTTTATGACATATGACATTTGAATAATTGTTGCCAACCTAAAATCTCTAAATTTTATTTGCATTTTTAGCAATAAAATACTGCTTTTAAACATAATTAAATAACAGTTGATTTAATGTGTTTAGTAATTATTTGTCATATTAAAAACATAATTTGCACGCATTACCAATTTTTTGACGTATTTTACTTTGAATTTCATATCCACACCTGGTGTGGATATGACATCCCTATCCACACATGATAGTATGAAGATATGTTGTCAATATCCAGTAGGGAGTAGAAAAATAGCTATTATGAAGTACCTACTGCTACATATTAATTTTATCGTTATTACCTTAATATGAAATATTTATTGATACTAAACGTTAGTTATACTTGTTTGGAACACTGGTATGAGTACCTACACTTATTTTTATTATATAAATTTGTTCATTTCGTTCATAATTTCAGAATTTGTTATACAAAGTCAACTAACAAATATAATTTGCCTATCATTAATCTACGATGTATCATTCTATAATCTATAGAAATTACATAATTTCAACTGAGAAATCCTTTATTTTTATTCTAGTCTTACCTGCATGCATTTCAATGTAGGCTTTGTATGCTGCTGATTCTATATGCTTTCTTGAAATTTCATTTGAAATATAGCTTCATTTGAAATAATTTTAAAATGTGTAAACCATTTATTCCAAAGTAAATAATTTTAATAGAAACACTTCTTTTGTTTTATTGATTTAAAAAGTAAAAGAATCTTAAATGAAATGTAAATCAGTTTGTGTGATTTTGAAATTTAATTTAATTTAACTTTCTAAAACTGTATAAATGGCAGTCTTTTTTAGTTTTACATATTTATTTTTAAATTTGCAAAAGGCTCAACACAAACATATGATTTAAAATAGCAATAAAGAAGTGCAACCACGAGCATAAATAATTTAATTACAATAATAAGCTATTTAGCGGATAAAAGAAAAATTATATATTTCCATTGATATATTTGGTCCAGTTTGTAAATTTTTAGTTTAATCGAGTATTACTTTTTTTAAACTAATTGATTTTCATAGACTCTTATAATTATTATTGATCAAAAGTAAGTTAAATTGTATTTGTTAATCTGTTCTGTCGTTTAACGGTTTTGTGAATCTATAAATCTAGGTATTAAAATAGACCTTCTCTTTTATGATACAATGACCAATTAATATTCTAAAAACTGCTGACATTGATTTGTCCGCTACGTGGAATAATCTTCACATTATTCACCAGAATTAATGCTGAATTTTACACATGATGCATACATGGTACGCAATTATTAGGAAATTCAGTACGCGTAAATACGTAAGAATATTATATTATCAGTTCCGCTAGCATTAAAAAACCGGAAATAATTTATTATTTATCAATTATAATAGATCCAAAATTTGACAGATCATTATTTCTCATTATGACATACATAATATAGTAGCTATGAATATTTACAGCAGCGAGAATACAATTCTTAAAATAATCAGCCAATCACAACGTTCAAAATATCTGTATTGATAAGAGTGACAATATAGTACACTCACCGGCACGGAAAACGGGTCACTTTTTCTTTTGTAAAATTTTTTGTTATGCCTTGATTATTTTATATAACTATGATATATTTTATTAAAGGGTATTATAGTCAAGCATTTCGTATTATGAAAATAATATTTTGAATATTTACTAATTGTTTATTATCAAATGAAAAAATTGTGGACATAAACACAATAAAAAATAAGTTGAAAAAAATTTACAAACACATAAATAAACACAATTCGTTTATACTTATAACGCGTGTTCCCTCTGCGTACTCTTATGACCTCGGTCAATCGTAGAGACATACTCAAAATGAGGTTACTGATGCCATCTTGAGGGATATTATTGTATGCTTCTAACAGTGCTTCTCTGAGTTATTCCAGCGTACTAAGCCTACTGGGAACGGGTATACGACTTCGAATCTTTATATCGAGCATATACCACCCAAATTATATTGAATTCAGATCTGTACTCCGCGCTGGACACATCATACGATTGATGTTAACAACATTTATGAAACCGTTCACGATTGCAGCAGCATGAGGGCGCGCATTAACGTGCATCAAGATAAATTTATCATCTTAAAATGGTGCATAAGGGACAGCATTGTCGGTCAGAATATCTTTTATGTACCTATCGGCGTTGAATATTACCATAGAACAAGGAATAGATCTATCCGCAAAATCACTGATATCCCAGTTCACACCATTACTGATCCTCCCAGGAATCTTACAGTATTTCTGAATGCACAAGTTTCTCAATTGGTCGTCACACTTTTACACATCCATATGGTGACATTAAAATATATCGGGATTCGATAGTGGCTAAAACACGAGTCTAATCACCTTAATGCCAATTTACACGCATTCCAAAAAATTACAAGTGAGCTACTCGGTAATGTTGGAGGAGGTGTGGTCGCATGGCAGGCCATCGTGCCAGAAAATCTACTTCTATTACTCTTCTTCGTACAATACGTTCACTATTATTTACAGTATGCAATTGTAGTAATGATTTATGGGCCTCCACGACAATTATAGTGCGATTTCGACGCGATGTCAAAACAAAAAATCGAGCATTTCTGTTGCTTTTGCGTCTTCTCAGGCCTATTCCAGGTCTTCTGGTGTACAAATCTGTCTCCAGAAAACATGTATCAACGCGTTGAATAGTACTTAGTGATACATTGTACCGTTTAGCTACGAAATGTTGACTTCTTCTGTTTTCGATTAAAGTGATGATGGAAACTACAATTTCTGCATTCTGTGCCATTTTGAAAACATAGACCACATCACTCCACATCAAAATAACAAATAAACAATAAAACAAATAATGAAAAGAAATAATACCAGCATAATCAATAACTATGCATTTTATAAATTTCGTGATTTCGGTATGATGCACATATAAAAGGAATATTTAAGTAAATTGTTAATGGTTGTAAGAGTTGGTAATGGAAGTGACTTCGAGAATGTCTAGTTAACATATAGCAATAGTAATATTTCGGCATTCGTTCTCAACATAAATGTTATTAGAATTTTTTCTTTAAAAATATAAGTGACCCGTTTTCCGTGCCGGTGAGTGTATGTACAAATGTAGTACATGTAAATAATACGTTACGTTAAATAATAGGGAACCAAATGAAAAGATAAAGAGTTTTATTGAGGATCAATACGTAGGTAATACGTTACACAAAATTAATTAATTATTATACGTCAAAAAACTAATTGTTATTAATCGTTTTTGTTATCAACGCTCTCCTTGATTCAACTTTTCGACAGTTACATACCTATCCAGGATAACATTTATTTATTTCCGCGGTGGGATTTTGTGTTTCCAATAGCAACTTACGTAACAATGCAAAAATCATTTAAATACACAAACATTTTCTGTTTGTCGTTCGCAAAGATAACTTTGTGAAGCGCAACTGTTTTTTAGTAAATTGACAAAGAAATTTTACTGTGGCGTCACTATTTTGCATTGAACATAACATGGCAACTTTCTACGTCACACCACATTTTCATTAATTATTTTTGGGATTGTTAATAAATTTTTTGTAAAAATAAAAAATACAGATCCCAAGTTTTTATCTCTTCTTCAAAAATATTCTATAAAAAATCATGCAAGTAGCCCATTGCAATAATTGCACGATTAAGCAATTTTGAAAACATTATCACCTTAACCCTGTATAATTTCGTTAATTAAAAGTTCATTATCGTTTTTTTAACTACTTGAGCAAGTACAAAACTTGTAAATAATAATTAATTTTTTTACATGACAAATTAAAGCAAATTAAATATAAAAAACGCCTGATACCTTAATTAGAATCTAATGAACTTTTAGCAAGTCCTTGAAATTATTATATAAGATAACAAAAAAGATAAAATAAATTTATAATTGTCTTTTCAAATTAATCTATCAATTTACTTGAAAGATAGCTCACAAAAATATATATAGTTTTTTGTTTGTTTTATTATGTTTACCTACTTACGTACGTAAATGTAAATGAGTAATAATTTCCGAAACAGGTTATTTTTAAGTGTTTAAGCTTTAAGGTGATTCGAGCGTTGTAACAAATCCATAAACTTTTAATGAAACATGAAAAAATCAGTTGTTGACACTGTTTTCCATGTACATTTCAAATTTCAATCAATTTGACCGTCTCTATACAGAGATATTCACAAATAAAAATGACATTTTTAACATGGTTATAGGAAAAATGATACTTTGCTGAATATATTGCATTATATTCTTGACTCAAACCCATAAACTTTGTTTAAAATACTATTTAATTTAATGTGTGGTTATATATGAATACGTATGCGAAGTATTATCAAAATTGACCGCCTAGTTAACTCAGAAATAAATATTTTATGTTACGAATTTCAAAAAATAACGGAGTGAAATGTAGTCTTGCACCGTTGCACTCTGCGATAAATTTGAAATACAAAATTTTTGACAAATTAGATTTTAATGTGGATGCGTTCGTATTTTATTTCTTATTAAATAATATAATAATACTAATTTGGAGTAAACCGTCCAGTATAATTGTAAATTTTGTTCTAATTTAAAGAATTTGACACTTTCTACAGCAAAGTGACAGCTATCATTTGATGCTATGTTGTCAGTTCTCTGACGTAGAATGTTATGTTTTAAATTTTATATTAGATCATATATTACTTACAAAAGCTACAGTATATTTATGTGTACATCGATTATTCATCTATTTATAATGTTAGCAATATTATTAAAGCTTAAATGATCTTTATAATAAATTCGTTTTGCTTATATATTTTATGTTTCAAAGTTGGTATGACAGTCAAATCAGCAACTTTTAATTGACATATAAATTATTTACTTTATTTACAAATAAATATTATATAAAATAGTACTGTATGTTGCCATAATCCTGCATACCGTATGTTTGAAACATATAATTGTAATATTTAAAAGTTACAATACAAAGTTACATTTAAACCATGATTTGACTAGCCTGAACCGCTCCAATCACCTTAAAAGCCACATACTGTGATCATGATCATGCCATTATAATGTACAGAGTAAAAAGCATGTAAGTTTATAAAGATATCAGTCATATAAGATTATTACATCAAATTCCTTTGATATATGTTAATTTAAACTAACATTAATTTAAACCCACTAGACAAGACTATGTGATATTATAATCTATTTTCAGATCTGGATCTCTAAATCTAAATTTAAAGTTACCTATGTTGAATTCAATCGAACCATTATAGGTGGAAGTTAAAAATTTAGATCTAAACTTTTTGTCCGATCTTCATGAAATTTTGGGGTCTAGGGAAATTCTTCGAAGGAAAGTTCTTTGAAAAGCAATTCTTCGATAGGAAAATTCTTCGAATAGCAATACTTCGAAAGGAAAATTCTTCGAAAATAAAAGATATTATACGAAACAACACTAAGTATAGTTCATTGCGAGGATATTTAATCGCCAAAAAATAAGATTTTTTGAATTTTTTAAAACTAGAAAATATTCTTGCCTAACATTTTTTTGAACTTAACCCCATCATACTCGAAGAGTATTTTTAACAAGATTTTTTGAATTTTTTAAAACTAGAAAATATTCTTGCCTAACATTTTTTGAACTTAACCCCATTATACTCAAAGACGATCTGGACTAACTTGTTAAGGTCAGAAATCTCATTTTCGAAAAATACTATGTTACGATCTGCGCTTATTCAATGTGTCGATCTGCGCTTATTCAATATAAATTAACTAATTATATTTCTGCGCTTTTTCAATATAAATTTACTGATTATATTTCTGCGTTTTTCCAATATCTTAATGACTAAAAATGCGCTTTTACAACTCTCCGAGCCAAATTGATCCTTAGGTGTTGTTTCGTAGTTAAGGCTCTACACTTGTTGAACGCAATATTGCTGCAATAGAATCAGAATTCACGATTCTGTCTATAATGCTCAAAATAAAAATCTGAAATTTACCATAAGTAATTATGAAGCATTATTTGATCGAAAAATTCATACAATACATTGTTGCGAAAACAATTAGAGAAAATAAGAATTAATTTATGTATTTTAATATTACAAATGATGGCTTTATTATTGCATATTTATTAATTTTGTTTTAAATAGTCGATTCCTTGCATTGTTCGTGAGAGTGCTAAGAAAATATTTTTTTCAAAAAAATTACACATCTGACGAAAAAAAATAGTAAAAAATCGGCCAAATTGACTATTTTTACTAATTTATTACTAAAATACCATTAAGTATTTCAAAAATATAATTTCTTAGCACTCTAGAGTCATCTTTTAACTATCTATATATAAAATATGAATAGTGTAGGTGTACTAACAAGAGCTCAGTTTGTAATATAGCAAGGCCCTTTTTTCGCTATATTTTTGGCACAAGTGTAGCGCCTTAACAGAAAATATAATTTTTTATTTTCGAAGAATGGAATTTGTTGTATTTTCTTTAGTTCAGTCAATCCATACAACACATCGATCGGATTAACGTCTGTAAGACGTACATCATGCTACTGTCTTATACTGTTCCGTATCAAAACCTTCATAGTTTTGGAGGGGACATCGGATTCTGACAAAATGGCCCTCCACACCCCCCGGCGGGAGAGGGAAAGAGGATCAACTTTTACGATTACAGCACCACCTGTTGGGTGTACAAGAAAAGTTTCCGATTAAAACCAACATACTTGTTTACGTTCTTTCCGAATATGCAATAAAAAAATCAGACGTGGACACCACATGACTTCCTTGTACGCCTATGAAACTGTTCATACTTTTCTTAATAACTAAAATGTAGAATAATATAAAAAATCTGACTTTATTCTTTTAACTTTAACTTGCTACTAATATATTTTAGTCATTTGATTTAAACTGCAGAAGAAGATATAAAGCAAATTTTACTATTGTCACTGTCATGTCATAATAATTTAAATTTTACGTAGTAACAAATGTTAATCGATCATGGACTACAAGATACCGAAATACTAAATTATAAATATATACTTTAATTATTCCTAAATGATACCAGATACAAAAATATTTATAAAATATCGATTGTAGTTAATAATCACATAATCTTTCATTTAAAATAAAAAAATTTGTCTTAAATTAAATATTTATCGAAATATTTGAAAAAAGTACTACTTCCGGTTTATAGATTGAAACAAAAAATAGGAGGTGCACAACTAGATGCTATAACAGTCCTAAATACAAAATTTCAACTTTCTACGTCTAACCGTATTTGAGTTATGCGATACACATACATACGTACGTACTTACGTCCGTCCGTACGTACAGACGTCACGACGAAACTAGTCATAATGGATTCAGAAAAGGTCAAAACGGATATTTCCATCAAAATCAAAGAACCAAAATTTTTCGCGATTACAATACTTCCTTTACTACGTACAAGGAAGTAATAGAGGTTCCCATTTAAGATTTTTAAGGTGACCCCCTTTCCCGCCCCACCGCGATGTGTGGGAGGGCCATTTTGTCAGAATCCGATGTTCCCCCAAAACTATGACGGTTTTGATTCGGATGCATTGTTTTCGAGACATTCAAGAAAGTAGTGTTAAATGGAACACCCAGTATATATGTACGTCTTACAGACGTTAATACGATCGATGTGTTGTATGGATTGACTGAAATAAAGAAAATACAACAAATTCCATAAAAAAATAATTTTAGATTTTGATTAATGCTTAAAACCGTTCCAGGAAAAACACAAAAACCTGAAGTCTTCTTCGAGTATGACGACAAATACAACATTCTCTTTCTTCCCCAGGTGCAATGGATGATCAACGACGGTCTCTGCGGCCTCTGCGGCGACGACTACCGGCAGCCTCGCCCTCGCTCCAACGAGAACCTGGGCACGTGGGGCCAGGGCAAGGTCTCGCGGACCTACCACTCGGGCGACGTGATCGACGTGGCCGTGCTGCTCACCGCCAACCACTGGGGCTACTTCAACTTCTCCCTGTGCAGCCTGGCGGACCCCACCACCACTGAGCCCGAGGACTGCTTCCAGCAGCTGAAGCTGGGGGACGGCAGCTGGAGCTACCAGATCCCCAGCAGGGACAAGGGCTACTACAACACCACGCTGCAGTTGCCGGAGACCAAGTGCGAGAGATGTGTGCTCAGGTGGTGGTATAGGACAGGTAAGGGGATGTTGAGATCTCAGGGTGATTCAAAACTAGGCCAATGGCAAACGTTGGTGATTTGAACATTTTTTTCATATCGAATGACATTTATCGAGTACTCCCTACACATTACGTGCCGAATCATCCCATACATATGACAAAACTAAATGCTAGATCGCGTTTCGTATAGACAAGTGGCCAACATTTCTTTGATTCGGGTCTCATTTACCGACTTCAATCCGAACGTAGACGAATGCAAACGTTGGAAGGAGTTTGTCATTTGTGGTACCGTACACACTATTCGGCAAACTTCACATATCACAAACGTTTGCCTAGTTTGCCATGTAATGTGTAGCCCCGGCATGATATCGTTTTCTTCCATAAATAAAAAATAAAATAAAACTAACCTGTTACTTGTGAAGTTTGTTTTTTTCGTACCTAACGTTCTACCGCTAATTTTTGAATTGGGTCCAAAGCAACACGAGTTATCTGTTAATTTTTTTGCACCAAATATAAATGGAAAATTTTACATTAAATTGTATAAGCCTCTCGGTGGTCAGTAACTAAAAATAACACATGAAATATATTTGCGCTAAAATAAATATTAGAAATAATTCTCACCAGTTTTTGATTAGTAGCATTTGGAAGTAAGAATTTATATCCTTGATTTGGAGTAATCCACTTTTCTTCGAAATGTCTTAAACAAAGACGATATCCATTGTAATTTGTTTGTGCAGTCATTTCAAAGAAAAGTTAATTGCTAATTTGATTTATTCAAATCCCATATTGTTTAATATGTTTCTTTGGATTCGGAAATCTAGACATTCGCTGTCCGAAGTAATTAAAACATGTTGGAACACAACAACTTCTGCTACCTGACATCTGGAAACATAATATTATATCTATAGAAATTTTAAAAATACGTTTGTATTATTTACTTACCTTTAAACTTATTTAATGTCCTGCAATTATAAATAGCGTAACAACCAATCCACAGCTCAAGCAGACACAATTAACTTATTGTTACAGTTATTATTATAATCTTTGATTACAATCACAAATCGGTTACGTTACAATAATGCATAAACCACAGAACAAAAACAGTATGAAGAAGAGACACGAGCTTGCTATTTTGAATTTATCATGTTGATTTTGGCGCCATCTATACGCGGCACCTCGAACTAATTCAAGTAGTGAGGATCATAGCAAGCGTATATGAATCTCATGCGAATTATTTACCTATTTAAATTATTAAAATTTATCAAGGAAATAATAAATCATTGCATTAAGTACAAAATATTTATTTATCAGTTAATATTAACAAAGTAGTACAATAACAATAATATATAATTAGATAAAGCATTGTGTATGAGTACGCGTATATGGTGCGTGTGAACCAAAGATTTGAACGATTTGTAACTACCATTTCAGACTGTATCGGTATATAGATAAAAATAATTATTTATCCTATAGGGCGAAACGACATGAAGTTTTATTAGACGCAGAAGAAGCGTACGATTAACGTTTGAACAGCAGGGAAAAAAAATTAAATTTATAGAGAATTCTTGCAGCATTTATTACTCCTAGTAGATGTTCCTTTCTCTTGATCAGTCGGTACATTTTGCTGTTCTCTGCTGCTGATCAACCGACTTTTGCGAAAATCATTTTTCTATTTTACGCAATGTAGGTAAAATTTTCATAACCTGCAAAATAAAAATTGCTATTAGCGTATCATGCGTGTTCATATTATTTTGTAACTTGAATTGCGGTACTTGTATAATAAAAATTAAATATTTTACGCATGAGCTAGGTACGACTACGACTTCTATATTACTGGAAAATGTTATTAAATAGGTACCTTGCAATAGAAACGAACATCTTGGGTTTCTAAACGAACAACATTTTCAAACTGCACGCCTTGGAACTTCATTATTACACTTGTCAGGAGGTGTTTCTGATTATTTTTAAAATGAGAAGTTGGTTTATAGTTCTGTTTTTGACGATTAATAGCTGCTGTCAACCATGTTCTCAGTTGTTCATCATTTTTTGGAATGAATTCACATTTTCGCAGAAGCAAAACAACAACACTACCTACGAAAAATAGTATATTAAAATTCATATTCTTTGGTAATATACAATTATGATTATTACTTACCGTCTCAATTAATATGCTTATTGCAAAAATTTTCATGCAGCACTCAACAATTGAAATCGAAATAGTGACATTTTAAATTAACAATAACAATAGGTATTTAACTGCGCGTGCGCATGTAAAAATCACAGGAATGCTTATAGTTCCAGGTGCCGCGTATAGATGGCAGTAAAATCACTTGATAAATGCCGCCCTATTGCCGTGCATAAACCAATATCACAACTTGATCATAACAAACAAGTCAAACAATTGCCGCCTTTATTTTCATTATAGAAATCTAATTTATCTACTGACAAAAAATAATTTTGCCCATGTTAAGAGATGTCTCTAGTATCAACAATTAACACGTCAAACAATTACCGCCTTTCTTTTCCTGTTGTTTTTCTTTTCGTCAGTATTATAGAAATCTAACTTATCTACTGACAAAAATAATTTTGCCCATGTTAAGAGATGTCTCTATGGTCTGTTCCAAATAAGAATATAGTATGGGGCAAGATAGGGCTTACGATTTAAGCGTTCTGATTGGTCTAGCCGGTTTAGCCAAGTTTACATCAGCGAAAAATTTGTGATATGCGCGCAACATTTAGCTGTCGAACGCCGTAAGTAACAGCTGGTATTGTTGAAAAAGTGAGTCGTTGATTAGCGTCAGTAGCGCGTGACGCGCGGAACATAACACTATTTCAAAAATACCGCAACGCCATCTACTATACTCTTATTTGGAACAGGGTATAGTATCAACAACCAGGGTGGGGATATAGAATGAACTCTCCTAATTAGTTATCCTCCTTGATCACAACAAACACCAAGGACAAACACGTCAAACAATTGCCGCCATTCTTTTCCAGTTGTTTTTCTTTTTGTCACTATTATAGACATCTAACTTATCTGCTGACCAAAAATAATTTTCCTCATGTTAAGAGATGTCTCTGGTATCAACAACCATGGTGGGGATATAGAATGAACTCTCCTAATTAGTTCTCCTTGATTTCAATCTTCAATCCTGTGCAACGCTCTCGGCACTGATTGCACCAATCAAAAATTAAATAAAATACGTCAATGTCTTTTTCTGGCAGTTCAATAAATTAATGTCAATGTATAATTTTATTTATAACTAACATTAAATGAACACCATGAATCGAACACTGAATGTGTGTAGAGTGGATATTTGTTAATTAAACAACGGAGACAACATTGATTTTGTTTTTACTCCTCCTAGTTTAAAAACATGCCCAGGTATACGGAAATGTAAACCAAATATAAAACGATGATACATAACGACTCATTGCCGCTTGTGATAGGTATTTCACGTGCACCCAAAATATTATAACGTAGGTACTCGTTAAAGAGGCCCGTCTACCTCCTGCTAAATGTCAGCATAAGATGTACTAACGTGTAGCGAGTGTTTTGTGGCCAATACAAGAATGGTAAAATTGTATTTCAACAAGGACTTAACACAGAAAGAATAGATCTACAGATGTGCCGTATTAATATTTTGATTAAAAAAATGTACATGATCCAATTTGTGCAAGCTTTACACGGTTATATCTCATGATAGAAATTAATTTTTAAAATCTTAAAAATCTGTAGATCCATTCTTTCTCTATTAAATGTTTATAAAAACAATATCCTGAAGTCAATAATAATCTGACAGTTTACTCGCAACGAAAACACTTTCACAGTATTCTACATCTTCAAAATGACATTGCATAGGTAGGATGCGGCAAAGTACGAGTTTCGGACTGGTTTCAGGCAGCCTTAGTAGTGCGGAAGAGAGTGGAATAGAATAAAAAGTAATATCGAGAGTAGGAATTCGGGAAAAACGTAGACGTGCCGCTTAATATGGAATACAGCATTTTTCGGAAAAATAGACAGCAGCAAATTTTTCATTGCAGCAGTAAAACAGTAGAACATTTCGTCTTCATTATTATTTATTTATTTTTTTTATTTCACCGTTGTATTTCAGCTTTATACTTCAGCTATAATACCTACTACTTTTTTCTCAAAAATAGGCAGAGCAGCAATTTTTTTTGCACAGTAAATGAGCTTTAATTAACTACATAAAAATATTTTTTGTATGCTACATTTGTGTTGTAGCTTTTCATACCTCAAAATTACAACGTACTCGTTAAATAAATGAGATTATGACGACAAGTGAACAAACTGTTTGTTTAAATGTGTTTTGCAAACTGAGTAAAGTGAACAGCCTACAGCCAAGTTCTTGTTTTAGTTTATTTTGCGAGTGACTGTCAATTTTGTAAATGTTGTTTTAGTAAAAACAGACTGAAAGATAAAAAGCAATGTTATTATTTGTCTTTTTTGTTTAAGCAAATACGTGGGGCCCCTGCGGCGATGGTACCAGTGACGTGGGCTGCGGACCCCAAGAGACTTTTGTTTCTTGCGCCGATATTTCAATTGTATAAACAAATTGTCAAGGCTACAACTTAAAAATTGCATTTTCATTGTTTAAACAATTTTTCGAAATAATGATGTAAGATTTATTTGTAAATTGTAAATATATCATCTGATGTAAAGTGTGTAAATATAAATATTAATATATTTCTGTTGTTTGAATAATAAATATTATCCTAAACATATAAAGATATTCAAATAGTTTTTAAAACATTTGCATGTGCAGATAGTTTTTTAAATCTAATTTATTCAGAACATTTTAATATTTAACTATAAATTTGCAAAATATCAGTATGAATAATATTTAAAACTAAATAGTAATTTTGTCATTTTAAGTAAAAAATATAGGTAAATTCAGAAACGTTTGGAAGCATATTATTGTCACAATGGGGTAGTTGTATTTAAAATTTGCTGTGGCCAATACATGACTTCTCCAATCTAAAGTTCTGCACAGTTTTCAGTACAAATACCTTTAATTTAATACTTTCGATAGAATTTAAACATTTTTAGTAAATACAACAATTTATTGCTTCAATGATACAGAAAGAAAAAATGACAGACAGACCAACCGATCTTTTTCAAATATTTACACAAGAGTTTTTTATTTCGCCGGATAAATTTCTGTTTGTATTGAAACCTTGTAGCCTAGCAATTTAAAAATCACGACACCGTAGGTGGAGTAATTTTATTTTAAAACAATTTTTCGAGACAAATATTTGCTGTCAGGTGACAAGGTTGAGATGTCAAACAGAAATTTATTCGGAGAAAAGAAAATGCTTGAGTGTAATTCAACGAGATAATTTAACGACTTCTTTGGTTCTTCTTTACAAATATTCTCAAAATCAAATCATTACACAGACAAATATTAGAAATATGAAGCAAATTACATTTTAGTGATTTGTTTATTGTTTGGTTGCTAAGAAAAAGGTAAATAAGGTTTCATCACTTGCAAAAAGTTACCTTCCGCTGTCAAAGCGATAAAATTGTGTTTTGTTTATGGCTTACTTTATACAGGGGTGGAATTATCCGTTTGAAGTTTGAAGAAGTAAAAATAACGTTAAAGATCTGACCTCTCGCATAATTCTGTTCATTCTACTAATATAATAAATAATTATACTTACATTTTAATATAGTTTCATATTCATGTAATAATTATTATGTAAATGATAATGTAACCCAAGATGCAAAAGATGTAAATTGAACTGTCACTGTCATAAATAATAATTCAAATTTTTGTAGATCAAATATGGTCATGGTCATGGACATAACAAGATACTGGAATTTCAAAAAAGTAGAATATTAGTTGTACTTTATTTTATTGTTAAATACTACCAGATTCAGCAAATATATTTAAAATTATCTGTACCCGTAGATAATTATATTTTCTTTTCTTTTCAATTGCAAAAATTGTCATAAATAAATAAAGTACCAAACAAGCTTCAAAAGTACTTCCGGTTTGCGGATTTGTACCAAACTCTTATCCGGTGTAAAATCCTTATTAAAACCTTTAAATATTAAATTTTTGATACTTTTAAGTTATCATGAACGAAAAATCGTCACATAAGTCCATAATGTCCATACATCCATACGCACACACACACAGACATCATTGTGAAAATAGTAAATTCGTATTCTAGAGACCCTGAAACGTGCTTATCCACCAAAGAGTGCCTACTCAAATCTAGAAAACTCAACTACAAATTCAACTACAAGAAAATTCTTGCCCGGAATCATAAAACAAACGAAAATTCAGAGACAAGAAATTGCTGACATAAAAAATGCATTCATAGAAAATTCAAATTTGGAATCTGATTGATGCAGAAAACGCATAAAGGAATATTCAAAACTGGAAAAAATATGGCTGCTGAAAAAATTGTTTTAACTACGTGCCACTAGATGTCATTGACTTATGTTAGTTTCTTTTCGTACCACCAAATATAAATTTATATGCATAATCGATAAAGTAGTGTACTTTTAATTCTTTAGCAAAATTTATTGAATCACCGGAATTGAATTTACCGGAATCACGGACATACGTCTCGATAATGCACGCACTGACATTTATATGACGTATCGCCATCTAGTGGCTTGTAGTTTAAATACGTATTTATATTCACTTGATTCCAGATATGTCTTTTCTACTAATGTTTTTTTTGTGAATGAATTTTCCTTAGCTTGGGATTTCGTGAATTTTATGATTCCTGTCAAGAATATTCTCTTCTTGAATTTTCTAGTTTATAATATTCCAGTGTTGAAGACGTTCCCTCCACCAAAAACTCATACCTACTCGAGAATTTTGACCCATTACAATACCTCTCTTAGAATATGAGGTGAGGGGTAAAAATTAGTTACTTATAATAATAATAATAGTTACTCCAGTGGAAATACAGAACCAAAATTAAGGATAATAAACACTCATGTCATGAATAAATTTGTCAGCATTATAAAATTTTGTTCATTATAGTAATAGTAAATGTTATTAATAGAATTGTGTTTGATAAGATAAATCTGTAATGAATTGTTTATTCATCACAACATTTAAAAAAAGTTAAAATCTATAACAATTTTGTTGAACCCAATTATGCTTATGAATTACCTTGTACCTATATAATCTAGAATTAATAGTTCTAATATATTTTAAAACTTTTATGGTATTATCAGCAAACAAAGTGTCCAACATTTTTCTAGATTATTTACAACTAATGCATCGTCCTAGATAACGAAGCGTATTCTATTTTAATTTTTGTTTCCACGTGAAATATCCATTACTAAAATTAAACTACTAACTTTTGCATCTAAAAATTATCAAAAAATTATTCTATTAGATAACAGTTGCAAATACTTAACTACAAATTAAGATAAACTCTTGAAAAAATTAATAATAAACACTTGTAGAACATAAAACGTAATTTTTCAAGTGCCAAATATGATAAAAAGTCATATAAATAAACGACAAATGAAATCACGGATCACTTGAAGTTTTCGACAACAATGAAGCTACTTTTGTGCGCAATTTTGGGGGCCGTCTCCGTGGCCTATGTCCTGGGGCACGGCATGGTGCTGGATCCACCCAACAGGAGCTCCATGTGGAGATTCTTCCCGGAAATGGAGCCTAATTATGATGACACAGAAATGTTTTGCGGGGGCTACGGTGTAAGTATATTATGTAAAAACAATTATTATCTATACCAATGTCTCACAATATAATGGGCTGGCACATCCAAGTTGGGTAGGGTAAAGATTATGTATAGAGGGTATTTCCATACGTCTGCACGAAATTTTAATAGATTATATAATTTGATATACTGATTATATATAAAAGATTTTTTTCAAAATTCGCTAAAATAAGGGTAGTGAAAATATTGGTTCCATTTGTTTGACCGTCCGTTTAACTGTTTATTTATTATGTTATTTATAAAATAAAATTATAAATACCATAAGACTATCTACAAACAGTCACTTGTTATGTAATAATTAATAAATACACAGTTAAATGGACTTTCAAACAAGAGACACTAAAATTTTCACTACCTACCCTTATTTTTGCGATTTTTGAAGTTAATGTCTTAAATTTTAGGGTAAGTAGTATGACATGTGTAGATTATAAAACAGAAAGAATTTTTTTAAATTCGAAAAATTAAGGGTAGTTTATCTGCAGCATTTTTTGTAGTACCTACTGCACTGGATTCGTTTTCCTATTAAACACAAACGATAGAAGTAGGTAATCAACATCTTAAATTACATAATAGTAGTAAAATAAACAAACAGAATTTACTTATTTTTAATGAAACAATAATTACTCCACCCAGTGGCAGTGGAAACGAAATTTTTTTTTCGGCCCACTATACGTAAATAACTATTACGTGGCGAGCGTAGTAAATTAATCTTTACGGGTGAGCTGGAGAGTTTGGGGAGCGAGCGACGAAGGAACGAGACTCCAATGATCCCAGTAATTACATTACTAGTAAGGTAAAACAGTTTTTACTGCTGAAAGGAAGAAATAACCGGTGAGCCTGTTACCTCCTTGAAGCAGTAAAACAGTTGCCTTGCGTGTAATGTAGACCACTTTACTTGTTAGTCATTTGTAAATCAAAATAAATATAATAACTAAATTTTGTCATTCACATACAACTGTTCAGTCAAAAACGGTCTTATATGATTTCTCATAAGCCCTGGAAGTATTACTGACTGTGGCAACGTTAAATTTTAACAAGTCAGCTTCCAATTTTACAGGTTAGTAACTTGTAAAGATTCATTCTCAAGGGTAATGTAGAAATTGATCTTGGATTGATTAAATGACGATTACAAGAAAGTAACAAGTAAAGATTATTTGCAAACGGAAGCGACCCGCGTACAAAATTTTATTTCCACCTTCATAGCGTTTTTCTGATAAATTAACTTTATAAATTTAAAAAATCTGCTGCGGCCACTATAGTACTTCCACGACTATAAGTTTTAATAACTTGCTTTCGCAAAATAATGATTTTTGGCTTCAGTAGGGTCTAAATCGTGAAGATTCATCAAAATCTCGAACTGTCAAAAAATCATGATTACAATACTTCCCCTATTACATAGGTCGGGGAAGTAAAAATAATCCATTACATTTTGTAATCAAAGGTTGTTGGTGGTAGGACAATTGAGCAGAATAGACCTGTAATGTCACTTCTGTGAGCCTTTTATAATGTATAATGTATTACAGTTTTAACCCTTGTAAAAAAACATTTACTTAGTTACCATAATACCACCTGTTGAGTGTCATTTACACAGAAGGTGGAAATAATAGTTACATATTAAAAGTGCGGGTAGGTTTTGTTTTACGTATTACGCCCTGTTCCCACAAGGATTCTTTGAAGATTCTTTCATGCTTCTGAATTTTGAGAAAAATAAATTGAATCTTCAATGAGTCTTGGTAAAGAATCATTTCAAATTCATTGATTGCTTCAAAACCGTGAATTAATGTTTTCCAAGATTAAGAATCGAGAAAGAACCTTCGCAGATTCCTTGTGTGAATTTAATTGATATTTGTACATTTTAAAAGGGGCGCAGTAAATGCCGAAATGCATATTTTAATAACCAACGATTTTACAAATGTTCTTAGTTTTCCATGAAATACAATAATTCGATTGATGAACTCATTAGTTCAGACAATTGTTTTATGTTTTATGAGTGTATGGCTTAGAAGGGATTTAAAATTAATTACATTATCTATTAATAGCGTAGAAATTAGTTGTAAAAGTATAATGTAAGTATAGATAATTGATAAAAATAAAAATTTCGTAAGATTTGTAGAAAACAATATAAGCTGCTTAATCCTGAATATTAAAAACGATACGACGAAACTATACATAATAGATTCAAGAAAAATCAAAACGGATATTTCTGTCAAAATCTGAGAACCGAAAATTTCGCGGTTACAATACTTTTTACTTCGTACAAGGAAGTAAAAATAATTATACCGTGTGTACGGTTACCAGCCGTCAACTCATGGCTGTTTTGTTATTAGTGGAGCGTACACCATGAGGGAGTTTTGTGCAGTTAAATTAGAATGTACACCTGCCTGGATTCGAACTTGAACTGTCAGAACCACAATCGAAATTACTCACTCAATTATTTATTCTTATTCTGAGGTTGAAAATATGAATAAATCCTAGTTATTTGGATGACTGTCTTTATTGTAAAACATAGTTTATAAACATAGTTATAAGTTTGGCGATTCTCAAGCAGAAGTTAATATGTGGATAATTTGAAAAAATTGTTGAGTTACATTATGAAATATTACTTAAGAGGGCATAATTCCACTTGAAAAATAGACTATTTTTCTGGAACAAATCCTGACTGCATGGTACAACATACAGTATTAATTTTTTTACTATTATGTGCATAAGAGATGAAAATAGTCCGCTAACTCCAAATTATTCATTTTTCAATGCTGGCAAAATGTTTAATTGCATTAAAAAATACACCCATTTTTGACAATAAATTAAGTGTATAAAAAATCTAAATATTGATATATTGCTTCCATAGCGGGCTGTACACAACCTTTATTTAGAAGTATACAAAATTTCAAGCTTGTAAGTTTGTTTTTGCGGCTGTATTTTGTTCCAGAAAATGATCACTTTTTGAACAAATCTTGCCTTTTTTACGGCGTAACTCATGATTGTGTCACAAAAGGGCGGGGTTTCAACTTGTGTTTATCTCTGACGTAAATTTCTGACCGTTTTATCAAAAGGGGGAAGGGGTAAACTGAATTCGTCAGAATGAAAATTCGGGATTCTTGTTAGGAATAATATCCTCTTAAAAAGTAAATTCTTGGAGTGTGTAGTGTGGTGTGTGAGTCACAGTTGGAATTATCCAACATGGTTAAAACTTCTGCTTGAAAATGACCAAGATCCTGGTCGAAACGTTGCAAAACTTATAACTATGTTTTACAATAAAGCTAGTCATTTAGTCCGGGAGCTGTCGTCAAATTTGACCGGACCATTTCAGCAAAGCTGATTTTTGTAATATAATTAGTTCTCTAATAATTAATTAAGAATTGCAGTCTTAGCTGGTCCAAAAGCGTGGCTCAAGATTTTAAGAGGCTGTGGAACTTGGAAAAATTAAAAGATTTTCAAGTGAAACCAGCAAAGCTAAAATTTTATATAATGATAATTTACCAATTATATTTAACAAAAAAATATGTTAGCTGGACAGGGCAGGTGGATATTCTTGTTAGCTGCCCAGGTGAACAGTGACAGTGACAGTTCCAAAATAGTGACACATCATCGTTTATATCTTCTTCTACAGTTTACATAAAATGAAAACGATGTGTCACTATTTTAACACTGTCACTGTTCATCTGGGCAGCTAAGAAGGATATCCACCTGACGTGTCCAGCTAACATATTTTTTTGTTAAATATAATTGGTAAATTATCATTAAACAAAATTTTAGCTTTGCTGGTTTCACTTGAAAATTTGCAGTTTAATTTAAGTTTCGCAGCCCCTTAAATCTGCGGGCCACACGGTCGTGCCAGCTAACACACGTTTAAGTGGTTAAATCAACAAAATATACCACCTACATATAAAAAAGTTTTGCTGCAATCACCCATGAAAATTTGACGCCAGCTCCCGGAGTAATCCAAATAACTAGGATTTATTCATATTTCCAACCTCAGAATTCCAATTTCGGCTTATTTAACAATTCAACTATTTATTCTAATGTCTTCCCCCAGGTGCAATGGGAGGTGAACCACGGTCTCTGCGGCCTCTGCGGCGACGACTACCGCCAACCTCGCCCTCGCCCCAACGAGCATCTCGGCACGTGGGGCAAGGGCAAGATCGGCAAGACCTACCACTCAGGCGAAGTCATCACCGCCGCTGTGATGCTGACAACCAACCACTGGGGCTACTTCAACTTCTCTCTGTGCAACCTGGTGGACCCCACCAGCACCGAGCCCGAGGACTGCTTCCAGCCTCTGCGCCTGGAAGACGGCCGCGAGAGCTACAAGCTGCCCAACCATGATGACGGCTGGTTCAATGTTACCCTGCAGCTGCCAAGGGGGGTCACGTGCGAACAGTGCGTTCTTAGGTGGTGGTGGAATACTGGTTAGTAAAATAATACATACATACATCACGCTATATCCCTAGATAGGTTTAGTACAAACACGAATCCTCAACACACCCATTCAAGCGTCAAGAAGCATTGAAGAACTCCCCGATTAAACGATAGAACGCACCCGTCCGCGATGGATTTTTATTTCATAAGTGACAAATACATCAAGTTTTAGTTGGTAATATAATACCTATAAGTAAAATATTCCTATACCCTTCGTCTCTAATTGAAATATCCCTAGTTTATTATCAAAACTATATTCCGCGGAAGACAGTAAGTACTCATTTCTTGTTAAACTAATGTTTATATGATGATGATGATGACATTACTATAAATTATTTGAAGTTGATCATCATGTTTTTTGATACACTCATTAAAGCTGAAAGTAAGTAGAGCACTATTTAATCAATTTTGAAATTAAGATAGGTCTGAAAAAATAGATGATAGGTGCTTTCTATCGTTTCATAGAGGAGTTTCTCGATGCTCCTCGGCGCTCCCCGATATGTGTGCCATAGACAAAATACATCAATTTAAATTAAAAATAACTTACATCCCAACCTCCCAGATGTTTTAATTTCAAACACCTATCAATACTAATTTTTTTAAATCATACTTCACAAGCATTTTACCAGAAATCAATCGTTACCAAACATTTCTATCCTGATAAACTTCTTTAGCCTCATCCACTTTCCCAGTCGAAATCATTCGCACACGCAACAAACCATCAATAACAACAATCGATTTATTCACCGGACGTCTACGCAATCGCTCACCAACTATCTCACCCGTATATATTCGCGTTGCTAACCTTTCATTCGACATTCGTTCCACATGTCCAAAGACCAAACCATAGCAACTGACTCATTGTTATTCCTAAACCGCATCCCCATTAAGGCGGCTACACATTACATGGCAAACTAGGCCAATGGCAAAAGTTGGTGATTTGTAAATGTTTTTTCATATCGAATGACATTTACCGAGTACTCCCTACACATTATGCCGGCTACACATTACATGGCAAACTAGGCAAACGTTTGTGATATGTGAAGTTTGCCGAATAGTGTGTATTGTACCACAAATGACAAACTCCTTCCAACGTTTGCATTCGTCTACGTTCGGATTGAAGTCGGTAAATGATACCCGAATCAAAGAAATGTTGGCCACTGGTCAATACGAAACGCGATCTAGCATTTAGCTTATGTCATATGTATGGTATGATTCGACACCTAATGTGTAGGGAGTACTCGGTAAATATCATTCGACATGAAAAAACATTTACAAATCACCAACGTTTGCCATTGGCCTAGTTTGCCATGTAATGTGTAGCCGGCATTACGTGTCGAATCATCCCATAGATATGACATAAACTAAATGCTAGATCGCGTTTCGTATAGACAAGTGCCAACATTTCTTTGATTCGGGTCTCATTTACCGACTTCAATCCGAACGTAGACGAATGCAAACGTTGGAAGGAGTTTGTCATTTGTGGTACCGTACACACTATTCGGCAAACTTTACATATCACAAACGTTTGCGTTGATTGCCATGTAATGTGTAGCTGCCATTACAGTCGACACTGTCGATCAACAAAGTCGATCCAGAATGTTCTTGTAGTGACTAATACATTTCTTTAAATCGGCATCTCAATTACTGTCGATCTACAATGTTGCAGTAATGAGTACATCTCATTCGACATTTGATACTGTTAAAAGAGATGTAAGATGTAGTCACTACAGTAACAATGTGGATCGACTTAGCCGATCGACAGTGTCGATCTACAAGATCGGTCGACAATGTTGCAGTAGTGAGAACATCTCTTTCAAGAGTATCAAATGTCGAATGAGTGTACTCACTTACAGCAAAATTGTCGATCGACCTTGTAGATCGACAGTGTCGACCGTTATTGGGGATGCGTCTCTTAAGCTTTTTTAAGTTTTTTCCGAATTCCTAAATTACTCTCGGTTTTACTTTTTCTTCTATTCCACTCTTTTCCCCACTACTACGGCTGCCTGCAACCAGTCCGAAACTCGTACTTTACCGCATCCTAGCTATGCAATGACATTTTGAAGTTGAAAATACTGTAAAAGTGTTTTCGTTGCGAGTAAACTATCAGATTATTATTGACTTTTATGTTAATAGAGAAAGAATTGATCTACAGATGTGCCTTTTTAAAATTTTAAAAATTAATTTCTATCATGAAATATAACAGTGTATAGTTTTTTTTTTAATTTTCAGGAATTTTTTTAATCATGTGCAAGTTTTTAATCAAAATTTTAAAAAGGCACATTCGTTGTCTAATAATCCTTCTTGGAATGAAATTTTAGCATTCTTGTACTGACCACAAAACACTCGCTACGTTAGTACATTTTATGCTGGATTTTAGGAGGTAGACGAGCCTCTTAACTCTATCAACTACATTTTTAACGATTCTTCATACATCTTTTATTCTGCATTCGGTCTCTGCTTTTATAACTACATACACTACGCAAAAACCTAATTTCAACCGCAGCCACACACTTAGTCAGCACATTTAAATTGTGTATGAATCGATATTTAATAATGACTTTTCTTTTATAGGCAACACCTGGGGTCAATGCCCCGATGGTTCCCACGCCGATGGTTGCGGTCCCCAAGAAACCTTTATGTCCTGCTCTGATATTGCAATTGTTTAAATAGATTAGTTGCTAAGATATTTATGATCTTATTTGTTTTAAAAATAAAGAAATACTCACAACTTTAATTTCTTGTTCTATTTATTACTTGATTTATAAATGCCACCAGAATGGAATTTCGTAAATGTTGTTCTTAGATCGGATAGTCCACCCGGGACCAAACTTAGTTGCGCCAGAAAACAGCCAAAAACATGGATTTCGCGCGCCACTCCACAGCGTTTATTGTTTTGTTAAATATAATAATCTAAAGATTGTTGAAGATAAAAGTATAATCTATAAAATGGTCGATGCAGAATTTTAAAATTTTGCTTTAAATTCGAAATATGTTAATTTGAATTTTGACAATTTTTGTTATTTTTTGAACACGAATATCTTCTATTTTAAAACAAATTTTAAAATTCGATCGGTTATTTCGCAGATCCAAACTTTGTTGACAACATATTAAAATATGAAGTTAATTCACTTATAAATAAAAGCCGTACAGTGGCGCGCGAAAAACCTCTGTTTTACAAATATTGCAGTTTTTTACAAATATGGGTGGCAAAATTATTTTTTCCCCTCAAACATAAATTATTTGTTATTTTGATATTTAACAAAACAATAAACTCTATAGAATAGCGTGCGTTTTTGACTTTTGTCTGCCATTAGGATCTCCGTAAGTGAATAGAATTGCATGTCCGATATCTCGTTTAGTTTTTAGTAAATGTTGTCTTTTTCACATAGAATAGCCGCAATTTTAGGTGCCCACAACCCAAAACCTAGAAAAATATATTAAAATACAGTTTACGGTATTATAATGTTTCATGAACTTGAATCTTGACGGTTGATACATGATCAAATTTATAGAATTTTTAAATTCTGGGCTTCTAGAGAAATAAACAAACTATTTGATATTTTAAAAACGATAAAAGTTATAGACCATTAAATTCCTTGTTTCTTAATAATAGGTATGCAAATTTGTAACTAAACATACTATTAAAAACGATAAAATCATTAAAATAATCCTTCATAAAAATAACCATCCGAATTTTTGTATTTCAACGGAAAAATTCAGATCTATATCTTATAACTTATAGCATAATTTGAGAACTTTTTAAATAATTCTACAAATATAGTTACAAGTTAAATAAAGTGCAGGCTTACTTATATGATAATTTAGAATGATTAATTTATTAATTTAAATTTATAAATTATTCAAAATTTAACTATAATTTTTGCAAATATAAATAAGAAATTTTTACTTATAACCTAACACTAGAGAACAGCGTAATAACATTTTCATAATATATATAAAAAACCTGATTCCAGTTTACTAATAAAAAATCCAGTAAGCAATTTACATATGAATAAATGTAATCTTACTCTTAGCACAAATAACCCTATACATGTGTGCGCAAATTTATATAATAATGTACCACAAAATATAAAAAATGTTTCTCCATTAAGTTTGTTTAAATCTAAGCTTAAGCTATATCTATTGAATAATTGTTATTATAGTGTTAATGAATACTTAAGCAGGTAATTTTTTAAATTGTATTATTGTATTCACCTGGATCTATGTATTATTTTGTTCTTGACTTGTCATTCTTACTTCTTGTAATGTTTTATTACGGCAAAATAAATAAATAAATAAATATATTAATATATTTGTATAATAAGTAAAAAGAATAAAGTAGGTCTGGCGAGAGGTCTTTTGGTGGCCACGTCAGATTTTTTAAATATAGGTTAAGTTGACATTGTGTTTTTCAATGTTTTAAAAATAAAGAAATACAGTTTATGCAACATGTTTTTATATTTTTTGATCAAAACAACTTTAAATAAAGTGTTGTGGAATAATCAAGTGTTTTGTTTTATTATTATATTAAAAAATTAAAATATGATTAAAATATTCCATCAAGTACCGACTAGACAAACTTTTTCAGTTATCAAAACAAAAACAACTTTGCGTCAAAGTCAAAATGACACATTGAGGGGTTCTTAATTAGTTTATTGCTAAATCCATAGAAAAAACTCGTTTTGTAACGTGACAAATGTAATTATTTCTAAATACTTTATATAAAAAACGAACTTATTTGTAACCTTCAGATTAATTATAATATTAATTATTATTTAGATTGTATTTTATGTTATTGTTATTCCAATAAATTATTTATCGACATTCACATTTTCTAGACAACATCATGCAATGCTGTGTATAGGTATTATTCAACGAGAGTTTAACACAGACAGTTACTCACGACTATGAAAGTTTAATATCATAATCATTCGAATTAGTTTGCTACAATTATCTGATGTAAAAAAATCAGGACTCGAAATGGAAATTTCTGCGAAACAGAACGCTAGGTTTTGTAAAGTCACATCCGCTAAAAGGAAGTTATGTTGGCAGTTTATGAAGAGCAACTGCAGGTTTTGCGAAATATACAATTTTATGGAATTTTTCCACTGCAGTTGCTAAATAAATTGATGATGTAGATAAGGTTGGCAGGCTGCTGAAGAAGAATAGATTCAGCAGTCGGCTACCAACTTTTGAAGTCATAACATCATTGTCATCAATCGGTTTTTGTTACATTAAATTTGTGTTAGTTATATTATTTATACTTATTATTGTTAAATTAATTATTAATCTCATTATATTTCATTCAATTCGTTTACCTTTTTATAAAATATATTTATATTTCTACAAATCATCACCTTATTATTTAAATCCTAGATCCGACATCTCATCTAGTTAATCACCTCTCGATTTGGCAAGAACCCACTTTAAATATTTTAGTGGAAGGTATTTTACCGCCCATTACAGTTTCTTGAATATTTCAATTTTATTTAAAGATATTATAATTTTTTTTCTAAATAAATAGTTTTACTAAGTAATTTCACTAATTAAGTAAAACAACTATATAAAATCTTAAAAATTTGAAACCAGAAATGGTATTATTCTTCATTTTACGAGACAGAGTATGTTGGTTAATTTTCGAGGCTATGTAAAATACAATACTTTATGCACGATCATAAAAAAATATCATATCATAATTTGACACTTATACACGAAAAAAGTGGTCCACGGTAAAAACTAATTAGGCATATTTTTATTTCAAGGTGTATAGGTTATTGACATTAAAAATTTCCTTCAATTTCATTGTTTACTTTTTGCGCTGGTCAAGAAAAATAAGTTTTTAATGGGCCAAGGTAGACATCAAGTTTATGCTAAAAATTTTATAAAACAATGATACTTTCAAATATAACCAATTAAATTTAAAATGCAACAACTATTATTAAAATTTCAGTATTCAGTAGTTTTGGCAATAGAAGTAGGTATATTATTATTCACAGGATGATTCACAACTTCGTGAATACCTATACCGTGAGTTTATTTTAACGTGAAACATGGGATTTTTCATATCCATGGTTACGAATTTGACAGCAATGTATTAGAGCGTTCTTTTTAAAATCGAACATAGGCAATTATTATTCTTGACCAATATAACATATTTGGGCAGCTGTAATAGTTCCAAGAGACGCTTTCGACATAAACTTTTAATTGTTTAAACTATACTTACATCGTATTTCCAGGTAGCATCAGTTTGACTCCAATTAACAAATTCAAATGTTGCTACCTGGAAATACGATGTAGGTATAGTTTAAACAATTAAAAGTTTATGTTAAGGCGTCTCTTGGAACTATTACAGCTGCCCAAATATGTAATATTAGTCAAGAATAATACAGTTAAATTGATTCCCTATGTTCGATTTTAAAAAGAACGCTCTAATACATTGCTGTCAAATTCGTAACCATGGATATGAAAAGTCCTATGTTTCATGTTAAAATAAATTCACGGTACATTTTAATTCCATAAAAAACTCAACTTACTGATCATAGAACAAAAATATTTTTTTTAATTCTTAAATTTAAGAGCAGGTTTCACACGGACTACATTGTCAGATATCTGACTAACTAAATGAAATAAAACAATAGGTTGAAAAATTACGCGAAATATCAGTCATACAACATATGTACATAATCACCGCAGTCGATTAGTCACTGAAATAAAATAAAATTTTAATTAGGTACTAATTATACCATTATACAAAGGAAACAATTACTTGTATATCTAATTGAAAATTAAATAAATGTATGAAATTCCATTTACCACAAAACTGTTTGATTAAAATGCTGGTAATTACAATTGCAAATATTTAAAAAATTCTTTCAGATTCGTGATCAGTAAGTGTAAGTTGAGTAGGGAAGACCGGGGCTAGTTGTAACGCTGTTAAGTTGTTAAAAGGTACATTTTATATAATGAAAATCCTTAGAGATGTGCTATAAAGACTCAAAAGATCAGTGTAACGTCTACGTAGTCACAGAGTACATCTGCGTACGTGGTGGTGACCAAAAACAGCATGTTTATAACTTCTATTCATTTTCGTAATTTTGGTCTCATGTCGTAGATAATTAAGATAATTTATTGGATTTATGTTATTTTTGTTACTTGAAGTTTCTTGTTTCTGAAATCACATTGTTTATATAAAAATAATTTCGTAGTTCTTATTTATTTCATCTCAAATTATTGATTTTGGTTACGCGTTAAAATCTGATTTATTATTATTAATTAGTTATTTTTTGAAATTCTTTAGTATTTTCAAAAGATAAGAACTTATGATAAAGCAATTTTTTTCCGAAAATAATTATAGACCATATCCAAAAGTGTAAGACAAGAAAATTAGAAATTCTGACAGACACACCAGACAAAATGTTCATTGTAAATAAAAAAGAAATAGACATTGAAGACTGACTAATTAAAGTGGTTCCGTTGATTAAAATTAGAAATAAGTGATTAAAATGTTCAAACGCTTTCTGTAACTATTTGCCATGTATGCTGTAACAACCTTCCCCAAGGCTGGAGTAGGTTGTGTGTGACATCTATCAAATTTTGAAAAACACCAATTTTCATCTACTTACTATTATATTGTATAGCCAACAAGCTACTTTTTTAATCCTAACAATTTCATTTTAATCGTTTTACCCAATTAAACACATGTGCATTAATTATTTCCTGAAATTTATTTGAGTGCTTTCCAACAACGTCTTAATTAGCTCGAGTGGTACACGAGAGATAATTACGTTGTTGGAATGCACGATAAAAAATTCCCTAGTTGAATTCTTTTTACAATAGGTATTTACTAAATTTGTATTTAACATTAATAAATATGTATTATTGCTTATTTATAGGTAGGGGTGAGGGGGGTTAGTGTGGACATGGGGTTAATGTGGACATCAACGATATTTCAAAACTGGAGAATAGGAAAATTTTGAAATAATTCATGTAGGTTGGCAATACCAGTAGGTATCACCATATGAAATTTCTTCACGATCCATCTCTTAGTACTAGAGTAATTGGATTGGAAGTGATATCGTGTGTCAAAAGTAAGTTTTTCAATAATATTTTGAAGGCGTTTTTTTGTAGTTTAGTAATTTTTGTTAAAACTAACGGTTAGTTAATATAATTCTTCATTTAATTGCCTATCTTTTCCAGTAATTTTTTTTGAATAATGACTATTGTTATCTATAAAATAAATTATTTATATGAAAATGGTCTGTTGGGGCTAGTATGGACATTGTATGAGGGGGCTAATTTGGACATGTCCACATAACCCTCGAGGCTATAATATGAACATGTACACATTAAACCGTGGGATTATTTTGAAGAAATACAACTCTTTTTTACATTTTAACAGACATACATAAACAAAATGGTTCTATCCTACAAAAGGAAAACCGACCGGACTAAAATTTCAGAGTAAGACGTGATGAAAGCTGTTATACAGAACGAATGTGCACGCACCTCTAATTTATTATCGTATAATATTAATTTTAGTATGTATGATGTAAAATAATTTACAGTATATTTGTTAACAATAACTATATTTTCAGTTATTTCAATAAATATATGCAGCGAAATAATGTATTTTAATAGATGTCCACAGTAATCCCTTATGAAAAAAGGCATTGTCCACATTAACCCCAGCAAGGGGCCAATGTGGACAAAAAACCATTTTTTTCAAAATATTAGTATAATTTCTACAGATAAATTTATCGCAAATTTGTACATCATATGATAGTGATAAGTGTAAACTTTATATTAAACCTTTAAAAGTAGCATTTATTAACTCCTATACCATAATATGCAACAATTTAAAAAATATGTCCACAGTAGCCCCCCTCTCCCCTACTCAATTTAACCAATTTTTAATTTAATGTCAAAGTGACAGATGACGGTAAAGTTTCCGCATATTAATTTCAGTTAAGTTACTCAAGCTACAAGTAAAAAATTTCCGAGAAAATGTTTATATAACCATGGTTACTATTATTGTAATCAATTCATCCATTGACTGTTATTTGTGACATGCTATTTTCTAAAAAATGTCACAACCAACCCCGGTCTTCCCTACTTCTTATGTCATTAAAATTATCCTGTATTTATGTACGCGGTATCGGTATCTACTGGGTAGGTAATAAATTAGTAAATAATATAGGTACAAAACTTATACAAAAGATTTATTGGTCCACAAAACCCAGTTATGCGCAGTTGATAATTCTTGAAAAACTGAGTCTTCTAGACGCATAGCATTTAAATTATAATACTAACGCATTGTAGATTATATAGAAAAGTATCTAAAAAAGGTAAAAAATTTGCAATTGAATAAAGGATAATGTTGTTATTGTTATTATGTTTTATGGGATTTAAGTGAAGTTACATGTTCGACTATCTTGAGTAGGTATTTAAATTACTTTAGATGAACTATATAACTCACGATATAAAAAATGAACCCGTAAAAACAGTTTTTCACTATAAACCCTTTATATATGCGACTTGATCGATATTTATTTAAATTTTTGTTTTTTAACCAGATCGGTGCAGTACATTTTGAGATAGCTAGCTGCCATTTTATTTCAAGATGGCGGACTAATATTTTAATATACCTATGTTTCAAGACAGATTCTTACCAAATTTGAACGCAATAGTTACAGTACATTTTGAGATATCTGTCCGCCATTTTGTTTCAAGATGGCAAACTGGCATTTTAATATATCTATATCATAAGTTAGTTCCTTGGCTATTACTTTATCAAATTTGACCGCAATCGGTGCAGTACATTTTGAGACAGCTAGCCGCCATTTCGTTTCAAGATGGCGGAGAATCTGAAATTTTGCCAAAGTGCATTGTTAGGTGACAAAAGTCTATTTGCAAAATTTCAGCTATATAGGAGCCCGGGAAGTGGGTCATTTTTGACTTTTGTTTTTTGCCGTACGTATATACCGTGAGTTTTATTTAACGTGAAACATGGGATCTTTCATATCCATGGTTACGAATTTGACAGCAATGTATTAGAGCGATTCATTTAAAATAGAACATAGGCTGTCATTATCAAGTAAATATTTCCTGTCTATTAGGGTTGTGTTGTTGAAAATAAGGTATACAATTGAAGAAAACGTGCAAATGATACGTTGGTATAATGCAGATGTTAGCCTCAGACAAGTACCTATCTGATTTATTTCGTGTATTTGAGAATTTGTTATAAATCGTATTCTGAAAAAATATCTATTAAATGATTATATTTCTTGCAACTTCTTTCATATCTAAAATGATTAGAAATATATACATATTTCATTTGCTATGTTCTATTTTAAATGAAACGCTCTAATACATTGCTGTCAAATTCGTAACCATGGATATGAATGATCCTATGTTTCACGTTAAATAAAACTCACGGTATACGCACGCACGACAACAAGACGGTGAAGTTAATATAAAGGATTTCATTAAAAAAATATCTCGTCTACTACAAAGAATTTTCAAACCGCGTTCTCATTAACAGATTAACACTCCTTTTCATGCACTATTGAATAAAATGAAATAGCTTCCTACCTATTGAAGCACAGCATTACATAAACACATCATTTTAAAACTATTTCTCTGGAAAATTTAAATAAATCTAGTTCTATGAATAAAGGATGCATGGTTCTGTAATTCTACATGTAATTAAAATTCATTGAAAATGTAAAATATAACTAACAATAGATTTCGTTCTTGTTAACACGATAATGGCTCAAATAAATTAGCATCCTGTTTACTTTATACACATTATTGTTAAGTAATATATAATTTAAATGCGTATTAAAATGTAATAAACATGCTATAATTTTCTTTAAAATAATTCTAGAAGATTGACAAATAATCTATAGTTGGGATCACCGGTTGACGTTGTAACATCAGATTTGCAATGATGGAGTTTCAGAGAAATTAATAATTACTTAATTGTTAAAACAAAAAATGGTTTACTACAGAGCCAGATTAATGATTTACGGAGCCCTGGGCAGTAATGATTTCTCCTAGAGTATGATACTCGTTTTTTTAGGAATTTTTGTTGTTATTTAAACATAAAAATGAAAAATAAAAAATATATATAAAATTAAATAATATACGAGCCGGTTTGCGGATTTCTACCAAAACCTTATCCGGTGTTAAGATATTTATTAAAGCCTTAAATTTGGTTATAAACGGTTTGATACTTTTTAAGTTATCGTGGACGAAATATCGTCAGTCCATACGTCCATACAAACACACACACAGACATCATCGTGAAAATAGTAAATTCGTATTAGACCCTGAAGCGTGCTTATCCACCAAAAACTCATACTCGAAAATTTTGACCCATTACAATACCTCTCTTATATGAGGCGAGGTAAAAATCAGAACTACGTCACGCTTTGCGATTTTAATGTCTAATTTACTGGGCTATTAAATGTATCTTTAAATTTAAATGAAAAACACCATTTACATTTACACCTCTGTTCTCGTATTTCGAGAAATCACATAAAATTTTGCGTCATGGATTTAAAAAATGCAATATAAAATATGGATACATAATTAATCTTCATATAAAAATAACTCTTACCAATATTGCGACATTGAAAATATTACATTTCGAAACATTTACTCTTTTATTTATTAAATACTGATTCAAGTTTTTAATCAAAACATAATTTAAATAATTCATAGTTTTTTGTAACGATTTAAACTGTATCGTTTCATCTATTAATCCTATGAATAAAAATGCTCTCGTAAGACTATGGGGCCTTGGGCATCTGCCCATAATGCCCATGGTTAATCCGGCTCTAACTACTACGTTAATTTAAAAAAATGAACCCATTACTCTATACTAAAATTTTGCAAAGTAAATTATAATGTCTACTGACAAGTACTGGCTATTATGTTTCGTAATTTACCTTCAGATAAGTATTAATGACATGTCTCAAAATACAAAACATAAGTATTTTAACGTGAATATCATTGCTATAAGTAATATTAATAATTTGTGTATTAAGAGTGTAAAATGTCTTTGTTCCTGTTGCACTATTGCAGTTCTCGCCTTTAGCTCGCGCTACAATTTTCGTGAGCGAGTAACAGTCACTTTACGCTCTTAATACACAAATAGCTATTACACTCGTAATACACACATAATTTTATCTACGACTGAAATTATTTGTTATTAATAATAATAATAATAATAATAATAATAATAATAATAATAATAATAATAATAATAATAATGCTATTCAGTTAGTTCAATCTGCGTTCAATCAATTTATGTTTTATTTGAACCATGACGATACTAATAATATCGAAATAAATAAACAAAAAATTTTGTTTGATTCTGTCATTTTATTTTAATTTATGTAAGCAAAAAATTATTTATAGCGCGTTGTCATATTGCGCATAAAGTGTTTTTTTTTGTTTGGTTCTCAGTAACAATCAACTTTACGTTGACAATTGAAAGCTTAAATATAAACGTTTCATAGATTTCTTCATAAACAAGTATATATTTAATTCACTTTCAGTAATGCCTGTTTTGTGACGAATTAATATTTAGGTAAATGGCTTTTATCTAAGCAAGAATAATTATTTTAAAAGAATAATTAAATTATTTAATTTGTGACTATTAAAGAATACATTCATTACACAATTCTTTTTAGTGAGTAATGAATGTTATATGTTACTCACTAGTGAGTAAAAAATTGCCAAATTGCATCACACACTATAAAACTTATACCTACTATTATTGGCATTATAGGCAATAAAATTTCCTGCATCAGCATCTCACGCCATTTTACCCAACTTGGGTGTGGCAGCCTCACATATTTGTGAGCAAATGTGTGGTTGATGGTGAGCCATATTATTATACACAGTGAGCATAAATAAATAATTGACCGTCTCGTAAAAATTCCGTTTTTTAATCAAAATTATCTTCCGCGGAATAAAATTAGTATTAATTTCCTGTCAAACGAGCGTTATGTAGTGTCATAACGAGAAATTTGGAGTTTATTTCATTTTATTTTTAAAAATTTCCATTAAAGAGTACTATTATTAGGAAATTTTGAAATTTTTTCAAAAGAGATATATTTTCATTTCGATAAAAAGGTAATAAATCTATCAAAACGAACAATTATTATCACTTTACTATAACTTATATAATATGCTGAGAATTGATATCCAATAAGTATTTCTTTAAAAGCCGTAGACTTGGAAACCTCCATTGCGGTGCCGCTAAATTGAATCTTCAATGACTTTTGGAAAAGAAGAATTTATAATTCAAAATCTTAAAAGAATCCTCGTGTGAACAGGGTCTTAGGGCCGCTGCACACTAGACCGAGAACGTTAATGAGAAAGCTTCAACCAATAGAACCATTTCAGTTTGACATTTCGTACGATTGTCAAATGTTCGTAATTTATTTTTTTTTCAAAATTGAAACAAAATATTAACATTATGGTAAACAAGACATCAACAGGAAATCAATCTTTTCGGTACTAGTACTGAAAAGTAATTACTTTTCGGTACTAGTACTAAAAAGTATCTTCTCTCGCGATTTTGAAGGCAGTAAATTTAAAGTTGCTGCGTTAGCAGTCTCTGTAATTTCAGGTGGAATACCTTGATCTTCAAAATCACTTTCATCACTGTTTTCGTCCATAATTTTATCAATAAAATTCTTAGTTAAATAACAACTTTTACACTATAACATAAAGCGCCTGTCATAAAAAATTATTTTTTTCGTTGTTAATAAATATTTTCAATAATTGTCGTCCCCTTAGAAACGATAGATTGATTTTATTTAAATTACGTCATTTAAAAACTGCATAATATGTAAATTTTCTTGAGTAACATAATTAAAAAAAAAAATTGTATGCATCTTGTACAGAAAGTGCGTTTTCAGCACTCGCATGATTGTAGACCTCGGCGTTGCCTCGGGCTGCAATTGCCCATGCTTGTACTGAAAATATGCACTTTCGGTACTTGATACATAAATAACTATTATAATCTGCATCTATTTTATGACATTATGACAACTACTTTTCTATTCAACGATTTGTCACTTGTAAACGATACAACACAAATACGTCCTTAAAACATCTTTATAATGTTCATGATGTCTTTAAAACGTCTGATCCAAATGTAATCACAAAGACGACGTGTCTTATGTCCTTCATTCTGGATGTTTAAAAGATGATATTTTCTTCCATGTAAATGACGTCTATTTCATACCTTTTCGATAGGTAGTCAAATGATGTCCTTTTTAATAATATATACGACTTAATTTTGATCAATACAAGATTCATGAGGTATGTCATAACCAAGATGAATTTTGAGACAAATATAATGTAAGCGGGAAATTTAAAACTGGACAACATAATGACGACTTAAAGACTACCGCATAAGACATCTAAAATTCAACCAATACTAATCTCCTTATGACGTCTATAATAATAATAATAATAATAATAATAATAATAATAATAATAATAATAATGAAAATAATAATAATAATAATAATAATAGAACTTTATTGACAAAAAATAGTCAATGACGAGGTTCAGCCAAGGTTGCTCTTCCACTTAACCAAATACATTATGAAATTAAGACATGTAATAGTACAATATACAACTATAAATACCAGCAAAAGTAATATTCTGAATATTATAATATAAACAAGGTAGTATCGAAAATATATTTATAAATAAATAAAAAATGTTTAAAGTAGAACAGAAATACAGACAATGCAAAATACAAGTTTAGACAGTAGCAAGATGTACGTCTTACAGACGTTAATAAGATCGATGTCTTGTACGGGTATTAAACCAATAAAATAAAAATATTCATTTGACTTGACCATTCAAGAGTTTATCCATTTTAAAACGTTTTCCTGTTTTCCATATTCAATTATTCATAAAACTGTCATTTTACTTTATATAGTACTGTTGTTTAGAAAATCAAGGTAACATGCCATATCAGCATATCACAAGCCAATATTCTTACCAGCCATACCCTCCATAACATTAACAATGTCCTCACGAATCCGGAACCCCTGTATTGTCACATCTACTCACCGGAAACAGGTCTGTTTGCATCTTTGCATACACACATACACACACAAGCCTTCACCGCCACACTCTCGTATCGCTAAGGTGTATAAATGCCATAAACACCTTCCTCTACTGTTGGAGAGAGTTCAGAAACAGTTGCCTGTCTGGTGTGTGTCAGTTTGAAAACGCACGTAGACAGTTGAGCATCAACCATCACAAGAAGAAAGCAGAAAGTGTGATTGATAAATAATAGTCGATAATCAATATGAAAGTGTTTGTGTTTGTTGTGCTTGCAACTGTTTTCGGGCTTGCTACGGCTGTGCAGAATCTGCAGAAGTGTCCTGGTAGGGTATAGATACATTAAATAATTTAATTAGCATCTAGTCTACTAAAATTACTTACATACATATATATCATGTCTTTCGAAGTACATTATAATATTTTGTAATTTTTAAAATTAAGCGTTAACCCTTTGCGTGAATCTACTATTAAGGCGCTACACTTGTAAATCTATAAAATTAACCATTTGAACTATTCTGGCTGTATTATACAAAATTTCAAATTGAAATTTAACAAAGAATCTTGACTTATTAGTGAATCAATAAATGCAAATTATTAATTGCTGTGACATCAATTAGCATAACTTAGAGCAAATTTTTATCAGTTAATAATCCATATTATACTCTGATTAAAGCACAAAAATAAAAATTTTCTTTTGAAATCGATAATATACATTAGTAGGAAGACGGGTACAGAGAGAATTTTTTAAACAGTTAATCCATTTATGTAAAACTCGTACTTTTAGTAATTTTTAGAAATTATTTAACAAAATACGGCAAGGTTTTTTGTAAGTTTCATTCTATAGTCATGTAAGCACAACCTATAAGTATATCATTGTAAAATATGAGGTCATCGATTTCAAAAACTAAGTCACAAAATGATTTATTGTAACATGCTTTTTTGCTTTGCATTTGATAGCAAAAGATGGGCCTTAAGATTGTTACGAACTTTCGGATATAATGAACTTTAATTTGAGTAATAAACACCTAACTTACTTATACTTAAGTATCTATTACGCCATTTACCCAATTTGGGTATGGCAGCATCACATATTGTGAATCATTAACATTATTATGCATTGAAAAGAGCAGTACATAATAAATAGTATTTTAATTAAAATAAAGTATTATTACTATTTAAAATTTTAGTCAAGATTATTACTAATCTGCCACAAATTTTAAGATTTACGAACTTTAATTATTATAGATTATTTTAAAAGTTGCCGATTATAATAAAACAATAGTTAGAAAACGATTTTATAAACAACCGCATTTAAAACGGTGTATTTAATATTTACAAAAATAAATATTGTGATAATTAATTAACGGTTTGACAAGATTATATTATGTACTTAAATAATATCTTCTGAAATCTTTAGTGAACAACAGTGAAATCGTCATTACAATAAAATAAATTGTTACTTAATACATTAAAATTCTGAATAATAGTGCATATTATATTATACAACGACGCTATAATGGATGCTATTATTCCCGAAGTCCGAAGATGAAGTTTACAACACGAGCTAGCAACGGTTTTAATCATCGGAGGGAATAATAACCATTATAGCAAGTTGTATACTGTACTTTATATACTTATTTACAAGATTTTATTAAAATAAATACCACTACTAAAAAAATTTGACATTACCAAAAGTTAATTCTCTATCGCCATAGTTACATAATTAAACATTGCAATGTTCTATAAAAATAATTTGCACAGAGCAATTGATTCAGGCAAAGTAATATTCTGATTGGTGCAGAGGAGGGAATACTGACTATTATTCCCTAGTATTATTCCCTGTGGGATTAATATATGGCATTATGTAATAAACAACACACATTTATACATTAGTCGTAGATAAAGTTAATTTATTTATAGCTGCGACTACTAGATGCAGGATTATAGTAAATTGAGTGTAAAGATGAATAACTTGATTAAAAATAATCCACATAAAATAAACTAAACTGGATATGAGAGTATGTACATTTCTTACGTTATTTTACAAAGTTTTAAATATATAAATATGTTTGTGTAGAAATAACAACAATTTATAGCAAAAATTACCTAGAATTTTATTATATATACTTCTATAGAAACTGTTAAAGGTATATTACATACATAATAATTAATAATTGCAATTGGCTCACAGTATCTAAAGATAATAATAATAATAATAATAATCTTTATTTATTTAAGATATGGTAAAATATTATTATTGTTTTTACATTTACGTCCAGTTTCATAAACGTTTGCGTAATATTTAAACAACATGCTAAAAATATTGACAAATAGGAACCAATCTAACAATCAATATTTTAATTTCTCCTTCAGTGCTATACATATTCTCATTGAATTTTAGCAAATTGTTAAATTTTTAATTTCGTTTAATGCAATTGGCATTAATAATTTCAAAATTGAAACTTGTTATAATTACGTAAAACGTGCATACTTATAAATTCAGTTTAGTTTATTTTATTTTGATGTTTTCAAACAAGTTATTCAATCCAACTGAATATATAATTTTGATTTCTGAATCATGATATTAGATCATGATCATTATAAAAGTCATTATAAAAGTGTAATATTGAAATGCTCAAATATAATTAATGATTTGTTTCAAAAAATAGAGTGCTTCAAATTTGTATTCAGCAATTTAAAAAGTCTTCGATTCCAAAAACAAAAAATATGCGTTACTTTGGCATTGAAGTTCCTTTTTGTTTTTATCACACATGACTCTCATGTAATCCTGCTTCAACAACTAAACTCCATATCCATGACAAAAAAATGAACTTCAGTACCTAGGTAGGTATACACAAGTTATCATGTTTAATGAAAATGAACAAAAAGTTAAAATATAATGATGGTTCAAACCTGTTCTTTCAGGTTCATTATAAAGCGGATATACCTAATGCAGCATTTATTTAAAAAATTATGCAATGCAGTATTTCATAATAGGTACATAAATTTCTAATAATTTTTGATGATACTAGCAAGTTGCTAAAAAATTGTTACTTTCTAATAATTATAGCCTACTCTACAGAAACTAGGATAAACAAATTAAAATAATGATCTATTTTATAGGATTGTTTATTGTAAGAAAATAATGCAATATACATCATTACAAATAAACAAAGTAGCAAATAATGTAAAAATTCTAGCTACTATGTATTTTTAATTCATACAAGTGATAGATAACAAATAAGTACACGGCGCTATTTGTTTAACAAGGTAAAAAATCTGATGTGGCCAGCACACAACCGCCCGCCATATCTAGACTTATCTTAAACATAAAATGTATACGTACAATCCGGTGCCCATTTAAAATACACACCCTCACCCGTCTCACATGTCAATATTTTTTTACGCAAAAACAAAAAATAACCGATTATGTATTACCTACAAGATTTCAACGTTTTATTTGATAAATTTATTTTTTAAATTTTACTACCAGACAAAGACAATTTTTGTATTACGTAAGTTGCGAATAACTTTTTTCCTTATTCTTATTACAAATAAATACTGTATTTATCCAAATTTATAGAAATTTTTGACAATTATTCTTTCCAATCTTCAAAAAAAAGCACTTCCGGTGAAGATATTTGTACCAAATTCTAATATACAAATATAAAATGTCAAATATAAAAATTTTTGGGTAATTCGTATTTGAGTTATCCGACCTCCAGAAATGGCCCTGAACACACACATACACATACATACAGACATCATCGAGAAACTATCAAAAATTGTTGTAAGGACCCTAATTCGTGGTCATCAATACCTCCCTTACAGGTAAGCGGGAGGTAAAAATGCGTGTGCCTTTGTTATTTAAAAAAATCTGCTGTGGCCACCACAGTACTTCCCAGTACTAATTTTTAAAAAAATTTTAAAAAATTAATTCATAAAGTTGGTAGCACTGATTGTATAAAGCTCATTAACGAACTTAAAACTAACTTTTTTGTAACAAGCTTAAATATAAAATTTCACTCGAAAATTCGTAAGCATTCTCAAGTTATCGTGGTTACAGACAGACAGACCGACAGACCAACTTTTTTAAAATGATGTTTTTTGAGTTCAGTAAGGTTTAAAACGTAAAGATTCAAAAAAAAATCGCGAACTGTCAAAAAATCACGATTACCCTATTATATAGGCCCATTATTTTTTCGCTGATTGTTATTATTATTACATTAATTTAGTGATTATTTTCCATATTTTGAAAAGTGTCGCCATCAAAGTATGTTGCTTTTTATAGTTAACATAATGTCAATCTTAAGTAGGGAAACCTTTAGTCTTTTCCAAAATTAATTAACGCACCAACGTCAGAAGTACATTTTCTTGCTAAACATAATTTTCCAGATTTAGTACCTAATTATAATTAGCATTGACACTGAGTCACTGAGTGCTATTTATCTTACTGATTATGTTCAACATGAACATAAATAAAAAATAAATAGTTAAGTTTTTAAGCGTAAGTTAAAAATTTAATATTGAAAGTTCTTTAATGTTTTAGGCTTAGGACGTAAACATTATTAAAAAGGTATTTCTTTTACTTACAAAACTTTCTATAATAAAGATTTTATTATTGGCATGATATATTGAAGGGAAATAATTAAAAATAAGAAAATGCGAGAAAAAATGCGCCGCAGGCACATTTTTTTCTAGATTGATAAATTTGAATTGTATAAAAATATTAAACATTAATATTATAAATTAATAAAAAAGCACTTGTAGTCTTTCTTGGCGTTTTATAATCTTACGGCCGGTTTCGAATTTTTAAAAGAAGTACCTACAGGTTGTTTAAAATTACCGGTCCCCTGAAATGAATGAAAAATTCGAAACCAGTCGTAAGATTATAATAAACGTGAAGAAGACGACAAGTGCTTTTTCATTTAATTTCTATAACTACAAGGGTCTGAAAATTAGTACTGTACAAAATCATTACTCTAGTTGCCATATTCGTTATTATTACAAACTATCGGACCCGGCGCGCGTTGCTACGCCTCCAACTCGAATTTAAAGGAAACTCGATATAAGAATTCTAAGTTATTACCATACCATACATGGTGGCAATTCTAACTACGCCCATGATATCGTACCAAATTTGAACCCAATCGGTTACCGTCATTTTGTTTAAAGATGGCGGACTGATATTTTAGTATGCTCAGCTCATGTCGTAAGTTAGATCATAAGTTATAACCATTACAAATTTGAACTCAATCGGTGCAGTACATTTTGAGTTATCTGGCCACCATTTTGTTTCAAGATGGCGGACTGACATTTTACTCTGCTCATGTTATAAGTTAGATCTTAAGCTATTATACCATACCAAATTTGAACTCAATCTGTGCAGTAAATTTTGAATTAGATAGCCGCCGGCAACAATGTTAAATTGGCATTGTTATAAACAACAATGCAATTTGACATCGTTATAAACATCAAATAAATAAAAAAAACTTAATACTAACCAATACTAACAATCCACAACTGTCTGTTTCAAAACACCTAGAGCAACTGAATTCGAAATTCCTACTCAACAACTAATACATAGTAGTTTAATTAAATGTCTGGTTATCTAATCTGTTTATTTTGTTCAATTAAGTGACAAATCACTGTACATTTTCGTCATAAGAAGAAACAATTTTGAATTTTTCGACTTTTTACCTATTATTTTGGGTTTTCTAATTTTTTTTCTTTTTAAAACCACCTCTGTATTAGAGTGAACAAAACAAAAAAATAAATATTCAAATCGGTCAAGTCGTTCTCAAGTTATGGCGTGACCAGAAAAAGAGGCATTCATTTTTATATAACAGAAGATAAGTTTGACAAATAATTAAATCGGGTATTTTTTAAACATTTGATTGTAGTTCTCACTATTATTAGATTATCATATAGCAAATAGCAACTAATTAAATTAATAATAAATTAACTGAATTAATTGTTTACAGATGGAAGCAAATTACCTTCAGGAGAAGATATCAAAATTGGCGGATGCGACAAACCACCTTGCCTACTAAAAAGACGAACAACAGTTGAAACTTCTTACAGATTTAAACCAGGTTTGTATTTTTTTTTTAAATTATTTTATTTACTTTAATTGCCTCCTGACAAGTCGATGTCAAAATTAAAACCATTCTAAGACTGGCATAAAAATGCATAGTTGCATTTTGTACATTATGGAGTGCATCTTTAGGCTCGCTTCGCTCGCTCACATTGAACGCCAACAAAACTAAAACTCGTCTTTGGCATTGAAATGAAATTTTAGCGTGATTAACCATTTGAGTCTAATGTCTTATGAATAATAATTTTAATTTTATTCTCATACAGAGGTCGACATCACATCATGTGAAAACAAAGTTTTGGGTATCATCGGAATTCCTCTTCCATTTTTGGGTGTAGATGGGACAGACTGTTGCCCGAATATGTATAACACAGAAGGTGAAAAAGTTGGTTGCCCGTTAAAAGCTGGAGTTGAGTACGAATACAGGAACGAGATCAAAGTTTTATCAGTTTATCCAAAGGTAAGAAGATACTTTGTCCAACTAGAGAGGAAAACGAGCTTTCCTCGAGTGTTAGACACAACATTTTTTTCATAACATTGGTAATGTAAAAGAAACACAGAGCAGAACTTAAACTTTTTCAAAATGATGCTTAGAAACAATGAAATGTTTCACTGCAGTCAATATTTCAAATTGTAAAATAATAGTTTACGCAGTATATCATTATTAAATCAGAATTTTCATTAAAAGAGGTAATGATTTTACTTACAATTTTTAAAATATTTTATCGTAAAATAACACTGGTGATAATATTGCTTACTTTCCTCTTTAGACAGGGAAAACTTACTTTCCTCACTGTTTCGCGAGAAGAAAATTGTTTTCTCTGCATGTCCGAAGTTTATTTTAGGATTGTAAATAATGGAACACAGGCTATATTTTAATTTACAATCCTAAAATAAGGAAATGAAACAAAGGAAAGAATTTAAGAAAGAGTAGGACCATCTTCAGGTCTGATCAACTAAATGAGTCAAACATAGATGTTGATATTTAAAATAGATACATATTTGCAGAAGTGATCAATGAATAAAACTAGAGCCATGTTATCCAAAAACTTGAATTAAAAATTCTTTAATTCTTTCCTTAAGAGCATTAAGAGGAAGAATATACACGTAAAAAGCACTTTACACGCATATACCTCATCGACACATGGTTGCACATTTTAACAAAAACAAATTTTTATATGGTAGATAAGGGATAAAACTTCGTTCTATTAGTGCCATTTTTTCTGTTTTGTACCGAAGTTTTAGTTTATAAAATAAAGAAAACTACAAAAATTTACATTTTTTTACCTCTAATTTTCTCGAAATCAGAAAGTTTTTTCTAAAAAATAACACTACCCCAACGTAGATTAAACTTTAAACTACATGATTCAAGTTTAAAATATCATGTTCTGCGAAATATAAAGAAAAATCTGTAGGTGCTTCTAAACGCCTGCAAGCGGTTGAAAGTAAGTAATTTCGACCGTTGAACGTGCTGAAAAAAAAATTGCACTAATAGAACGAAGTTTTATCCCTTATCTACAATATGAAAATTTGTTTTTGTTAAAATGTGCAACCATGTGTCGATTAGGTGTATGAGTGTAAATTGCTTTAACGTGTACATTCTTCCTGAACAGAATGCTCTTAACATCCATTTCGGCTCAACAATAACCAATTCTAAAAGAAATGAAACAAAGTTAAATATAAATGTATGTTTGTGCCTTTTCCAAATTTCAAAATAAAACGATGGAATTCTGAAAAATCTGTAACTGCTACAGATCAACAGATCTATAAAATTATATTTAAAAAAATCGCAATGAAAAATGTATAAATCATCTAAACATGCTTGTACTTGTCAACGATATTGATGTGATTTTCTGCGTAGGTATATTATTTAAAGATTTATCTACTTATGTCTAGTCTAAAAAGGCTTTCATTACACTACTTATAAAAGTTATTTGACAAAGATCTTTTATAAAACAAGTTTGACGAGAAATGTGACAGTGTAATAGCCTAATAGCTCTTCTCCTATAAAAGTAGGCTCAACATTTATAAAAGAAGAACTATTACACTAACTAATTTCTCGTCATATATCTTTTATAAAAGATTTTTGTCAAAGAACTGTTATAATGTAATACCAGCCTTAGACATAGATTTGCACAGAATTACAGAAAATACAAACAGCCAAACTGCATTTTTACAAAGAAATTGGCCCTGTAAATTTATATAACAAAGTTATTTTTGATCATCATGATATTTTATACAGGTTGGTGGAGGTGAAATGCGAACATAGGGAAATATAATGACAATGGAGTTATAATGCTAGGCATCTTGATATACGTGGAATAAGTACTGTCAATGTCAAAGTAGCTGTCATATTATTGAAATTTTTATTCTCATTAAAATATTTTCTTTGCATAATAATGTATGTGTACGAGCAGAACGAGAAAGATTACATGCACTTTTAGATTTTATAATTATTTATGTTATTGATTACTCTTTTTGCCACACAAATTCACATTACTTCTTTTTGTGACACTACTACAAAATATATCAAGATAGGTACCTGGCATGAAAGTTCGATTGTCATGTATGTTCCCTATGTTCGCATTTCACCTCCACCAACCTGTATATTATTTTATTAATAAATGCAAGTAATATAAAACTTGAAAAGATGCGAATCTTATTTTAAATAATGTAATCCATAAAAAAATATCTTGTCCAGATAGATAGGTACTTTGCCATTGAACTTTTCTGTAAATTAAAAAAAAATTCATATCTATCTTAAAAAATGAATTTAAGGTTAAGTTGTATTAATATCAATTGTTTATTTTTTTAGGTGGCGGTCACAGTCCACTGGCAATTGTTAAATGCGGCTAACAAAAGAAATATCTTATGTTTTGAAGTTCCTGCCAAAATAACATCATAAATTAACTTAATTTTTAGTTATGTAGAGTTTTATCAGTATTTTAATAAATATTTTTTAGTAAAATTGCGTCTTTTTATGTAGCATTACCCGACACACCAAGATAATTTTTCAATAAATAAATACTTAGACGTCTCAAGGATCTTTGTAATCCTTGTAAGTACAAATATGTCTGCACGTAGAATATTGATAACATTTTATTACTATAGTTATTAAATTAGATGTTTTATAAAGTATTTCATGTTTACAATAGGTGGTATCTCATTTAAAAAATTTTAATAGAAAATAAAAAAAAAATAATAAAGTAAAGTAGAGGTATACTATTATATCCTTAGAAATACGTAATATTTATAAATAAAATATTGTCAAATGTTTAATTAATTCAAATTATTGTCATGTTTTTTAACATAAAATATTCTAAGAAACAAATTAGGGTTTAATGAAAATGAATAAAATACTTTACACTAGTGATGCGTCCGAGACGAGACGAGACGAGATTTTTCACTTCTCGTCTCGAATTTGAAAATTTTGATCTCGTCTCGATTATTTCTCGTCTCGATCTCGTCTTTACTAACAAATTTTTTCGCCGATTGACATTAAAAGTGCTATTTTTGACAGCTGACAGTCTGTGAAATGTCACTTTTAGTGCTTAGGTAATTAAATTATTTTTTTCAATATCTCTACCGAAAACGCCATCTTTCGTCTCTATTACTAGGGACGAAAGTGAGGTATTTCTGACCGGTCAGTACCTTTCCCATCTAGAAAGAAAAAGTACTTTTCCTTCCGCTTTGTGCGGGATTCCAATAAACTTTTCCTCCCTAAGGAGTAAAAGTACTAACCGGTCGGAAATGTCTCACTTTCATCCTTAATAATAAAAAATTAAATCTAATAATTTTATATGGTCAATGCCAGTAAAATGATAGATCTACGTTGACAGGTTGACTTGATAAATTAGTTGAGTTTGACTATAACAACAACAAATAGTGGTGGAAAAAATTTAAAAATTGTTGAATAAAGTATAAATAATTGTAATCTCGTCTCGAACATTTTTTACAAAAATCATTCAATTTTGAGACCAGACGAGAATCGAGAAATTCTCGTGTCGTCTGCATCACTAACAAAATCTGTAATTTTATTATGCAAGTAATTAGAAAACATCTACAAAAAATTAAAAATTATATAAATTTCATTATCGCATAATATTTGTTCCATAGTTACAACAGTCATTCTTGACCAACTGGAAAATTCATTGATTCATTACTATTTAAATAATTAACGTAAATCAAAGGTAAGTACGTCAATAAATACTTAGTAGATCAATAACTCAAACTTATCATATATTAGGTATTAAAATTTATAATACCATACGTACAGTAGCTAAATTGATAGGTACAACCTTTTTTAAATGAATTAAAAAACATGTTATTCATTGTTAAAGATAAATATTAGTAATGTAGAATTAAGGATTAAATAATAAAATTAATCGTAGAAGTAGATAATGTTAGATAATGATTTATAATATAAGCTACTGTAGTTCTGATGTACGCAGTTTTTTGTAAAATTGCAGAGTTCGAAATACATTTGATTGAATAAATAACATGGAAATAATTTTTTTGGTTTTGTGCCTTTGTGGAGTTGTCAACTCGGGTTCTGTTCCATTTTCAGACTGTGGTAAGTTATTTAATATGTACATTTAAAAAAATATTTTTATAAATGCATTAGAAAAATACATTTATATTTGTTTGTGTATGTTATAATTTTTTTGTAAAATTCACGAATTTTGGTCAATAAAACTATCTTTAAAAATATACAAAAATAATCTAAAATATTAGTTGCTAGTAACGTACGTAAATCTCATAAATCAATTATGTCTGACACAGTTATTATTAACTAAATTGGATTAGTAATTTTAAAAATCGTAGATAAAATAATACATAACTCGTTCGAATTATTACGATATTTGTTCACAATTTCAAGAATAAAATGACCAAATTTGAACACCTTTACAGTTTTTAAATTTGTTGTGACCAGTAATACATTGATGAGTTAGTGGTTGCAGATAAAAACATCTGGAATTTTTTCTATTTTAGTTAGGTAATAGAACTTTATTTATTTATTTAGGAAAATGTACACATATAAAACTAGATTATTTATTTAAAAAATTATAGACCACAGTGTAAATAAACTTCAATATAAAATGGTATTTACTTGCATTCGCATATTTGATCCAGTTAAATTTTTTTTAAATCTCTAATAAAAATATCAAAATTTATAAATGTCTTTAAAAAATGTAAAAATTTCTGTTGCCTGTGTGTCGCTTGTGTGTGTGTGTGTGTGTGTGTGTGTGTGTGTGTGTGTGTGTGTGTGTGTGTGTGTCTTCAACTACCTACCCTAGTTTCCTTTGTTACATAAATAGCTACTTATACAATAGAAAATCGCATGACACAAATAACAGCCAATAGATGAATTGATTACAATAATAGTAACCATGGTTATATAAAAATTTAGTGGAAATTCTTACTAGTAGCTTGAGTAACTTAACTGAAATTAATGCGAAAACTTTACCGTCATCTGTCACTTTGGCATTAAATGAAAAATTGGTTAAATTGTTATTTTGAGTATAAAATAACCAAAAGGTAAATAATGCATATTTATTAATGTTAAATACAAATTTAGTAAATATTTCAAGTTTTTATTGTAAAAAGAACTCAAAAATAGAGCGGCGGTGTCATTGCGATTTTCTTATCGATTATGCACTCGTGCATTCATTCATGTGCAGAATTTTTTTTATCGTGCATTCCAACAACGTAATTAGTTCTTGTGTACCACTCGAGCTAATTAAGACGTTGTTGGAAAGCACTCAAATTAGACGAGTCGCAGGCAACTGTCATCATTCGAATGAGTAGTTACCATGTTAAACTCAAGAAGAATTCTGTCTATTATCTCAACTATTGAACTATTGAATAATAAGTTGAAGCGACAAACAGACAAAATATTCTATTTTTGAGATTTATGTACGTACATTACTTAGCAATATATGCGTTCTAATAAAATACAAATATTCTGTCACAGATAAACAGATATCTGTGATTCTTTCACACGCACACTTTTCATTTATTGAAACAGTAGGTAAACGTATCAGTTGGAGCTGGCCTAAGCTCCCAATGGCAAACCTAGTTAGCAAATCAATTGTTTCAAATTCTGTCAAACTGACGTTTACAATTCGAAATTTCAGATATATTTATTAATTTGACAATTCCACTCATAGTTTTTCATCCAATCAAAAAACAGTATTTTGCTGAATTGTACCAATCACAGACGAACTACAGTGACAATTTTCACTAGTGAAAATTACACTGACAATTTTCACTAGTGAAAATTGCCGCGAAACGTTGTTTAGATATTATGTCAGTTGATAATTGTTTTAAAAATACATTATTTTTTTTGGAATAAATAAAATAATTCGAGAAATTGTCAAGCCGAATACCATACGTGACTATGATTTTTTGGTAATTTTTGCCGTCTGGTCACTCCTGCTTGTTGCTTTAGAAAATAAACACGAGTGCAGGCAAAATCATATAGTCACTCTAATGGTATTATTTTAATTTTCATATATTATATGAAAATTATTTTGTAATAATAGAGAGCACAAATAATAATTATAATATTGTTTCAAGTTTAGTACTTTAAAAAAAATTATTTAATTTTGACAGTTATATATACAGTGAGTTTATTTAAACGTGAAACGAGATTTTTCATATCCATGGTTACGACTTTGACAGCAATGTAATCAATTTAATGGCCAGTTGCACCGCTTCCACTTAAATTTTAAGTGTCACTTAACTAAACAATATCTAATCAAAATCAAATTGTCAAACGTAGAAAATATAATTGCTGTCATGAATTCGATTTAAGTAGAAGCGGTGCAAATGGCTATAACTGTATTAAGATAGATTCAGACCAACCTGCAATTATAAGTATAAGTGGCTAATTTAACGATCGTTAAATAAATAACTGTTAAAATTATTATAGACCACATTGTAACTAAAATTTTAAATTTGAATCATACGATTATTTGTGACGTCACGAAGTCACGTGGGCGTCAAGAAAATTTGAAAATACTATACAAGAAGTTATATTGATCAATAACCACATATCCAGAAGTTTAATCAAAATGCCAGTTTAAAATTTTTAAAGCAAGAATACCAGTATAATAATTGTATTAATTAACAATCTTAGATTAAGTAAGTTTTATTTTTTAGGTTCAGAATATAAACTGAACCAAATCGAAGTCCAAAATTGCAAATATCTTCCATGCCCTGTTTGGATGAACGATTATACCGCTTTTAACGTTTCTTTAACAGCTCGTAAGTCATTTTGTTCTTTTTTTATAACCCAGTCTAAGTCTAATAACTTTCATCACACAGCTTTCTATTCGAAGCATCTGAACCAAGAAATCATTATAAAAACCAAAGGCATTAACACTAGAGATCTAGGAACATCACCCAGTACCTGTGAAGGTAGTAGACCGTGTCCTATTAACACAGGAGATGCCTCTTTTAGCACAAAATTGTGGACGCCTGACATTGCGCCGGTAAGATAGAAAATAATAATTATATATGAATTAGTTTTTTTTGCCTGCTGTTGCTTTCTAAATTATTGTGTTAGCGATAATAAAATAAAGTAATAGAGAAGAAAATTCTGAACATGAAAGCATATTGAAATAAACAGTTTTAAAATTCATAACCCAAAATAAATAAATTTTGAGTATAATAATTTTTACCTCTCGCCTCATATTCTATAATGCCCATGTCACACCTGTAATACTTGTATTATGTATGATGAAAATTGTCGTGTGTGACGAAAATCTCTCGCCTCGATGTAACACTTGTATGATATAAATAATATGAAAAATTGTATAAATTAATTGGAGTAACAAACAGTTTCGTCTGATTCTGTATGACGTGTATGACAGAAATAGCAGCGTTTCTATTTTTCGTCATACACAGGTTTGATCATACATGATACAGTGTATTACAGGTGTGACATGGGCATAAGAGAGGTATTGTGAAGGGTCAAGGCGTGTGTGTGTGTGCGTTCATTCGTTCGTATGTTACAATTTTTCCGGACACGATAACTCCTAAAAAAAATAAAACATTTAAATACCAAATTTTGTATTTAAGGTTTAAATACGATTCTTAAAAGCCCAATATAATTTTGGTTTCAATCTACAAACCGGAAGTAGTACTTTTTAAAAATATTTCAATAAATAATTAATTTAAGAATTTTTTTTTGTTTTAAATGAAAGATTATGTATTTTATAAATTTTTCTGTATCTGATATCATTTAAGAATAATTAAAAGTATAATACTTATAATTTAGTATTTCCGTATCTTGTAGTCCTTGATCGTATCATTTGTTACTACGTAAAATTTAAATGATTATCACAGTGACAATAGTAAAATATCGTTTACATCTTCTTCTGCAGTGAAAATAAAATGACTAAAATATATTTGTGAGTAGTAGCAGTAGTAATAGTACTTATATATTAATATATTTGTATAGATAATAACAATAAGTAAAAAGAATAAAGTAGGTATGGCGGGAGGTCTTGTGGTGGCCACGTCAGATTTTTTTAATAGTGGTAGTTTAGTATGAATTTCTGAATTAATTGAGACAAACGCATTAAACTGCCATAAGATACAATTTTTTATTGAAATTTTAAAAAGACACAACTAGTTATTGAACCTTTAAGTATATAATCCTAATTGAAATAAAATTTTACCTCTCTTGTATTGGCCACACAACACTGGTTTGGTTCCGTTAGTACATTTTATGCTGGATTTTAGAAGGTAGACAGGCCCCTTAAATATGGCAATACCTCACTCATTTGATTAAAAAATGTTCATAAATATTGACCATAACGCCTAATTAATAAAAAATTTATTTTCAGTTTCCCTCAACATTGCAGTGGATACTAACAAACGAAAATGGAAAAAGGCTCATGTGCTTTATTTTAAATATCGTTTTATGCGATGACAATTACCCTGACACCGCTTGCCATCAGTAACTTTAACTCTAAACTTTATTTATTTATTTATGTTTATCAATACAATTTTTCTGTGTTCTCATTTTTCGTTTGATTTATTTCTTTTCCTTGACGTGTGTAACAGCGAAGTGAATGGTCTAATACTAATAAATATGCAAATCATGCACCTGATTGAAAAGATAAATGCATTCTCTATAGTTCTTTTGCGTTACAACAAATAATAAAAACTTTTAAAAGTTTGATCAATGTTTCTATAACAAATTGATAAGGTGTCACACATTTATTCGTGTCGAATTTGGATAAAATTTTGGATAGTAGGACATTCAGTTAGTATTCAGTGAGACGGGCACGCAGACGGTCAAAACGGAAATGTTAGCTAACTGTTAATATTTTAATTAACTATAACTGTTTCAAAAATATCTAATTAATATTAAAGTTTGATTAATAATAAATTGTGTATAAAAACCGGTGTTTTTTCGGACTCTGTAATGACTGTTATCTAGCTCAGGTGCAATTCATTATTAATGGCTAGAGTAAGGTCATATAGATTTTATACTCGTGTAACTGTCTATTAAATATTTCATTGCATTATTCTCTCAGTGAAGGTGAAATAATCGAGACCGCAGTATTTCGTATTTCAGTGCGCGAAAGTAGTTTCCTGTTTTACCTATAAAAAACAAAATCAGTAAAATCACAATGGCGTATATTCAACATTCCTGACTTTTATCATAGAAAATAGTTTTTAATTGGCTGTCAAAATTTTTAGTATGTTTCTGATACATTATAAATAATTTCAAAAATTTATACACCATTACATGTATCATTATACAAAGGTATTGATCCATCTTAAATGTGTTTCAGTCGGTCAGTAAATTTTAACTTTAACCCATATTTTGTTTTTTATAAGTAGTTTTAACCATGGAACTCAACAAGGAAACCCCAGATCAAGAAAATATAAGTATTGATACTTTAAAACAACGCATAGCAGAAATTCCTCTCGTCCATAAACCATCCAGAATCGAAGAAAATGACCAGTAAGTAATTTAAAATTCATAAATGACAACATGTCTTATCTGATCCTATCTGTCAAACTTAGCGACATCCCATTAACTTCCGAAATATTGAAGCAAACCAAAAGCTGTTATAGTTACTTCAACGAAAATTTAGAACTTTATAGTGAACTCCAACTTACTACCGGTGATGATGCTACCAATCCAGAACCAAATACCGATTCCCAAGAACCCAATCCCAAAAAGAGCAAGACGACGTATATTGTAAAGTTTTAAAAGTTCCACAATATTTAAGAATTGCTTTTACAGGAACGAAGGCGAGTCCGTAATTAAAAGCTCTACTATCCCACAAGACCAATGGCTTATTGGAGGCACTTTAGGATCCAGAAACAGCATGCTTGTGTTTCGAGCAAGTGCTTTAGCTGGTGTCAGTCAAGAATCTATTAAAGCCAAACCAGCTCATAAGCTTCACATTACTTATAAAGTAATGCAAGCTGAGACAAAACTACTAGCCAAACTGCTGGACTGTCATGGAGTCACAGAAAGTGTAGCCGATGCCAATAGTTTTAACATACTTTGGACCGGGAATCACCCCAAACCTGGAATATTCCGAAGTTTAAGCAACCACCAAAGAATAAACCATTTTCCTAGATCATACGAACTTACTCGAAAAGATCGTCTTTACAAAAATATCGAACGAATGCAACATGCGAAAGGTTTGCGTAATTTTGACTTCATTCCTCAAAGTTTCATCATGCCTGGAGATTTTAAGGAACTTTGCAGTGTTCACTATCGCGTCAGAGGACCTTGGATTGTTAAACCAGTGGCATCTAGTCGAGGAAGAGGTATTTTTATCGTCGAGACTCCGTACCAAGTACCTCTAGATGAGCCTGTAGTGGTTGCTAAATATGTTTGCAATCCACTGCTGGTTGATGGACATAAATGTGATTTACGATTGTATGTGGCTGTTACTTCTTACAATCCTTTACTTATTTATATTTACGAAGAAGGCTTAGTAAGATTTGCTACTGTGAGATATGATACTAGTCACAAACAGTTATGGAATCCTTGTATGCATCTTTGCAATTATAGCATCAATAAATATCATAGCGATTATATCAAGTAAGTGGTTTACATTAGGTGTGGTCTAATGGGCTTATCAACCAATTTTAATTTATTTTTCATCAAGTGGAGCATGAAAAACAGAAAAACTTAATGCGAATTTTTTTCAATCGAACAATCCTTTCATTAAATTTATATATTGGTTTATGAGCCTATTATTGGCACGTATTTTAAATTTGTGACTAATGTCACTAGAAAATAATACATGTTGAATGTTTCTTTATTTCGTAACAAAATAAATTAGTTTCGTTTATAAACTATCGTTTTCGTGCGATTGATTGTTTCTCAAGGTTTCACTGCAATCTACAGTAACATCAGAATATTAATGATTTTAAGTATTACGAACTGACATTTCACACGAAATCGTTAGTTGATCGATATAAAGTATTAATAAATTATTTTCAAAAACTGCAATAGTAGGTAATTGAAGATAATAACTTCTAATAAATTCTGTATTCGAGACAAAAACAAAAAATAAAACATTATAAAAACAATCATACACATATTTTATGTTGCACTATATTTTTATTACTTTGTATACAAAGTTATTGGTTAGCAATAACAAAATTAACTAAAAATATTTTTCAAGTTAGAAAAAAAAGAAAAATTCTTAAAGGTATAGCTAAGTGCAATGGTCAGGTCAGTGTTGTTGACAAAAAAATTAGTTATGTTCCATACAAAACTACAATTTACGATTGGTATTTACAATGTCAAACTTGCACTTAGGCCCTTTTTTAACTCAAGCTATATCACTTAAACCCTTTCTAACTTTAACGTTACCTATATCACTTATAGTTCTACTACTATTGTAGAAGATTTTTTATCTAGAGTCACTGAATATGTTGAGGCACATAGACTCTTCTGAATAGCATTGGACTTTACACTAAATACCATTTTTCGAGAAATTGGAACTTAGACCCTTTAGAAGTTATACTCTTCAATTTTCAACGTATCTTAATAGAACATTTCTGCTGCCACTGGATTGATAATTATTTGTAACATTTTTATAACAGAACTTCTGATATTTTCATTAAAGTTGTCTAATGAGTAAATAAATCTCAGTTTATTTATGCGCTAATCATATTTATTTTTTATAGTTAATTTGAATTATGCCATTGTTCAGTGGTACTGTCTTAAATGTCTTGAAAATTCTTTTTGATTTAAAATCAACATATTATTGTACCTACACTTAGTTTTATTGGAAATGTTCAGAACAGAAAGATGCAGATTTAATTAATTTTATAACTAATTCTAATAAGACTTTTTATAATTTGAAAATGAATTGTGCAGGTCGGACGACCCAAGCGCCGAAAACGTCGGGCACAAATGGACCCTTAGCGCCCTGTTGCGCCACTTAAAAGGCCAAGGCAAAGATACAGTACAACTGATGGCACAAATCGAAGATATAATCGTTAAAGCAATCATAACTTCCGCCAATTCCATTATATCTGCTTGTCAAATGTTTGTACCCAATCCGGCCAACTGCTTCGAGTTATTCGGCTTCGATATCCTCGTGGATGAAGACTTGAAACCTTGGCTGCTTGAAGTGAATCTATCACCAAGTTTAGGATGTGATTCGCCACTGGATGTACGACTTAAAAGTGCTATGCTGGCAGATCTGTTGACTCTAGTGGGTGTCCCAGCTGTTGATCCAATTTTAAAACCTGTCACCAATTGCGCACCTTCCTATGCCGACAGCATGCTGAAGATGAAACTTAGCGCGGTAAGATTTAAATAAAATGAAATTCATGTTATATGCCCGAACAGGGTTAACTCCTAAATATTATTATCTATTCGTTTTACACTTAAATAACAAAATTGCCCATAATAAAGCTTTCTGGCTGTTATAATAGGTTCAGTTTTCTATAACAAAACATCGCATCGTTTCAAACATTCGTACATACTTACATAAAAGCCACCAGCAGATACAAATCTAGAAAATTTATGAGTAATAAATAAAACCAAAGATTCGTTCACAGAAACCTTCAAATCTAGAATTTTAGATTTGTCATAAAGGCAAACACAGGATGATGTAAATCTAGAAAAGTGGCTTATCTCTTTAGCACCAGAACCAGGGAATACACAAATTAGGTTGAATTGAACTAAATGACAACTCAATACCATTCTTGCGTGCCTCACTCTGTTTTGGAAATAACTTTTCTAGATTTGCTTCTTCCTGCGTTTGCATTTATGCCGAATCTAAAATTATAGATTTGAATTTTCCTGTAATTGAATCTTTTGACTCAGGTATTTTATTATATTACTGGTGTTGCATTTTCCTGTTCATGAATATTTTAGATATTTTCTGGTGTTGAAGCCATTCTCTCCCATACAGGGTTAGCTCGAACTTCTAAAAACATTGTCTATTCATTACGCCTGTACTGTTCTCCAAACAGCTTTTCAGTCTTTAACTCGAATTTAAATCCACAATGAGCCGATTTCAACACTCTTCTCTAAATTAAAGAAGCTTCTCTAAAATGTTTCTATCTGTAAATAAAAAAGAGATAAAAGATGATTCCATGATAATTATAGAAGCTTCATTAACTTAAAGAAGAATTCTGACTCGCTGAATTCAACCCATTATACTCATTTTCCAGCATAATTAATCAGCAATAAAACATTCCTATCTTGGCACACTTCCTTTACCTCGTCCACATTATAATACAAGCATTTTAAAATATTTTAGTGTCGCCGAGTGCATTCTGCTGACGGTTTAAGCAAAACAGCTCGTAAGCGTACTGCCAGCCAAAATCAATTGACTCACAGCACGTTTTGTTTGAGTCCAGAAGAAAATCGACTGATTCGTTTAGCTAAAAGTCAGTTTGAGCGACGTGGCGGTTGGGTTAGGATCTTCCCAACAGCTGATAGTTGGTACAAATATTCTCAGTATTTGGGTAAGTATGACAATTATAAAAAGTGAGTAAAAATAATATTTAGCAGCGAGTTATTCATAAATTAGCGGTATATTATTTAATGAGAGTTTCACAAAAGTAATTACTTATTAGAATGAAAGTTTACTACACGAACTAAAGGAAATTGTAATAATTATTATTCGAGTAAAGAGTGCACACGCTTGCTGAATTATTATGTTCGTCGTGAAGTTAGTAAGTAACCCATCAGATCTAACTTCATAGTAGTTAGTGTTGTTAAGCTGTCATTTATTGTCTTGGATTTTATTATGTAAAAAAACCTAGTTATATTACATCTTTTTAGAATTATTCATATTTATAAACATGTAACACAATCGCCGTTTTTAAAATATCTTCTAGTATTTACTCTCACCATGTCAGCTGACAAACTGACAGCTATGTACTTGAAACTCCAGCTCAAAGACTAACATTATTTTTACTTCAGAAAAATTCTATATATGGCTTATTTTCACTGAAAGTAGCAAACTGAGCTTAAGGAAAGTACCTAAAATATATTTATTTTAGGTACTTTGTAAAGTACCTACCTTAAGCCTGTTTTACATTATACTTTTTTCGTCTAGATTCATGCTAGATTTCTCGTTTGATTTCCATCCGAGATTCGTTAGATTTTCATACTTTATTTCCAAACTATTCGTATACAATCGGAATTCTTCGATTTTTTCCGAAATGGTCCAAGTTAGACAACTTCAAAATAATAAATAATATTCTTACTTATTCTGACAAGTGACAACTTAAGATTTGGAGGTTAGAATTCATAATGGAAAAAATATTAACACAACTTGAATAACACGTACAAGTGCAAAACTCATAAACGTCAACGTGAACAAATCAAAACAAAATATCAAAACTTTTAAAGGTTGGTCAAACTGACTCGAGATTGAACTGCGCATGCGTAGACAAATCTAGTATGAATCTCGAATAGAAAAATAGAGCCGGGCGTATATTTCTATACTAGAAAAAAGTATGTTAATCGAAAGGAACTCGGATGGGAATCTCTGATTTACATTATACTAGAAATGGCTAGGAACTTCTCGGATGAATCTCGAACTAGAATCTAGCCGAAAAAAGTATAATGTAAAACAGGCTTTAAATAAAAAAAATATGTATTTGAAGCTCAGTTTACTACTTATTTATTTATTATATACCTTCAAACATGCAAGCTGCTCTAGAGAAATTAATATTCAATATAGAATACGACTAATGAATACGTTCATTATACTATTGTTATGTTATACAAGCTATACACAACTTTGAATATATTTTTATTGGCATATATTGCTCAAATTATTGATCACGGAACTGAAAGAATTTTATCCACATTTGCAATTTCAATTTCTAGGTGTTTTACTAACAGTTTTTACGGATTATTTATGAAAAATAATTTGGTTTCACGATCAGTAAGACCCTGTTCACACGAGGATTCTTTGAAGATTCTTTCTTGCTTCAAAATTTTGAGAAAATAATTTTAGTGAGAATTACCTGTTAAATTGCAGTGCCGCTAAATTGAATCTTCAATAAGTCTTGGAAAAGAAGAATTTATAATTTATTGATTGCTTCAAAACCGTGAATTTATTTTTTTCCAAGATTCAGAATCTTAAAAGAATCCTCGTGTATATATTATATGCCAATATGACTTTAAAATATACGCACGGAGTAGTGAATCATTCTGTTTATTACTAACTACTGAAATTTAAAAATGTTTCAACTGGCTTTCTAACTATACTTCATTTCAGCTAAGAAAAAAGTAGATGGCATTGCAAATGCAGTCCGTTTTACACTCACATATTATAATAGTTCAAAATTGCGAATAAAGCTATCATCTTTAGAATAATGTCGTACTTCGATCTTCGTTCGATGTAACTAAATTCAAAATAAGAAGGTATAAGTAATATTAACGGAAATAAAAATGTTTGTTAGTGTAAATCCACCTCTCGTCTTGACCAGTCAGATTTAAGAATATCATCGCCCTATTTACCAAACTCTTTTTTCTTAGCTGAATTGAGGTATTGTAAAATTTCTTGTATTATGCCTAGTGCGCATGGGAAAACTTTTCCTGTAATTTGTTTCTTTAAAAATAAGGTGTCAAAATTTTTTCTCGAAAATTAGATTGCATAAGGCAAATAACTCTGAAGATAGCTGCAAATGTTAAGTTTCCAGTAAACCTTTTTTCAAGTTAACGGCGCCGTTAACTTTCAAGAAACAATTTTGATAATTTATTTCTGAAAAAACATTTTTCAGGAAACTTGTCAAAAAGTTTCTCCATGTGCACTGGGCATTATGATTTTTGACTTATATATTAATATCTTGTGCTAGGTACTATAACATATCTAAACATAATATTATTTTGCTAGTTAACGAACATTAATTACAAATGAAGGATGTAATTATTCGGGAATGCAGTCAAAAGACATTTATTAGGTACTAAAAAACCGACGTTTCGACTCACCCTTGTGTCTTCATCAGGGTAAATTAGTAGTTAGTTAAGATGTAATTAAATTTACAAAATTAGTTAAATATTTAGTATATCGTAGAAAATAGTTTATTATTCACTGATAGTTTAATGAAAGTAATTACTCACGAGCATAAAAGTTTACTACACGAGCCAAAGGTGAATGTCTTAATCATTCGAGTCAGTGATTGCCATGTTAAACTTGAGTAAAACATTTTATCTATGATTATAATAATACTGATTATTATTTAATAGTCGTAGATAAACATAATTTTTGGTGAAATAATAAGACTACAATTTTAATATCTTAAAATTTGATGTTTCTACTAAAACTTCAGCACAGTCACTAATTTTCTTCACAAAATTTTAATTTCAGATCCAATTTCCGGCATACCATCATTAAACCTCCCCCAAGCCACATCCTGTCACATGGTGGTGAACCACAATTTCAACCATCTCCTGCACACGCATTTATTCCCTGACGCGAAAGGATCCATCCCAGTCCGAGCGGCCACAGCTTGTAAAGCGGTCCAAAATATTTCCTCAACAGCTGGATCACGTTCCACTCGCTACGAAAGACAGCTGGAAAGAGGACATCAATCTATGGGTCTCGAGGTGAAGAACATGAGCATGAACAAAAACACGAGCGAAGAACTCAAAATCGAAGTGTGCAAAATGCTCAAGGGTGGCAGAATTTTAACGTGAGTCAAGAGTGTTATAAATGGAGCGTAGACGACTGATGGTTGTGTTTCAGGCAAGGAGAGGTTAGGAGAACGTTCTCACAATATTTGAGCTGTATTTTGCGCAGGCTTTCTACGTATCATGACACCGAACATGAGTTGCATATTGAAGTTGTGCTTAACTTTCTGCAGAAGGCTTCTGCTTATCTCCGGTCGGCTTTCGTCGTTAAGGTACGTACTTTAAATTTATTTGTACTTCATATCTCAGCAGCAGATTCGTAGCATATCTGTTTGCCAATTGCAAGAGAAATTGCCGCATTAGTTTTGTATGGAATTATAGTCTGTTGTAAAACTAGGAAGAGTAAAAACAAAAGTCAGATTTACACTCTTTAAAAATATTGAAAATCACTATAATATACTAATGCCCTGTTCACACGTTGCTACTTTGAAGACACATTCGTGCTACTGTAGCAAGAAAAAATCTGAGTCGCTTGTCAAATAGCAGCGCTGCTAATTTGTAGCATCAAAGTATCAAGAAATACTCGTTGATAATTTCACATCGTTGATCGTTGTGTGTGTAGATAGCGATTTTTTGCGGTAATTGTTTCGATTTCAATTTCTTTTCATGCTACAGTAGCACGTATGCGTCTTCAAAGTAGCAACGTGTGAACAGGGCATAAGAAAAAAGCAGATAGCACTGCAAATGCAGTCAGTTTTACATTCACACATTTTATTAGTTCAAAATTTGGCGCGAATTTAAATAAGATAATATATTTTGTGAATAAAGCTGAAATCTGTACTTCTATGCAACTATGAAATTCAAAATATGAAGGTATTAGTAATGTTAACGAAAATGAAAATGTTTGCTAGTGTGAATCCACTTCTCATCTCGACTCAATTCAAGAATATCATCGCCCTATCTTACCCAACGCTTTTTGTCTTACCTTAAATGTCTCTAATTTAAATGTCGCGAATCGTCGAATCTGAAAACATATTAGAATTTCTAACGCTGCATCCCCATTACGGCACATTAGTCACTCTGTACAGCGGAGAACATCGTTCAACCAATAAAACCATGAAAACAACAACAAAATATAAAATCGCGTGAAGTTAAGCTGCATTCAGACCCACCCACTTATAAGTGAAATATTTACAATTATAAGTATAAATCAAATGCACCATACATACCTACCAAATTAGTGGATGAACACCAATTGGAAAAATTTAGAACTTATGAAAATATTTAAATTTAAATACATAATAATTGTTTATTATGCCCTGTTCACACGTTGCTACTTTGAAGACGCATACGTGCTACTGTAGCATGAAAAGAAATTCAAATCGAAACCATTACCGCAAAAAATCGCTATCTACACACACAACGATCAACGATGTGAAATTATCAACGAGTAGTTCTTGATACTTTGATGCTACAAATTAGCAGCGCTGCTATTTGACAAGCGACTCAGATTTTTTCTTGCTACAGTAGCACGAATGTGTCTTCAAAGTAGCAACGTGTGAACAGGGCATTAAGTACAATTTGTTGTGTGATTTTTACAATTTGCATATTAAAATATTTTTTTATCTTATAATATCCGCTATGCTCGTTTAGTTAGGTTAGAAACGGCCTACGGTTTAAATCTGGTTTGTGTTTGTTATTTGATATTTCATATTTGTTTTCTTGATTCTTTTTTACACTGTAATATTGTTCTGGGATTATCCTGTTGTATTGCAGTATAAATAAATAATTATTATTATTATTAAAAGAAAATGGATTTCCATACACATGTAAATTAAAAAGTAGAATTTATATGCTTTTAAATATGTTTACATATTCAGTAATAATATTTTACAACACAAGCATACGATATTTTTATTAATTACTATTTATAATAATTTAATTAAATTAATATCTATTTTGTATGTCATTAATAAAACGCAGCTTGCAAGTGACAGTTCGATGATAAAGATGACATGATATACCTATCGCACTCTTCACTTAGTGGACTGATTGGAAAAGATAGAACTTTGGGAGGTTTTCAGATTACACTTATAAGTGAAATTGGAATTTTGACGAAGCGAACGCTGAGCGCTGATTGGTCAATTAGTCACTTATACTTATAAGTGGGTCGGTCTGAATGCAGCTTTAGTTTACTGCTTTCACTGGTTAGATTGGTCAAACGATGTCCTTCGCTGTACAGAGTGACTGATGTGCCCCTTATGTATTAACTTCTTTTAACTAAGTATCAAAGTCTTGCAATTAATAAGATATTTAAAAACAATATCATTCACTTGACATTCAGTCTGATTTTCTCAAAGATAAATGAATTGGACGTATTAATTTTTGTTTATAATTTTTGTCTTGCACGTTATGTGTACAAAAAATTCCAAATATATTCTAACTTCCTCGAACATTTATTATATGGATATCTATAGAATTTATTAAGTTTTGGTAGAATATAAGTATCTTATCTAATGTATTCAGTCATTTTGAGCGCGAAATGATGCATAACTCAAATTGGCTTAAAAGTGGATTTATCTAGTTTTACAAATCAACTCCTCAATTATTGTACTTTGCGGTTAATTTTTATTTAATTTTTGTAGGTGCCAAGTTTGAAGCTAAATGGAAAAGATCGCGCAGCAATGGTTGCAAAACAGCTTAACGATTTTTTATACTTGTATAATCGAGAAACAGACCTATATAGTGATACAAATGATCGAGTAAATTCCGTTCCATTTAAATTGTTATCACAATTTTTACTAACTGCCAGGTAAATTAGCGAACAACTATAGTAAAAGCTACTTTATTTATTTTCACTATTTTTTTAATAGTGAGAGCGACCTCGAAGAAGTGTTGACAGTCCAAACACTCCGTTCTCTTCCACAGCGAGTAAACAACACTAACTGCGGATTCCAGGGGCTGTTAAAATGTTTCCCCAACACTTTGAACAGCTCCAAATCCGGGACAGGCCGCACCGCCAAAAAAACTGCGATCAAAGTGGCCAAACCATCCTGATTAAAGGTACAATAATTAGGTAATTCAATCCGTTATCAAATTTTCTCCAAAACTTTGCCTACAGAGTTAAAAGTTCGTTATTTTTACTACTAAGATCGCATTGTTGAATCTCTTGATAAAAAGAGTGAGCCCCTCTAGTATACTATTTTACAACTTAAATTGTGTTTTAACATTAACATATCAATTAGTTGGCAAAATTATTTGTACAATATTTGGTACCTGAGCTCTAATGTATTTTATAATATTTTAATACCGCTAATTTGTAAGGAAATTGGATCGAATTAGAGTTAAGAAATATTTTTACATTTTTCTGACTGATCAGGAAATTTTAATTTAGTGTCACTGTCTCGAGATTCAACGATTGCACCAACTTTGGCTTATAAATGCAACAAGTTACAATTATATACGCTGATAGACAGTTCAAATGCAATACTTTTCTAGCTTATAAATCGAATTAACTTATACTATAGCAATCATGTGCATCTATTGTGATAAAGTACAGCTCTAATTTATTCTTATTTATTAAATTTAGGGACGATTTTTATACTCAGTGTGATATGCACAATTATTATGAATTTTGTGTTGTAGATTTTATTTATTTTTTGTATGTTTTTTAAATTGTGGTGGCATTTAAACACAACTCAGGTTCGATAGAGTTTGATGTTATTTTTACGCTAGTCATGTTGCTAATATTTAGGCATTGCACAAAGCGTTTTTTGTATGTTTGTATGATACATAATACATTGAAATTATATCTCTTTATTGCATTTTATTTGCCCTATCATTTTTCAGGTAATGGTTTTAAGAATATACTGGAAATCGAATATATTTTATTTTATAAGCCTTAAGTTCGCAGCCTTAGTTTAGTTGATATAATATTGTATATTTGATATTAAAGCCAATTAAAAACATTCAAAATTTTTTTGCAATTTCAACCGAGTGAGAGGCCCGTCTGACTCATCGATTCATCATTTACAATTTCAATTAACTAGACAATAAATATTACATTAGGACCATTAAATCGAAATTTATTTATTTTAAAAATGTGGATGGAAATAAGCATAAAGAAATAATAAATTAATTATTCCAACTGAGAAACATAGTACCGTTCTAGATATTTTTACTTTCATTTTTTGATATATTGCAAAAAAAATTAAAATAATTTTAAGAGGACTTTGGACCAGCAATTCGTTGTATGGTAGAACTGTAAGTAGCAAAGGTACAATCAAATTTGTAGTTTTCGATGAGTTTTGCCAAGTAAATAATCATCGCTAGTAATCAACTATGATAAAACGTGTAAGAGTTTAAAAAAATTACTTAATCTATACAGTTTTTAAAGTTAATTATTCCATTTTGTTGAAGCAATCGCACTAAGTAGTGCTAATTTTATGACTATTTTAAGTTTTTGTATAAATCGAAGTTAAAATGTGATACTTTATTTTGCATGATAATGCCTCTAAATAAATCTAGTTTTAACCATAATCTATCACATGAAATTATTTTTTTTTTTAATATTTAATAGTTTTCGCATGAGATTTGTTTTCTACCTGGTACAGAATTTAGTGACGCAGCCGGAAGATAATTTTAATCTGTTTACTTTACCATAACAATAATTATACACGATGTAGAATTACATAAAACATTGGCATGAACTGTTTTTAAAAATAGCAAATTTGACGTTGAATATGAACCTTGAAATTATTTTCATCCGCTACAATATTATTTTAATATTCATTCACTCGTTAATTTAATACATAAATACAATATTCTGAAAATAATTCGCACTTACTTCGTTATTAATAACAAAATTGTGCCAATTGCTTTCACTTACACAATGATTAAAATTATATTTCTGGATTTTAGCCAGAAAAATTTCGATAGTCTGGTCCAAAGCTTTGTCTTTTTTTCTTACAAATGTTTATACTACCCGACACCTGAATTTCTTGTAGCAGTATGAGTCTTGTTAATATTCACAATGAACCGCGTTCTAAGTTTTCATATGTTTCACCAGCAAGAAAGCGAAACCAGCGAGACCATTAATAAGAGGCTGTGCTGTAGCTTCCTTCTAACTACAGCATTTTTATCTATTATCGGAGGTTAGTGAAACAAATATTTACAATTTTTGGCAAACATTTCAGTTTTGTTATTTTTGTAGGCTATTTACTAGGAAGATACACCACAGAGAAGGCATTGATATTCAAATATACGCGGCTATGTGATGAAAAAACCAAACACACAGATCATATTTCAAATCTTTCAACAGTTTCAAAAGCATTTAGACAAATTCTGACAGATAATAATATTGAACCACCGTTTGAAGATGAATTATACTACAAGTTGCAATGTAAAAATTATACAATTTCTTTGCAATCTTTACCAGATATACATAAGTTTAGGTCGAATATAGAAGAATACTCTACTGTTATATTAAATTTACATATACAAACATTAATAGAATGTGTAAATAATGCCAGCATGTATGTTAATAAGATAATAAAATTAAGCTAAGTTTTGTATTATTTTTTGATAATTTTTGCGGATTTAATGCTTGACTTCCTATATAGGTTACTTTTTATTGGAGATAACTGTGAAATATGGTTATGAAAAAGAAAACGTGCGTTTTCTTTTTACTTTTTTGTATTAAATAATCTATTTTAGTTATGTTATCGCTGTAAAACGAAAATAATAACATAAGCAAATATTATTTAAACAAAACAGGTACGTATGATGCATATTTTCAAAACACTATTATATGATCTAATAAATTGCAGATTACCAAAACTATTAGCACCTTTTAATAAATATTGACCAACAAAAGAGATCATTATTTAATAACCAGGTGCTATTGACGATTTAATTCCATCTGTACACAGCAACAATTTGCACTGGGACAAACTATCATTATATTATTTATATAAAAAACAACATGAGTTTGAAAGCTAGCAAAAGCATTTCAGGCATGGTGCGAGTCAAAAGTGCTGGGAATATGGGTCCTGTAGATTCAAAACCCGAAAGAAAAGTGCTGGTTATTTTCACTGGAGGAACCATTGGAATGATACGAAATGAAAATGGAGGTATACGGAGTATTTACCAAATATTTAACAGTTTCTAATTAATTTTGTGTAGTTCTAGCACCGATTCCAAACATGTTAAAGAAAAAAGTTAAGTCTTATCCTCAACTGCACGATGAAGAATACGCCATAAAAAGATTTGGGAACGACAATTCTCATGATTATCTAGTTTTACCGTAAGTTTTAATATCAGTTAGCAATTATTATCTCAATTAATTTTTAATATTTTAGTTCATCTCAGGAGTCCTGCAGAATTTTATATACTATACAAGAATATGATCCATTGCTGGATTCCAGTAATATGTCTATGAATGAATGGATTCGAATTGCAATTGATATTAAAGTATGTTTTATATTGAAATAACAACAAAATTTATCTACGACGATAGTTATAACTAAACGAGATAAATAATTACTTGAAGAATGAAAGTTTACTGCATGAGACACGGGCGAGTGTCGTGTATTTGCCATGCCATATTTAAGTCAAATAAAATACTACGATTCTATTAAATAATTAATTAATTTTTAAAGTAAAATTAACATGACAGCTGTCAGAAATATTTGTTTTTAAAATTTGCGTCCCTTGCCTAGCAACAGACTACAATTTTTGATTATTTATTTTTTTATTACAGAAAGTGCTATTGGTAAAAATTTATATTACAAAAAGTTTTATTAGTCAAAAACTAAGTTTAATTATTTTTTTATTACACATGCATCAAAATCGATGTTAAAAACACGCAAATGCGTGAAAAGTTAAAAGACAAAACACGCTGTGTTTCAAAGGTTGCTACAGCTCGGCTGAGCAAACAAGATAGCTGAGGAGGCGTGGCTAGAGCTACTGTCGTTTTGTTCCTACATTCAGTCTAAAAAGTATTTCGGCGGCAATTTAAATATTTGACAAGGGAGTGTTTGTCTTTTGGCAGTATTTAAAGTTTAAGTAGGAAACACAGATTAACTAATATAATGGTATAACGCAGAATAAAAAAAATAAAAATCAACACACAACCGCAAACAACGCTTTACGCTAGCTCGCGCCTTCATAAGTTCTCAATAGACCATATTAATTATTCAATGCGCATGCTCAGTAATCACCATTCACAAAGCAGGGAGTACTACCGAAATGGAACTAATGTTTCCTTATGGGAAAAAGTGAATTTTTAAAGTAAAATAGTAATTCATGCAGACAGAATCACATGGCCGTTTTTTAATATAAGTTATACTTAATAACGAAGTATCGAATTCTGCCCGTGTTTAATATAAATGATCATTAGTTTATTATGTGAAAATAACTATGAAAATTTGAATTTTTTTAGCGGGATCCCGACAGCTCGAGTGATAGATAACTTAAAAGTGTATTTTTCTGTTGATGTAGTGCCTTATAATTTTAATCAATATTCTTAGTTACAAATATTGTGTTTCAAATCATGTTTTAGAATTTAAAAATTACAATTTTCAACACTGAATGGGCTGATCATTGCCAACTTATTTACAAAAATAAGAAACAGTTGGCATCCTGGCACGCTTTTTGTTATTACACAAATCAGTCGGTAGAGGCGCTATAATAATTAATATGGTCTATTTACTATACAAAGTTCTAGAGAGTACAAGTCGGTTGTGCTGCCGCGTTTGCACCATTTCGCCACCGAACACTCCCATTTGACACTCTGTGTTTCTATTCCGAGTGTACATCTGTGAACGTCCTTGGAGCGAGCTAACTGTTGCGTGGTTGGTTGGCGCTTAAAATCTTTTAAATAAAATGCTTTTAGTTCGCATATTTTCCGACTATCTTGTTTGCTTAGGCGCACTAATCAACAACAATGAAAATTGTGATCAATCTACTAATGCCTGTGGCACACCGGTCGAGGAGCATCGAGGACCATCGAGTAACTCCTCGATGAAACGAAAGAACGCACCCGTCCGCGATGGATTTCTATTTAATCGGTGACAAATACATCAAAGTTTTGCGCGAAATCAAATCCAAAGATACGTCTGAAATGAGATACATTCGTTTCATCGAGGAACAACTCGATGAAAATAGCGGCGCCCCTATTTTTCGTCGAGGACGGGGTGCGTTCTATCGTTTCATCGAGGAGTTACTCGATGGTCCTCGATGCTCCTCGGCCGGTGTGCCACAGGCATTAGGTAACTATATTTTGACACACATCACTGCTTTATAAAATAAATCAAAATTAAAATGCTGTTTCCCAGCTCTATATTTCAAATTAGGATGCAGGTGTAATGCCTATGGCACACCGGTCGAGGAGCATCGAGGACCATCGAGTAACTCCTCGATGAAACGATAGAACGCACCCCGTCCTCGACGAAAAATAGGGGCGCCGCTATTTTCATCGAGTTGTTCATCGATGAAACGAATGTATCTCATTTCAGACTTATCTTTTGTATTTGATTTCGCGCAAAACTTTGATGAATTTGTCACCGATGAAATAGAAATCCAAATCACCGATTAAATAGAAATCCATCGCGGACGGGTGCGTTCTTTCGTTTCATCGAGGAGTTACTCGATGGTCCTCGATGCTCCTCGACCGGTGTGCCATAGGCATAATGAAAAATAGCGTTCGAAACACACGTAAGTGCTTTTAAAGCACTAGCGACTTTAAAATCACTCCGCTTCGCGTCGTGCTCTTATCCCGTCGTACGTGCTTTAAAATCTTACTTATACACAGAGCTGGGCAAGTATTGAAATCAAAATAATTAAGTATAAGTACCAGTACTACCTATGGTCAGTACTTGATACCAAGTACATTTTCAAGTAAAGCTTCGCAGTACTTAAGTAAAGTATAAGTTTTTCTTGTCAAAAGTACTTTTACATTATTTCAGTATTATTGAAAAACTTAAGTATTTAAAAAGTACTTCAGTATTATTTACGATTATGAAATGAAAATAAGTTTTAAGTACAAGTTTTTATTTTAGTACTTAAAATTTTAAAGTAATAAGTACCAAAAAAATATTTATACCTAAGTACAAGTATTAACTACTAGTTGATATTAAAAATTGATACTTAAGTACCTAAATACTTAAGTAATGCCCAGCTCTGCTTATACACTATAGTATCAATTATACTCTATAGTGAGTAATTTTTTTTTTTTTTTTTTTTTTTTTTTTTTATTGGTACTATAATATACAACTGGCCTTCAAGGCCAACCAGTAATTGTGATACATTTTATTATGACGTGAGTGAAGGAAGTTCCCAGTGGTCCTTCTTCATTTAGTTGTATTTAGGTCATCATCAGTTTGCCAGGTCCAGTGGTTTGGTCCTTTTCAATCTTCTTTTTTCGTTCTCATTGTTTAGGATATCGAGTGCAAGGTTGTTGGGGTGGTTGTGAAGTCTGTTTTCGTGTTTTTTTGCGTGTATGTTGATTTGTTCCTGGATAGTTTTAACTTTTAGGTCGTTGTGTAGGGATTTGTTTGAGACAAACCATGGTGCGTTTGTTATTATGCGGAGGATTTTATTTTGTGCTCGCTGTATGATGTTTAAGTTTGAGGCTTTTGCGCATCCCCAAAGCTGAATGCCATAGGTCCAGATTGGGATTATGGTGGTTTTATATATTAGGAGTTTGTTGTATACGCTGAGTTTTGATTTTCGGCCTATTAACCAGTATAGTTTTTTCATTTTAAGGTCTATATGCTGTCTCTTGGTAGTAGTGTGTTTTCTCCATGTAAGCTTGGGGTCCAGGTGCATTCCTAGGTACGTAACCTGGTCTTTTCTCGGCAAATTTTTGTTGTTGATTTGCACCGCGGGGCATTGGGTTCGTTTCGTTGTGAAAGTAATGTGCACGGATTTATTGTCGTTGATTTTAATTTTCCATTTATTGGCCCAGTGTTGTATTTCATTTAGAGCGACTTGTAGGTGTTCGGAGGCAGTAGTGGGGTTGAGGTTTGAAGAGAGGACTGCAGTATCGTCTGCATAAGTTGCCACTGTTACGTTGTTAGTGCAGGGTAAGTCGGCAGTGTATATTTGGTAGAGTATTGGTCCCAGGACACTACCCTGGGGGACGCCGGCAGCGATTGGGTAGGTCTCGGATTGTGCATTTTCAATATTTACTCGAAATTGACGGTCAGAGAGGTAAGACTTTATTAGCAGATAGTAGTTGTGTGGTAGGTGTTCCTTAACTTTGAGTAGGAGTCCAGGATGCCAGACACGGTCGAAGGCTTGACTAATGTCGAGAAAAGCCGCTGAGCAAACTTTCCCTTCTTCGAGATCCTCTTCGATCTCCTTCACAATTCTATGGACTTGTTCGGTGGTAGAGTGTTGTGCCCTGAATCCGAATTGGTGGTTAGGTATTAAGTTATTTTCTTCGATTATGGGTGCTATTCTCTTTAGAATAATTTTTTCTAGGATTTTAGCTAGGATAGGTAGCAGTGAGATGGGTCTGTATGATGAAGGATCGTGTATTGGTTTGCCTGGTTTAAGGATGAGTATTATTTGTGAAGTTTTCCACATAATAGGGAGATATTGAAGTCTCAGAATTGCGTTGCAGATTTGGGTGATTGCGACGATTCCTTTCTTGGGTAGGTTTTTGAGTATTGTGGCTGTAATTAAGTCGGGGCCGGGGGCCTTTTTATTATTTAGTCTCTTGATTTCGTTGAGTAATTCTGTGGGAGTACAGGGTTTGATTGGTGGTGAGAGTTGTAGGGGTATGTCTAGTGATTTTATGATTTCTGCGTCACTTGTCTGATTCAAGGGGTGGGGCTGGAAGACGTTTGATAGATGCTGGGCAAAAGTTTCAACTTTCTCGGTGTCGGATCTTGCCCAGGTGTTGTTGTCTGCTCGTATGGGAGGAATATGTTGCTGTGGTCTTTTTATTTTTTTTGGTGGCTTTCCACAGTGAGTAGTTTGTGTCTGCATTTGGGGTTAGGTTGTTGATATACTCTTCAAAGGTTTCGTTTTTCGCTTCTGCGATGAGTTTTTTAAGTTTTTTGCTAAGATTGTTTAGTGTGGTTTTATCTTGTGGAAGTCTGCTTGATTGCCAAGTTCTTCTTGCTTTCCTTTTAATGGCGATGAGATCCCGGATATGCTTAGGGTAATTCTGTATAAATTCGTGAGTTTTATTGTTCTTTGGGGTCGATTTCTTGGTGGCTTTTTGAATAGAGCTTGTGAGTAGTTCAGTAGCTTTGTCTACGTCATCTGCGGTTTTTAGAGGAATTTGTAGGTTGATGTCATCGTTTAAGAGTTTTTTAAACATTCCCCAGTTTGTAAATTTGTTACTTAAGGAGGGTTTAGCTTGTTTTTGGATTATTGTTGCACTGATTGTGATTAAGACTGGAGAGTGATCAGATGAGAGGTCGAAACATTCTTCAACCTTTGTGTAATTAGGTGAGATTCCTTTTGTAACATAAAAGTCAAGTAGATCTGGTAATTTATTTGTGTCGGTTGGCCAGTACGTTGGTTTTCGAGTGCTGATGGGGGTAAAGTTGTTCGCATTGATTGTAGCTATTAATTCTCTACCTTTCGGGTTAATTAGCCTTGATCCCCAGTAGGTATGTTTGGCGTTGTAGTCGCCTCCTGCAATAAACCTATTTCCGAGCAGTTTGAAGTACTCTTCGAATTGATGTTGTTTTATAGCATGTCTCGGTGGACAGTATATGGCTGCAATAGCAAGTGGGCCGTATGCATCTTTAATTTTGATGGTGGTTGCTTGGAGGTAGTCTTTTTCATGCTTTTCCATTTCATGATGTTTAATTTTCTCTTTTATGATGACTGCAGTACCCCCGTGTGCGGTTCCGTCTGGGTGGTTGGTATGGTATGTTTTGTAATTATGGATTTTAAAGTAGGTGTTCTCGGTGAAATGAGTTTCAGAAATTAGTAGTATGTCGATTTTTTGCTGATTGAGGAAGACTTCGACTTCTTGTCGGTGTTGTGGTAGCCCGTTGGCGTTCCAAAGTACTATTCTCAGAGTGTTATCCATTAGTGAGATGTTTAACTAGTGTGGATAACATGTTGATGATGTTAATAGTGAGTAATTTAAAGCTTTATTAAACAAGAAACAAACGTATAATGACTAGATTGTTTAATAATCGTAGATAAAATAATGAATATCAATTTATTGTTAATTATCTACTATAAAAAGTAAAAGCCATTAGGTATTTGTTTTGCCCAATAATATTTGCTGAAATATTATTATTATTTGTATCTAATACTCAAACTGCTGTCATTTGAAATTTACTTAATAATAGTATTTCATAATGAGCGAGGAAAGTGAATGATATCGTGTGAGTGAGAATGTTGACGCACGAGGTTTGCCGAATTCGGAAATCTCACGAACATTTGATAGACATTTTCCAGAATGTCTATCTATTTTTCCCGCGACCATAAATATTGAATATTTTATTCTTGAATATATTTTGATGTCAACTGTCACTGTCATAATATTAATTTTACGAAGAAATAAATATTCGACGATCATGGAATACATGATGCAAGATTTTCAATAACAAGACAATAAATTGATACCAGGTACAGCAAAAATAAATCACTTTTAATATCGTGTTTGTCTATTTTAATGAAATAATGCAATTTATCACGAAATACTTAATGACAGGAAAAAATTATTCATTGTCAGAAAGGAGAAAGACAATACGCGCCTTCTAAAAGGTGAAACAAAAATTGAAACTGTTCGATATGACATGTTCGATAACATATGGAATGGGTTGAACGGATGTGTGAATATTGTTTATTTTCGTAGCTAAGTAACTGTATGAAAACTATTAATTTCGTATATGGTCGTGGGAAATATTATTATTTATTTAATAGTATATAAAATGTACTAATTTTGTCGCAGTTGTAAATGGCAATTACTCTTTCTTATTTTTTCGACACTCGCATGCAACTTGAAACGTAAACTTTTATTCTCTTTGAGTAATGTCTATTCTTAAACTTTTGTTTTAATTTATTTTAGCGCTCCTACCAAATTTACGATGGATTTGTAATTCTCCATGGGACTGACACACTAACTTACACAGCTTCTGCACTTTCGTTTATGCTAGAAAATCTTGGCAAAACTATTGTAGTAACTGGATCACAAGTAAGTTAAATAAAAAACTACAATATTTGTTATATTAATGGCTAATATGTTGCAGATTCCAATTTTTGAGACCAGAAGCGATGGAAAAGACAATTTTTCATCAGCTATTTTGTTTGCCGGCAATTATGTCATTCCAGAAGTCACAGTATTTTTCGGAAACAAATTATACCGAGGGAATAGGACAATTAAAGTTAGTTCTGCAAGTTTTCATGCATTTGACTCGCCTAATAGGCCACCTTTAGCTATTGTTGGAATTAACATTGAAGGTAAGAAAATGATATAAAAAATAAGTTGATGTTTATTTATTATTTTTAAATGTTTTAGTTGATTATAAGAATATTTTTCGACCGACTAGCATTGAAAAATTCTCTGTACAAACGAAGTTAAACCAAAATGTTGGTCTATTAAGAATCTTTCCAAGCATTACTACTGCAACAGTAAGTACTATTTTTGGTAATATTTTTATCTACGACTAATGTATAACTTGACCATTAAATGTGTTATGTTTACTACATATTGCCATATATTAATCTCGCAGGGAATAATAGCCAGAGTATTCCCTCCTGTACACACTAATCAGAAAATTTCTTTGTCTGAATCATTTTCTCTGTGCAAATTATTTTTAGAAAACATTGCAATCATATGGAGATAGAGAATTGACACTTGGAAATGTCAAACATTGTGTCCCTTTAATGAAAGGTCTCGTGGAACAAACCTATCCTGTCAGAAGAAGTGAGTGCGATAGATACAAAGTAACATGTAAAGAGTGAGAGAGCAAGCTGGTGCGCAGTAGGTTGTGCGCCTTGTGCGCATACTTGTGGCAAAAGGAAGTGACGTTAATAGACCGAATAGACCAATCCTGGTGTGCGTATTTTGACAGATTTGTACAAATAAACTTTGATTTAAAATTGTTTTACGATTTTGTTAATTTGTTTCATGCCTGCTGCGTACTAAATTGTTCAAATTGCGCAATGTCTGTAAATGGAATAAAACATTTCCCCTACATTTCAAAAATTAAATATAATAAATGTCAAATTTAAATTAATCGCACTTTTTATTGTCACAGAGTACTGCGCAGCAGTTTTGCTGTCTCAATAAACACACGGTACTGTGTATCTATCGTACTCACTTCCTCTAACCGGATGCCCAAGCATTCTGAAGTTCAGCAGGATAGGTCTATTTTCAAAAATAAATATATTCAGTTGAAATTTTTTAACATTTTCTTTGGTTGTTCTGCTTGTGTTTAAAATAATTATTTCAATGATTTACGACATTTACACCTTGGTTAGAGTTTAAACTTTTATTCTCGTGAACAATTGCTATTGTTAAACGCTTGTTAAATAACTATCTTACTTAAATTTACGTTCAACAGGTGAACTTATTCTTGCAACCACCAATCCAAGGAGTAATTCTTCAAAGTTATGGAGCTGGCAACATTCCATCCAACCGTAAAGATTTACTTCAAGTATTGAAAGAAGCAACTGATCGTGGAATCATTATTGTAAATTGTACGCAATGCGCACAAGGATCTGTACAAGAACTATATGAAACCGGACAGGTAAAATAATAACAATAAGGCACGATGGTAATTATAACTTATTTATTATTAATATTAAATGTTGTTGAGCAGATACTAAAAGAAGCTGGAGTGATTTCTGGAATGGATATGACACCAGATGCAGCTTTGAGCAAATTATCTTATGTTTTATCCAAAGATGATTGGAATATGGACGTAAAAAGACAGGTAAATATTAATTATTATTAGAAAACAAGTTTTAAAACTCGCCCAACTTAATCTGTACACGAACTTAAAATAAAATTTACTGAAAAGTTCATGTACAAAAATTGTAAAAAATACAAAGAACGTAATTTAAACCAACCGAGTACCTTGTATGAATAAAAAAGTATAAATAGTCAATTCTGGCACACTTTGAATTAAAATTTTTGTTTTATTTAATTATTTTTATGTAAGAAACCGTTATAAATATAAATAGTCAAAAACTTATTTAATAAATATCATATTTTTAGGGATAATTGCAGAAAATATCTTGTTTGTAATACATGCGAAAAACGTAAATCTAAAACTCCATGCAAATCCAAAACTAGCTGCGTATTGTTTCAATTTCAAAATTTTAAAAAATCTAGTCGCTTTTAACACAATATCCCTAATAATACGTGTGTAATAATGTTAACTTATCTCCTTTAGATGTTAAGCAAAAACATCCGAGGCGAGCTGTCCTCAGACTCATTCCAAGAGCTCAACGAATTCGATCTAGTGGGAGCAGTAGCAACAACTTTAAACTTAACATCTCCTGAAGACATCTACCACTTGCAGAACGTTCTCTGCCCGTCAATGTTGCTATCAGCCGTTTCAGAACGAAGTATAGCCAAGTTAAAAATGTTAAAAAGTCTAGGAGTGGACATGTCTGCACAAAATACTGACAAAAGAACTTCTTTGCACGCTGCTTGTTCTGATGGAGATATTGAAATTGTGGGATTTTTGTTACGGAACGGGTGTAGCGTCCACGCAAGGGATCGGTACGTAATTAGTAGAAAAAATATATATTTTATTCCAGTTAGGAATAGAGTATTTGACACACCGATTTAACAGGCAGAAGCTGCGTGGGTTTACGCACAGCTCTTTCTAAACTAGAATAAAATCGTATTTCCAGTTCACACGAGGTAAGTTTTTTCTTAAAAAGTTTGTTGAAAGTAATACAAGTGCTAGGAGCTGTCATATAAAAAAGTATCACTGAAAAATACTGTGGGGGAAATTAATTATTTCTATAAAATATATTAAAGCTAGTGATCTTAAATATATTTAATAAAAATAATTAGTTTCTCTGTACGAACGGTTTTTTTATGAGAGCTCCTAGCACTTGTTTTCCTTTAAGAAACTTATTAGGAAAACTTTCCTCGTGTGAACTGGGTATTATAGTAATTATTGTAAAGTATGTCTAAATAAATTGACTTGTTTTCAGATTAGATCGAACTCCTCTTAACGATGCGATTGATAGCAACCACCACCAAGTAATTAGACTTTTAGTAAAATGCGGGGCCCATTTAACTGGCAGTTCTCGATTAATCGGAGAACAATTGTGTTTAGCAGCCGCCAGAGGTTCAGTAATACGTTTACAGTCGTACCAAATTGCAGGTGCTGATTTAACTCAAACAGATTCGAGTGGAAGAACTGCATTGCATGTGGTAAGTAATAAATAACCCAAGCTAACCCATTTAATAATTATAAACTAATACTTTGATTAAAATACCTATTTGTTGTAAAATCCGGTTAAACCTAAAATCTTTCAAATATCTTAAAATCCTTCATGTTTTGTTATAGTCTCTTGTAATTATAGTAACGTTATTTCGTCCGGTCAATGAGTTTTATGCTACGAGTAAGATACAGGGTCTGCCAAAGGAACCTGACGATTTTTTGTATTCTACTACAAATTTAAGTAACAAGATATTTATTTTCACAAACAACAAATGTTGCTTAAATGATGTCCATCACCGCGTACACACTGTTCCAAGCGGTTTTGCAAATTGTTCAACAACTTTTTGGAACCAGAGCTTCTTCGACAAAACATTGATATGAATACTGTATGGTTTCAACAAGATGGAGCAACAGCTCACACATCACGAGCGTCAATAGCTCGACTGCAAAAAATGTTTCCAGCAGCAGTAATTTCGCGAAATGGGAATGTTCCTTGGCCGGCACGGTCTCCCGACCTGACCGCTTGTGATTATTGGATATGGGGTTATCTGAAGAGCAAGGTGTATTTCAATAGACCGCAAACAATTCAGGAATTAAAAGAAAACATTCGCAATGAACTTCGTGCAATTCCTATGAATATGTTAGAGCGAGTAATGACAAATTTGCAAAACCGCTTGGAACAGTGTGTACGCGGACATCATTTAAGCAACATTATTTTCCATAAATAAAATAGCATGTAATATACTATCGATTACTTGTACGTGAAAATAAATATCTTGTTACTGTAATAAATACAGTACCTAATATCGTAATGACTCATTTACCGGGCAGAAATTACTCCAGAAAACATGGAAAGGCGATTATTACATGAAATTAAATTTGTAAAACCGTACAACATCTTTAAAATATTAAATATGAAAGTGAGTTGCCTCACGGTGACATATATTTTTCACCCTATGTCTGTGTGGTTTCTAGGCCGCTCTACATGGCCATGAAGATGTTGTGGAGTACCTTCTGGCCCAAGGATGTGATCCCTACGTTAGTGATATGACTGGAATGACGCCCGTGTATTTAGCTGAGTATAGACATCACAATCATATTGTTCAGCTATTGAGTAATTTTAATTTTGAACAACTTAGTATCTGAATTGTATTAAAATTGTTTTGTTGAATCTCAATGTTATATTCTTGTTGCCAAAATATTTTATTATGAAACTGTAATATTTTAATGTATAGACTATTAAATATGCCAAATATAGTATAATTATATTGTATGATTATTAAATAAATGACATTTATTTGCTATTATTAGTTTCTACTTGTTGCAAAAACATATAGTTAAACTGTTGTATTACCTTGTACTACACATGTCATAGGATATATTTTGTGTGTGATATAGGATAGATGCCAAATCTGTACTGGAACAAAATATTTATTTCCTTATTTTTATTATTTTATTTTATTTATTTCCTCATTAATACTATAATACAGTACAGACATGTGCCTCTGCGGTACGGTAATGCCAAATTTGTTAACTTTTTTTTACCCTCTGAAATAAGCTACACTTCATGAAGTTTGCCGTCCGATGTCGCTAGTTTCGGTAGGCAAAATAATATTTTATTTCCATACAAACACCAAGAGCTAGTGCTGCCATCCTCCGTTACGATATATACTGCGAGTTTTGAATTTAGTATCGATTTTAGTAAGAACAAACTCTGCCTTGATGTTCAGCAAAAATAAGCTTGTTACAAAATAAATCCACCCTTAGATGATAGAGGGCAGATACTATACTTAGAGCAAAAGTTGGAATATTTAACAAAAAAATCTGCGCAACTGCAGTATTTATACTAGAAGAATGATAAAATTTCGTATTGTATTTATAAATTGTTCAAGAAATTTACCCTTTTTCAGTATTTTATACGTTTTTTTTTTAAATCTAATTTGAGTGTAACGTGAACATGGCAGCCTGAGCTCGAAATGGAAACTTTTACAACACAGAACGCTAGTTTTTTTTGAAAAGCCGATGATTCTTTGAATTTTTGAATTGTATCGTATTTTTTGGCTTTTGTTATTTTGTAAATAAACTTTAAAATGCACAACTTTTTCAGTATTTTATACGTTTTTTTTTTAAATCTAATTTGAGTGTAACGTGAACATGGCAGCCTGAGCTCGAAATGGAAACTTTTACAACACAGAACGCTAGTTTTTTTTGAAAAGCCGATGATTCTTTGAATTTTTGAATTGTATCGTATTTTTTGGCTTTTGTTATTTTGTAAATAAACTTTAAAATGCACAACTTGCCCCAAATTCTCGTAAAGCTGATACACTTTTCTTTAAAACTGTCATAACTTCGCGCCAAATCATCGAGTAGGAGTTTTAAGGGGATTAAAAACCAACTTTCCTAATATCCGCCTGCATGGCAGCAAAGTTTTCGGCAGACAAAGAATCATCGATTTTCGTCAAAACTCAACAAAGTTATCGCGATTTGAAAATTCGCGTTTTTTCGTTCATTTTCAAATGGCGCGTTTTTGTTGTTGCCGAGTATCTTCGTTAAGTTTTGAACGAAGTATCAAATTATTCTATATTTTCCTATATTGTCATAAGGTGATATGCAGAAATAAAAAAGGACAGATTTTAACTGTATTATACTTCAATTCGACTATTCAACAGACTATTATAGTTTAAAACATATTAACACAGTACAATTATTATCTCAACGACATTATAAAAAGTTTAAACTGTATTACACTTCAGTACTACAGACAATGATTATTAAAATATATTACAGAACAATTATGCGAATGATTTTAAAACAAGAAATTAATTTCTTAACAATACCTAAAACTTATTGATTATCACAACAATTTAAAGCTAACAGTATGAACTACTCAGAACATATTTTATGGTCATAAAATTAATCTAAAACAATTTGAAATCAAATCCAGTTCCGTTGCCATTGACCGTATATCAAAGAATAAATTGAGTATCTGGTCCTCCGTATAAAATATTGGCGGAGTCGCTGTACATTGTTATGGAGTCGCTATTGGCGGGGTCTTCCAGCATCATATCGGAGGACATTGGTTTCTGGTCGATTATCTGCCAAAATATTAACCATTAGTTAGTTTATAATTAAGAAGATTGATTGTTTTCTATCTAAAGCTTAATCTTTAGATCTATGAAATTTAAATACAATTTGTAAAGGTTAAAACACAAACTAACTGGACAAATTTTTATTACCTGCTGTCCAACAAATCATGTTCGAATTCAGTACAAAAAATATTATCCATCACTAACAAACATGAATACCAGTGAATTATTGTTATTAGCAAGGAACTGCACACACAGTAAAATATATATCTATATCGATAACTCAATGGTATGTGAGGCTATCACACCCTAGTTGGGTAATAGGCAAGATAGACATATCTAGGTGAAAATGGGGCACAGTGAATCACCTTTATTTAAATTTATTTCATCATATTCTTTCGGCTTAAATAAAATCTACTCTTTATTTAAATTTATACGTAATAAAATAACCTTTTTTCCGAATTCATAGAATACTCTCGTGTTTACTTTTTTTTCTATTCCACTCTTTTCCCCACTACTACGACTGCCTAAAACCAGCATCCTAGCAATGCAATGTCATATTGAAGTTAAAAATACTGAAAAAGTGTTTTCGTTGCGAATAAACTGTTAGTTTATTATTGACTTTCAAGTGTCTCATTTGCTTGTCATAGGCAACTGTAAAACAAGACTAGACTTTTAAAATTTCCGAGTTATTCCATTATATTCACTGTGCCCCATGTTCCCCTACGTATAACGTATGTATGTAAAAGAAAAACAGAAATAATCTTTCTGTAAAATACCAACATTTAAATTGACCTATCCTGTCAGAAGAAGTGATTGCGATAGATACAAAACATAGTGTTGAGTGAGACGGCAAGCTGGTGCGCAGTACGCTGTGCGCATGCTTGTGGCAAAAGGAAGTGACGTCAATAGACTAATCCTGGTGATGCACGCGTTTTTTGACAGATTTGTACAAATTAATGTTAAAATTTAATTTCAATTTTTTTACGATTTTATAAATTTGTTTCATGCCTGTTCCGTACTAAATTGTTCAAATTGCGCAATGTCATTAAATTGAATTAAACTTTTCTGCTACATTTAAAAAATTTAAAACAAGAAATGCCAAACTTCAACTAATCGCACTTTCTATTGTCACTGCGTACTGCGCAGCAGTTTTGCTGTCTCACTCAACACATGTTACTTTTTATCTATCGTACTCACTTCCTCTAACCGGATGCCCAAAGCATAAGAATGCGCGCGCAACCGAAGTTCAACAGGATAGGTCAATTGCAAATCTGTTTTCATCAGTGTGATAATTGGTTATTCAAAAATATTAAAAAAATACTGAGAGATTCAATGCAAATCTATTTTGGTGCATTTTTGAAACTTGATTTAATTTTACATATTTTATATATTTTATATATTCAATATTTTTGCAGATTCATTTGTTATTTAGAAAACGAACAAAAATAGTATCTATCGTATAAAACTATTACCAAAACAAGGTCAATTGGCCTTAACTAGATTGTAATGTTTTCCATAAAAATTTAAAAAAAGACAGAGATTTATCACACTTACATTTTCAATCGATTGGAAGACAGACTGATACCCATACATAGGCCCCCTGTTGTCCAAAGAGTCCATATCAATATTAGCGACCGAGTCAAGATCATTTCTGGTCATAATATCATTGCTATCAACAGCTTGTCCCATGTTAAGATCATTTTGAGTCAAATCTCCAGTCATATCAATGGTTTGGCCGACGTCCAGGTTAAATTCTTGGTTAAAATTCAAAACTAAAAATATATTTGGATTAAAAATGCTTAAGGAAAAGGTAAAAGGAAATACTTTGGGTCTTGGCATTGTATTCATCTTCGGTAATGACGTTGCCGGTTTCGTCCAAATATTGTATCTCTTGGGTCACTTGATTCTGGATGAAACCTCCACCAGAAGTTGTGTCTACGTCTACTAAAAATAAAATTTGATGTTAAGAGGCTTTGCTTGACGTATGTTTAGCGCATCTTTTATAACTAAAAAGGATTTGCGAATAAAAAGACAATTGTCAGAACATTTTAAAAAGTTCGATGAAATACCTAATTATTCACTGTTCGTTTTCTTGTCTGCAATACCACTCGAATATAAATTAAGACTGAATTTGATAAAAATGGTCCATCTCCCAGAGATGTATAAGTTATTCTGTTATGTCTGATTTAATTTGCTATCGCCTTTTAGTTACAAAATTGAAGCCCACGTTGTAAATTGCATGGATTCGTAAGAAAAATATACACGAATTCTAATCTTTAAATAATACCTTAAAAACAGAGGCGGATTTATAATTTTGTCGCCCATAGACTATGAAATTTATACTGCATTAAATTTGAGAATAGTTATTTAAAAAAGTAATGCGCCGAAGGCGAAATTATTGTATCCAAGGTCTTAAAAACTTATACTCGAGGAAAAAAAACGCAACATTTGAAAATGCACCAAAAATGGCAAATATTCAGAGTGCCATAACTAACATTTAGTCGAAATGGGATGAATCTTTGAGTTCTAAAAAGTTTGAAGTTTTCTCTTTAATGTCAAGTCAATGTGATGCCAAATCGATTACATTACATATTAGCCTCCAAATAAATATATTGTATAGCCAACAAGTTACGTTTTAAACCCTAACAATTTCATTTTAATCGTTTTATCCATTAAAATGTTAGAATAAATTTAAAAAATATGTCACAACTAACCCCGGTCTTCCCTACACAAGCGATTCAAACTACAGTTTAAAAATATTAGATTATTTACTCTTAATAAAAGACAAGACGAACTAAATCAGATCAAGATCACACAAATTGATCTAGACCATTTATAGATTAGTCACAACACTGATTATTTTAGAATAGAGTCCATTAGTATAACCGAAATATAATGGCGCCAAATTTAAAACGCAATCCAATGTTTAAATTGCTTGTATTTGGTCCCATGCATTTCTTATGGAGAAATATGACTTTCACATTTGCATGAATTTTTCAAGCATTAAACATAATTTCTTAATAATAATTCAATAAAGAGTGTTACATTTAATTTCTCTATTTTACGATGATGTTCCAAACAATCATTATTTTTCATCATCTTTTTGAATAAACGAAATTTTAAAATGTTTTGCACAAATACGTGCACGTTTGTCGTAGCTTTGAGAGCTGGATGTACAGCGCAAGCGCAGGCAGTGCAGCCACCGCATGTGAAAGACGATTACGCTACGACATACGTTTTTAAAGCATAAGTGAATATTTTTAATTTGCATATATGAAGCATAATTTAAATTCTACCTGAACAGGTTATTGTTAAATAATGTCAGGAAGTTAAAATATACCATTTTATTGTTAAGAAATTAGCCATTTTCAAAATTTTCAAGTTTAAAGTTGAAGGTACATATGAATTGTATAGAAAAGAATTTGAAGATGGATTGCCCGCCAAGTATAACACATAACCTTACTAATGGACTCTATTAAATGATCTCTTGTACATCCCCTTACCTGTAGGAATCCTCTCGCCCTCTTCAGCAGTGGCGATGACGTAGCCATCCGCAGTGGACTCCTTGGGCCCGGGGCTCTGGACCGCCATGCAGAGGGAGCCATCAGTGGAGCAGCGTTGCACTACGGTAGCGACTACCGGGATCTTGATCTGCACGGTGCTTCCGTTGTTCGCTGTGGACGTCGAGGCCGTGGATGTCGAGGCTTCCGAGGTGTCAGAAGGAGTCGATGTTATTGTTATCTGGCCGTGGCGGCGCAGATCCTCAGCTGTTGCTGGCACTAACATCTGACAAGGGATAATGATTAATAATATCTGAATTTCCGAAGTTCATTGTCACAATAATATCAAACAAAATCGTTCAGTTTATGAACTTGTCAATGAGTAGTGTATGGTGTGAGGTTTGATACAAAGATCGATAAAATGTATGAAAAAAAAACCAACACAACACTAACTGGGATACAAGACTCGACACTAAGTTGATCACGACGCGTTTCGATCTTTCGATCACCTGATGATGATACACTAATCTGGATAAATTACTCCCACTTCTTTGAATTCAAACGAAAAATATTACGGGAAATATACAGTATTGGACTTCTAAGGTTTTATTTAAAATAAATAAAGCCAGCTTTCAATTAAATTATGTTTAATTATTTAGTTTAGGAATGATAATACACACTACAAAACAACCATTCTGTTTCATTACTACTACACCACCGGAAGTTCAAACAATTACATACACGCCCATTTTATTACAGTAAAGGCGGTAAATTCAAAAACAGGAGGAACTAAATAACTCCCAACACTCCCACTTATTTAGTTCCTTTACATAATCCAATATTATCTCTTAAATACTGAAATACACCCTTTGACAAGGGTTTAGTGAAAATATCAGCTAATTGTTCTTTAGTTTCTACGTATCTTACATCTATTTCTCCACGTTCATAAACATCCCGTACAAAATGAAATCTAACATCAATATGTTTAGTTTTTCTATGATATTCGGGATTATTTGTTAATTTAATAGCTGACTGATTATCAACATACATAGGAACATTTTTACAACTTTTACCTAACTCACAAATAATTCTACGAATCCATATTGCCTCTTTTGTTCCATTACTTAACGCAATATATTCGGCTTCGGTTGTTGAGAGTGCTACTACACGTTGTCGCTCTGAAGACCAGGAGATTGCACCTCCATTTAATAAAAAAACAAAGCCACTGGTAGATTTTCTTGTGTCTATATTTCCAGCATAATCTGCATCAGTGAAGCCATGTAAACTGTTATTGCTCCCACTGTCTCCGTAAACTATTCCGTAGTCGGTTGTTCCTTTTAAATACCTCAGGATCTTTTTTACAGCTTGCCAATGCTCTAGGCCGTAATTGGTTAAAAATTGACTAGCTTGATTTACAGCATATTCTATGTCAGGACGACTGACTCTAGCTGCAAACAAAAGAGACCCGATGGCCTCACGATAAGGAACATTTTGCATTTTCTTCTTCTCATCTTCTTCATTTGGACTCTGCAGCTGACTTAAATGTAAGCCAGGTTCAGCTGGAACAGTTGAAAGTTTAGCATCTTCCATATGGAACTTACTTAGTACCTTCTGAATGTATGCACTCTGACTTATTTTTATAGTGCGTTTTTCTCTATCACGTTCAATTTCTAGGCCAATATACTGCTTAGCTGTATCAATTGTAATTTTAAAACACTGTTTCAAATTATGTAAAACTTCATCAATTGCTGCTTGAGAAGCTGATATCAGTAGGCCATCATCGACATAAAGAGCTAAGTACACACTTGTTCCATTGACTTGCCCCAAGAATACACAGTGATCGCTTTCAGTTTGTTTAAAAACGAACTTCTCTAAAAACTGCACAAATTTAGTGTTCCAACACCTGGGTGATTGTTTGAGCCCATATAAGCTCTTTTCAAGCCTGCAAACTGCTTCAGGCTTCATTTTTTCTTCAAAACCAGGTGGTTGATGCATGAAAATTTCTTCCTTCAATTCCCCGTTCAAAAAAGCAGTTTTCACATCGAACTGGGCGATTTCGAGATCATCTGCTGCAGCTAGGGCCAGAAGTATTCGAATTGACTCATAACGAACAACTGGCGCAAACGTCTCAAAATAATCAACGCCTTCCCGTTGTGTGAAGCCCTTAGCCACAAGTCGGGCTTTGTATCGGATGTCCCCACTAGAGTTGACTTTTTCCGTGTATAGCCACCGACATCCAATGGCACGCTTGTCTTCTGGAAGTTTTACAAGTTCCCACGTTTTATTTTCATGAAGAGAGTCCATTTCCTCATGCATTGCGCGTAACCATTTTCTAGCTTCAGTACTTGTAACAGCATCTTCATAAGTGGTGGGTATTGAGCTTACTGTCAACGCATAATCACCGTAGCGAAGTGGCTTCTGTATTTGATTTCTCTCTCGAAGTTGTCGTCCGAGTGCTGGTTGCTGTGTCTCTGTTCTATTCTCTTCGTGCTGTGGAAGTTCTTGTTGTTGTGAAATTGCTGCTGCTTCCACGTCTGGTAAATCATGCTGCCCAAGATCCAGTTCCCCCTGAACTGCTGGTTCTGGTTGATCTTCATTACCAAAATAAAGTACAATTTGATCTGACTGGAACTTTTGATTTTCAGGTTCAACTTCAAGAGAATTTTCATTAAAAATCACATCACAGCTAACATGAATTTTCTGTGTTGCAGGATCCCAAAGACGATAATTCATCGACTCGCCATCGTAGCCAACAAAGATCATTTTTTTACTCTTTGGATCAGTTTTCTGGCGTTTTTCCTTGGGAACATGCAAATATGCGTTACAGCCGAATACTCGCATGTGTTTAACTTCTGGTTTACTTTTAAACCATTTCTCGTAAGGAGTCATTTCTCCAGATTGCTTTGAAACAGTTCTGTTTAAAACATAAGCAGCAGTTTTAATAGCTTCTGCCCATAGCTGTTTTGGCAGATTTCTAGCAATTAACATGGATCTGGCACTTTCACAGAGCGTACGCATCTCACGCTCTGCCCTACCGTTTTGCTCATGGACATATGGAGTAGATAGTTCGTGAATTATTCCCTTGTTTTTCAGGAATGAACTGAACTCATTTGATAGATATTCTCTGCCATTATCAGAGTGAAATACTTTTATGTTATTGCCGGTTTGCTTTGTTACAAAAGCCTCATAGTTCTTGAATTTTTCAAAAACCTCACTCTTGTGGCGCATGAAGAACACGGAGCGGTACCCAGTGCAATCATCCTTACACAGTAAGAAGTATTTTGAGCCGCTTGGTGATGGCACGCTTACTGGACCGCAGACATCTGAATGGATCTTCTCTCCGGGATTCTCAGCTTTTATTTTCTTGCTTGGTGGATGTGATTTGCGAGCATGCTTTCCGAGAACACACGCCTCACAGAAAAATTCGGACTTATCTGTGATTTTTAAACCATTTACTGCATCAAGTCTTTCCGTTGCATTAATGTAGCCGACATTAATGTGGCCTAGTCTTTCGTGCCATAGTTTTAGAGAATTCACTTCCGCGATATTACACTCAGTCTGCATTTTTACCTCAAAAAGCATTCGGAACAACGAACCGTGACGCATCCCTTCTGCTGACAGGGCACCACTACTATCACGAACCTCACAGTACTCACGGTAACTATGGAACGAGAAACTTTTATCATTGATCGCTCCCACAGAAAATAAATTACGTTTCAGTTCAGGAACTAAAAGCACATTTGTCAATGTCCTATCGACCAGCTGATCATGTACTTTTGCACGAATTTTTATTGTCCCGACACCGGTTACTGTTAATACACTGTCACTTGCAATTTTAACGAACCTTATTTTGTCAACCGGTCCAAGTTCACTAAAATATTCATTATTACAAGTCATATGTAAGCTTGCACCCGAGTCTGCTAACCAAACAGAATTGTCGTCATCTGTCGTTTCCGAGAAGAAAGCTGAAATGTCACACATATATGCTGATGCTGACTCATCATTTAATTTCTTCGAGTTCTTAGCTTCGTCTGCTATTCGCTTCTCACATTCACGATACCAGTGACCAATCTTTTTACAATACTTGCATGGATGCTTCTTTTTCAATTCTTCAACCAACTTCGTATTTTTCTTCTTGTCCTTGGAATCATGAGCTTTCTGATCACTTGGACATGGTTTGGACTGCTTCTTTAGTTTCAGCTGTAAGGCTTTTACTTGCAACGCAAGTGATGACGTGTCTTCTGTTTCTGTCAATCGTTTATCTTCGCGAATTATTCTTGAAATCAAATTCTCCTTCTTCCGCTCAGCTTTAGCGGTACACTCCCAAGCCATGGTAAATGCAGAGAATTTAGATGGCAAACAGCTCAGCAATTTTGACATCACGGCAGAATCAGGTGGCTTTTCACCTGCGTCATCCAACTTCTTGCAGATAGTCTCAAATTTTTCTATCTGCATCGCAACAGGTTCTCCATCCTTGATGCGAAAGTCATAAAATTGTTGCCAACAATCTTGTTTCGCATCTTCACTTGTATCACCATACAGCGAATGCAGTTTGTTCCACATTTCTGCAGGACTAGAACAATTAATTAAATTCACATGTAAATTTCTAGCTACTGAATTTAATATAATCATTGATGTTTTGGACTGGCCCCTCTTCCATATTTTCCAGGCAACGAGCTGCGTTTCTTTGTTGGGTTGTGTATCTGTACCTTCCACAAAATCCATCAAATCTTGTGCTTCAAGCACAAACGATACACTGAATTTCCACAATGCAAAATTAGTGCCGTCAAACTTTGTAAGGTCATATGCTTCCTTCTCCGTCATACTGATACCGGTGAATTCAAACAAACACGTTTTAACTAAACCCAAGTCAGAAAAACTACACGTGTAGGTTTTCTTTTTATATCATTCCACAACAACAACTATTTGCTTGCGCAGTGGAAGCGTGCTGGGCCCATAACCTATTGGACTTCTAAGGTTTTATTTAAAATAAATAAAGCCAGCTTTCAATTAAATTATGTTTAATTATTTAGTTTAGGAATGATAATACACACTACAAAACAACCATTCTGTTTCATTACTACTACACCACCGGAAGTTCAAACAATTACATACACGCCCATTTTATTACAGTAAAGGCGGTAAATTCAAAAACAGGAGGAACTAAATAACTCCCAACATACAGAAAATAGGAGAAATTCAAAGAAGTGGGAAGGGGTGATATGTAGGTCAAAAAGTCTTCCCTTTGGGAATTAGGTTTTCTGGGCCCTGAAGAAGCTACATGCAAAATCTGGAAGCATAGGATTGAATTCAAATCCAGTTTTCGATTTTTTAACTTAGCCGCTCGCGCGAGTTTTTCAATTTGTTTATTTGGTCAACCCTGAAGCCGGGCCCTACTAAAAAAGTCTTCCACCCGGATTTTCCCGATGTAAAGACCATAACAAAGTAAATGAACACAAAAGTAAGCATATTGAAGACGTCGAATTTTCCAGATGAGCGATTTTGGAGGTCAAAATTTTCAAACATTGGTTTCGACTAGTGCGCCCTTCCCAATTCGTCTTCCGCTTTGTCAAATGATTACTAGTCACTTTTTAAACAAAGTTATCATAACGGAAGACGTATTTAAATCTGCAAAAAAGTCGATATGCATTTTCCCTTCGTTCTCGAGTGGGCCCCTTCCGATTTCAAAAATATTTGGAATTTGGGGGGTTTTCAAGGGATAGACTTTCATCTCACCAAACGGAAGACGGTTTGCTTCTCGTCGGGTTTTTAAACCCGCGGCTCTCTAGCTAAATGGGTCACCATTGGGATCTCGGAAACTAGGAGCTACGAGATCGGTTAAATGGGCAATGTTGTGCAGTTTTTAGTGCATATTTAAATTCCGTGGAAAAATATTTAAAATTCCGAATAGGATATTTTTTCTCTTTTCAGCAATGTGTTTAAACAAAAAATTATTAAAATATAAATTATTTTAATCCTAAAACAAGTACAACAATGAATAACAATAATACAAATGAAATTTGTTTTATATTTTGTTTTGTTTTATATTTGTATTATTGTTATCTATTGTTGTTCATTGTTGTACTTGATTTCGAATTAAAATAATTTGTATTGCCGAATCGTATTGTAGTGTCTTGAGTGGTGATTTGTTTTTTTTTACTTCTTTCTACTTAAATTTATAACAATAGGTTAGTTACTAGTTAAATCGTTCTCTAAATTATATATTTTAATTTAAGTTTCATCTTTAAAAATAAAGGTTTTTAGTTTGAGCTAAGCTGGGATAAGTAGAAGGGTTAAGTACTACTAACCCAGTTGGTGAATCGTAAAGTTTTAATTTCTAAATTCTACTCGTTTTCGTTTCGATTTTCGCGTCAAACACATTAATTAAAATCGCTGCTGGTGTGAGAAAATTCGTGCCGTTTCCAACTCCAACGTTTTGGACGCTAAATTATCACGAAATTTAAATTTTCCGACAAGTTTAATTTCTTTAATGAAGTCCGACATTAATAATAGGAAATTCCTTGTCGTTGTTACAAGTGCCAGTGCCGGGGATACTAATTTTTCAAAGGGGAGGGAAAATGTAGCTAAAAAAAGATTTGTAAACTGCTAGTTATTTTATTTATTTGTTTACTTTCTTGATTTCAATACCTATATTTTTACAGGGATAATTTTGAAATTTTATTACGAATACCTAGTTGGAAGGAACAGCAACAAAATAAACTCAACAAATTATTTATACAAGAACCAAAAATAGAAAATTCATATTCTTTTCAGAAATATATAACATTGATCTGGTTTTCATATATACTTGCATTTATTGATATATTGCAAAAGTTTTGATAGATTTTTAGAGACGAAACATAAATCTATGTTTCTTTTAAAATTGTATTCAATTTATTATATTTTCATACGAAATACTATTTTTGAACTGCGCTCATATGAGATGCTATGTTCAATATTTGTTACAGCTTTATTAAATTATAGGTATGATATTTAATTTCATGTTCTATGTAAAATTATATTATCAAAACGGGTCAAGTAGTCTTACATACACCACAACCGTAAGTGGTTATTTTAATAGAACGCCCACTTTAAGTAAATTTCGTAACTAAATCATGTTTAGTTTTAGTGAAACAAATTGTGAAAGTTTGTTCAAAATTAAATTCTCAAAAAATAAAAATAGAATTTTTACGAGTCCCGAAGGAACAATTCAGCGCGCCGTTGAGTATTGTATCGCTTAAATCCTTGAATAATTAAAAATAAAACTAATATAAATCACTGAAAACGTTCCAGTTAAGCACAAGTAATCATTTAAGGCGATTCTCTACTGACCGAGAAAAATCAACATGAAATAAACTGTTATTTTAAAGAGGACCACTTCACTTTAAATGGTGTAAGTGTAAAAGGTATAATGTAAGCGGATGAATTTTCATATTATTCAAATTACAAGATAAATATTGTATTATATCATCTTGCTGGCTAAGAATTTTTTAATTAGCTTAAGGGTCCTTTTTACAACAAAATTTTGTGTATCTGGAGGTATCACAGTTTCTAATTAAATAATTATAAATTCATTTAAGATAGACCATTATGTACATACCTCTAGGTTTATGTAGACTTTAAATTTTGAAAACATTATTTAGAAAAATAATATCATTCATTATGGTATGATATATTTTATAAATTATTATTGTTCTATTAAATTGTCATCAATAAGCTTGTTTTTAAAACATGGTTTTATCTTCAAAAATAGTACCTACCCATGTAATTTAAAAATTCCTAAATCACGTTTACCTATTATACTTTTGCGAACAGGGCAGATGCGGATTTAAAAAATATTGGGAGTTTTTCTTCTTTATCTATACATAATAGAGTTGGCACGAATCTAACATATTAATTTTTGGGTAAAAAATGTGATGGATGTTACTGATCTAGATTAATAATATTTATTGCGATGTAGGGTAGGTTGATTCAGGATCAATTTTTCATATTCACATTGACTCTTTTATATACTTCAAGAAACAGATCCAATAGGTAAGCAGCGATATTTTATATATACAAAAAATCTATGTATTAATTGTTAAAATGTTTTATTCTAGTTTTATAATAGGGTAGTTTACCAATTTTTTTTTAAATTTTTTATTGAAACTTCATGTTATTTGAAAGCGATTGAGAGTACTGATAAGCCTTAATTGTTCTTAATAAAGCTGTAATTAATTTTTAAAGTTTGTGTGACGTAGATGTACAACTGAAAATCTTCTCAAACAATGGGGCTGGAATTAAAATGTACTCATGTAAAATCAACTGTTTTTAATGGCCATTTGCACGAGTTCGGGTTAAAACTGATGGTTAGCTGACAATAGGTTAACCTTAACTACTGGTTAAATTTTATTTGCATTGCACAGCATAATTTTAGGTCATAGTTAAATAAATCTATAAATATTAGAACTATTTATTTTAGATCAAAAAATTAATGATATTCTAGTGATGTTTTAAAGAAATATAGTGAATTTTGCAATATTTTTTATATGTAGCTGTTAGAATAGTTTTATTCTGTCGGAATTCTGTATACAAATACAAAATGTTATCAATTTTAAATATAATTCAGTTTGGTTTGACATATAATTATTGACAGATGAAAATTACATTTCTATAACAAGTAAGTTTATGAGTTTATATAATTGCAATAATTTATCTTCAATGTTATATGATGTCATAGAAATATTCTATAATAATTGATTATAGTGCTACTTTAAAGAAAAAAAGTTATAAAGAAATAGTGTAAAATTTGGCATAAAATTCGTAGGTATAAAGTGACATTTTATTTCATCGACGAGCAAAAAGGACAAACAATAATAGCGATGGACATATAATTTGAACATATTTAATGTGTATAACATTATTTTGTTATCATTATTGAGTGTATCAATATATAAGATACTTCAGTTCAGTCTAAAACTAATTTGTTAAACGTAATCTAGCAAATAAAATCATAAATATGATTAGCTCATTTTATCTATTCGTCCTGGTCCTGGTAATCTGTGCAATATAAGTAAAAAATATCAAATATCTCGACATTATCGTCGAAATTTGTAGGTTAACTTCTAGTTATTCACTTAAACCCTACAGAATCCACTAGTTAAAATTAACTAATAATTAGACTGTTTAACCACTAGTTAAGAACCTGTGCAACGAAGTTTACAACATAACCAACACTTTAACTACAGTTTAGCGCTAAACCGAAGTGGTGCAAATGGCCATAAATGTTACAAAATATAAAATATAATTTGGTAGTTTCTTTATTACTGTATGTAAGAATACACTTGAAAATATATTATTTAGATATATAATTTATAAATTTGCCTTCAAAAATTTGATACTGAGTTTTAGTACCACTTATATGATTCGCAGACCTATGTCATTCAACATATCTTGCAATGGGAGTATTCGGTCAAAGCTTATACATTTTCATTACAGATTTAGCAAAAAAAGTATGATTTTATGCTAGCGCGCTAAACTGCACATATTTTACTACAAAATTCGGGCAAGGTACATTGGAATTATCAAAGAATTTAATTTAATTTGTGTTACTTCAATTAATGACATTGATTGGAATGATAACGGATCCACGATATCTACGAAATATATTATAAAATGTCAAATTGGTTAAATATTTTGACAATTATATCGTTTGTCTGTCCCTATGGTTTATATTTATATTTTACGGCTAATATCGAAGACTCAACGAAGCTAAGTCCCTAACGTGTAAAGGTACATTTACAACCAATTTAGACCCTGCGTAATTTTGACTTGAAGTGGAAATTGTGCCGACTTAAAATTTATATCATTTACAACCACTTCGCTGGTAAAGTGAAAATACGACATGCCATCTGTTGTAACATCATGAAATGTTATTTTCTTTGGTAAAATAAGTATCTGTCATATCGCAAATTTGACGTTTGGTAAGAAACAATTTGTCTTGCATCTTGTGTTCAACATAATATCAAATATTTAATTTACGGGCAACGCGACCTTGAAAACGGATGCTTTGATGTCACTTTGACAGTTAGCAAGTGATTTCATACGGTTATTTGTATTTGTTTGGTTTACCTAAGCAACATTATTAGCTTCGTAAGTTTATAAAATCGTAATTAATATTATGTCATAACAGCAGTGAATAGAAGTACCAATCAAAACAACAAAACGGATGGAACGCAACGGACACATGTGAACAGTCTTAATTTCATACGACGTCAAGTTTGCAGCGACGTATAAAACGGAACGGATGAAACGTATGCATGGAAACTTAGCTTAACATTAAAACTAAACTAGAAAGATGACCAACTTCCAACTTTCTTAATTTAATGTTAGTTGGTTTCACTACTGCGCAAGCGCTACAAACGTCACTTGTAGAATTCTTATTTTTCGAGCGTTTTTTTATATGTTTGTTTCTTTAGTTTGCTTGCTTGTTAGCGATTGTTATTGTTTAGTATCAATTATTTATTATATTGACAGAAAAACACAACTCTTACGAATGAAAACAAATAGGTTAACCTATTGATCACATGTGTCAAACTATAGAATGCTTCAATTGCGCAGGCGTAATGTAAAGCCTCATTCCCACCTCTATCATAGTCGTAGTCGTAAGTCGTAGTCGTAGTCGTAAGGAAAACCGACCGTTCCCAGCTCTTATCATAAGGGTAATGTTTTGTTCACAACTAAACTAATAAATGAGTCAAATACATTTCAAATAATTGATAATTAAATTTTACTGTTATATTGGAAACAATACTAATTTGCCCAGGAAGAAAATTATAGTATTAGGACAAATAATAAAAAATAAATGTATACATAAAATGTATTCAATTTCATGTGAACACACCATGATTTTCAAAAATGTGTAATAAGATATATGAAATAAATCATAGTAATATTGAATTACCTTAAAAACTATAAAACATTCAGAAATATTTAAAACAGTATTATTTTTATTCATATTTATATTTCTATAACCTTTCTTTTGACGAGTAGTGCAGTGACAGTAGTGAAACCAGCAGCACTACATATCTCCATCTCTTTCTATTTATGATTACGACAAAAAGTTTGGCAGAGCCAAATCCTTACGACTACGACTAACGACTAAAGACTAACGACTTGCGACTACGACAAGAGGTGGAAACGCTGTAACGTTGTTTCGTATGTCAAACTCTCAAGGTTACGACTAACGACTTACGACTACGACTATGATAGAGGTGGGAATGAGGCTTTAGTCTGCATAAATGCCTCCTCTTAATTTTAATGTTAGTGCAAGTGCTAATGTTAATTTTAATGTTAGTTTTAGTTTGGCTGCATAAATCCACCTTAAGTGGTTAACGTAAGATGTATTTTATACTTGTTATTTATTCAGTAACATATTGAATATACTTTTATACGTTTTGTACCTCCGACTATTAATTTATACTATTTTTCTAGTCTCTACAAGGACCCAATTTATTATTGTAACTCCAATTTGGGTGTTACAAATGCTTGCAACAGTGTGATCGCTCCGTAAAGACTAAAGCTAAGTTTACATGTACCGTTGACACCGGAAAAACGTTCGCCGTTGACGCCGTTCTGTGATTTGATTCGCTGACAACCAACGGCGTGAACGGCCACAACGTCCTGAACGTTGCCGGTCAACGTTGAAATATTTGAACTTTTGCCGGTCTTGACGGCCGTCAGCGCCGTAAAAACATTTAAAACTATGCGCAATTATTTGAAATTCAGAGTGAACTATGCAATAAAAATATTTTGACATTTTACTTTTATTTTCAACGTGCTCAAAATGAACACTACGACACTTGCCTTAATTTATTTATACGTCAAAAAACGACTTAATATAATAGAAAAGCGAAAGCAGCGACGATGGTGGGTACAAATAATTAGACAATTGATTGAAAATGTCAAAAATTAAACGGTCCATGTAGACACATTTATAGTTTTGACGGCCTCAACGCTAACAACGGCCGCAACGTTTGCCGGTGACAACGGTACATGTAAACTTAGCTTAAAGCTAAGTTTACATGTACCGTTGGCACCGGTAAACGTCGCGGCCGTTGATGCCGTTCTATGATTTGATTCGTTGACAACCAACTAACTGACAGCTGTCAAACTGCGTCATTGATTGTTAACGAATCAAATCACAGAACGGCGTTAACGGCAAACGTTTTTACGGTGTCAACGGTACATGTGTGGGAGACTTTACAGTTCAGAGGCAAAGTACGCATTATGCAATAGACGCGAACACATCACTTAAAAATAAATTCCAAATTCCAACCTATTTTCAATTTTTCCCTACCTGTTTATCCCCAGCAGCAAGAACCCTCACGAGTACAGGGATCCCGTTGAGTGGCCTCAGCAGAGCGAAGGGAGTCTGGTTAGTCCTGAGCGCCATCTTCATAGCGTCGGTGTTGATGGGCTCCACTAGGACGCCGTTGGTGTAGCGCACTCTGGTGGGCTGGTTACCAGCTCCGGCAGACCTCGGCGGGCAGTGCTCCAGCGCTGGGGGCTCCGGCAAGGGGGCGATGTTGTCGCCTGGCATGGTCACCCCGTGCTGGTATTGCTCGTGGTTGCGCAGAGCGATGCGCTTGGGGAACTCCATGTTGCATATCTGGCAGCTGTAGCGGGGTTTGTCTGCGCGTTGGTGGGCCTGGGAGGTCAATTTCAAACGAAATGTCAGCAAAATTGAGGATTTCTAACTGATTTTGTCGGATGGTTATTTGGTTATTTTATTGGAGGTGGAATAGGCAACAAGTGCCAATGGAAAAATTAATGTTTAAGAAACTACATTCCATTTCCACTACATTATAGTGTCCATACTGAATAATAGTTATTTACTTTACTAGTGAGCTAAGTAATGCCCATGTCACACCGGCATGGCACGAAGCACGGTGCTTGATGGAACAAATGAATAACGTAAAATTTTTATCGCCGCTATTCTATCGAGCATTTTGACATATGGAAATTTGTTGCTGATTTCACAGTGAGTCCTCAATATAATTTTTGACATTTGGTGAATAATTGATGTAAAAATAATAACAGTAAGTAATTAAATAATAATAATATAACACTTTAAGCTTTTGTCAATATATAAACTAATTATTGATTTAATTAACACAAAAAATTGATGAATTTTCATTCTCAGCTGTCAAAAATAATTTTCTAAAATCTTCAAAGTACGAAGTGAACATAGCAATATACAAAATTTCGTATGGCATTTTGCTATACCGGAGTGACATCCTTTTGACAGCTTTGAACGAAGCAAAATGCCACATCGAGCAACGTGCTTCATGCCACGTCGGTGTGGCATGGGCATAAGGAATTACTCGCGAGAGAAATAATTTTCTCGGGTGGATCATTTCTCTTTCCCACATGTAAAGTATAACGTTTTATCCAACACCTCGTAATAAATGCAAAATTGTATCAACTTAATATAAGTGGGTAATATGTCATTGTTATTTATTTTAGTTTACTTTATTAGTGGGCAAAGTACGAAATTACCCTCGAGAGAAATATTAGCAAACTAGACTGAAGGCTGAGTGAGTTAATTTTTGGATTCCTCTTTGTCTACGTATAAAGTATCACCTTTAAATTAATGCATATTAGGCAATTAAAAACAAGCAACGATGTGATGATACCTAGACTTACTGTTACCGTGTATAAGAAAGTAATAAAAATGTAACAGAAAATAATGGAATTTTCCTGTAGAGGTAAGAAAATTTGAATGCTTGATTTAACATGTAGATGTCTGGTATCTTTGAAATTTACTGATACTTGAACGATACACTTGATAAGATAAACATTCTAATGACATAAACAACAAGAAACTTTATTTTTTTCACGACATGCGGAGAAAACACAATTTTCTTCACGCGAAATAGTGAGGAAAGTAAGTTTTCCCTCTCTAGAGAGGAAAGTAAGCAGTGTTACCACAAGTGTTATTTTACGATGAAATATTTTAAAAATTGTAAGCAAATTTATTATTTTAATGAAAATTCTGATTTTATAGTGATATACTGTAAACTATTATTATACAATTATTATGTTTTATACTTTCTTTTTCTACTATTTCACGATTTTACAACTAAATTTTAATTTGGCATATTAGCTGCATTTCGTTGTTTTCAAACGTCATTCTGACAGATGGCAGTTTTAACCTAACTTCTAGTTATGTGTTTCTTCTACATTTACAATGTTTTTACATATGTCGTGAAAAAAATGTTGTGTCTAACACGAGAGGAAAGCTCTTTTTCCACTCTTGCTCGATTGCCTCACTCGCTTCGCTCGTGACACAAACTTCGAGCTCGAGTGGGAAAAAGAAGCGCTTTCCTCGCTAGTGGAACAAATAACTATTTCACGACATGTGAAGAAAACACAATTTTCTTCTCGCGTAATAGTGAGGAAAGTAAGTTTCCATTTCTAGAGAGGAAAGTAAGCAGTGTTATCAACAGTGTTATTTTAAGATGAAATATTTTAAAAATTGTAAGTAAATTTATTATTTTATTGAAAATTCTGATTTTATAGTGATGTAGGTACTGTAAACTATTATTTTATAATTAGGTTTTATACTTTCTTTTTCTACAATTTCACAATTTTACAACTTAAATTTAATTTGGTATATTGACTATAACGTCAGTTTGATAGATGGCAGTTATAACCTAACTTCTAGTTACGAAAAAAATGTTGTCTAACACGAGAGGAAAGGTCTTTTTCCACTCTCGTTCAATTGCCTTACTCGCTTCGCTCGTGACACAAACAATAGAGCTGACAGCCGCCTGGTTTTGAGATAGTTTATGGTTTCGCCAATGATACATATAGCCAATATTTATCGCTCGGTGTCTAGACCCTCGGCTTTAGAGGAATCCGTACTACCCCACCTTATTTTTAGGGTCAAATTTTAAAGTTAAAATATTTCTGAATCACCCTGTATAAAGACTAGATATTTATATCTCGAAAACTAAGGCAAATATCGATTCCGCGATATACGGCATTGTATTTCTCGCCCTTCAAATACCCTAAAACCAAATTACCCTTGATATCTCAACTCCGATAAACTCGCGCAAAATTACCTCATGTATTAAAATACTCCACCGGGTGCAGTTTTCATGAAGATTTATCGAAGATAGCAAAAATATTAAAGAATACGAAACATTTTTAATTTAAAGTTTTTGAGTTGTTCATATCTTTGTTTTCGAAAATAGATAAAAATCAAAATGAAATAATTTGAACCGAGTTAAATTAACTTGTAACCATATATTTGCAGCTATTTTGTTCTCTAATTTAACATATTCTGCATCTGCATCGAAGTTTGTCTTATCTTGTATGTGGAATAGTCATCTTCTATGACAATACTAGTTTGAAATTCAGAGAGCACAATTCAAACAAAACTATTACTAGAATGTATCGCATTACTACTGCACTCTAAATATGATACGAGTAACTAGTCCTCAGGCATTCCACAAAGAGAAATATGACCCGATAACTGAATCCCTCGCTGCCGAATTAAAATTGTTTTCAAGCTAAAAAGCTCTCTGCTCAATTATTGAGCTTTCTCTGTTATTTTCTTTCTCCGGTGACTTTTAATTTCGCGAGCGATCGACGTTCGAAAAACACGCAGAGTTTTTCTCCGAGGTTTTTCCTATTTTTCATTTGGGTGAAATGGAATTTTTTCTAGGGGTTAATTATATTTTTTCGCGAACTTACCTTCAATTTGTGGCACATTAAGTTCGACATTTGGTTGAAGCCTTTTCCACACACATCGCATTTGTAAGGACGTTCGTTTGTGTGGGTGAAGATGTGGTTGCGAAGATTTCCTAAAACAAACAAAAGAAAATCTAGATAGCACCTTAAATAGATACTCACAAAAATAACTATTTGTAAAATGAGTGATTCTGAAACGAATGAAAGTTCTCTGAGAAGAGCACAGCGAGTTTCGGAATTTGCATTGAGTTTCAGAATCATGTTTTCCGCATGTGTTACAAACAAGATTTTTCTTAAATCGTATTCAAAAACATAATATTAAAAATAAATTTAAGTTTTTGAAACTAAGTACCTACCTAATACATGAAACAAAAATAATTTTTTTAGTACATGCTCTCTAAAATCGTTACTTTGCGAACTGTTTTGAGTTCGCAAATAGTATATTAAAGAACTAATTTTATAAGACATCATTTTTTCGCATGCGTCCAAATTTAGTAAAACGAGCCCCGGTTGTCACAAGTCGATTTAGGAAAATTTATGTGTGCAACGTTTTTGTTGGTGACAAGGTGACATTAATATTGCCATTTACTTAACTGTCACTTTCACTGTAAAAGTATATAATTAATGAACTATTCTTCTAGGTGATAAGTGCAACCAATATAGAAAATATTAAACTTATAATTATGTTTTCTATTACTAGATTCATTAATTTCATTGAATAAAAAGTAATTAATTATGCAAATCATATTTAGAGGTTATACCGAAATTTGTCAGTTCTGAGGTTTGACGTTTGACATTGACATTGAAGTAAATGTCATCTGATACTACCGATACCAACCTTCTAAAAAAATATGTTGCGTGTCACAAAGTGAGCTCTGGCGACATTGAGTTACGTTTCACAACGTTAACTTTGTGAACGCCAAATAGAAAAATAATATTTTAGGGGATCCAGTCCTTTAAAATAACATAACTTAAGGCAATGAGCTGTTATTTACATTTTATAGACGACCTATATAAAAAATGAAAGATATCGCGGCAGCAGCCTACTGGGGAAAGCTGAAAATATCATGAAATAGCATGATTTGAATATCGTGCTAGCACGGTTTGGTTATATCGTAATAATGAGACCAAATCAACATAGCCAGGCAGCTTTTGCTTTGTTTATTGATTGTTTGATATAACAGTAGAAAGTAAATATCATATTGCTCGTGTGTTGCCTCACTCGGTTGCACCTCGTTCGCCAGACTTTACACTCGCACGACATTTCTCACTTTTGATTCTCGTTATGAAATATACTATTTCCGCAATAGTGCGGGAAATAGACATTCTGTTAATCAAAAATTCAAAATTCTAGCACTAGTGCGGTTAATTTAAATTTTTGTTTTATTTAATTATTGTGTCATGTAAACAACCGTCATGACCCACTTGACCAAATAAAATTCCCAGAACATTTCAAGAATGTTACTTGCTATATTTGCCTACTAATATCCTATTAATATCCTTGCGATTGCTAATGTCCGCCCTTAGTAACATTGTCTATGTATTATCCCAATGTTAGTAATTTAGTAATAATATATCCCAATTATGTGTCGCATGTAATTCTCTGAGATGTTTGTATTGAGTATGTAATAATATTTGATCGTACTCAGGGGATGTGGGGATGTGGCTAAGATAGACTAACGTAATATAATTTAATGTACAAGAATAAGATATTTTTAAACATCCCATGGACTGCATGGACGATTCATGTTAAGTGGGGATGTTTAAAAATTAAAAAATTAAATCAAGTTTTCGACGGTTTGTATGTAACTACTAGGATGGCTTTGCATTCATTTCAGAATCACTCATTTCCAACACTTGTTACAAAAATAATTATTCCTGCACTCATTTTTAGTGTCAAAATGTCTATTTCCCGCACGATTGCAAAAAATATATGTTTCGTAATGATTGATTGTTGGTTGAGCTTGCATATTTTAATAGATACAATCTTAAAAATGTGTAAATTTTTGTTTTGCGAGGTTTGTGCAAAACTTTTTCAGGAAAATGGCGTGGCTTTTATACAAATACTTACCTAACTATTGCATTATTTAATAAAAAATTTCGCCGTAAATAATGAAAGCATATAATGAAAGAAAAGCTTGTTCATTATAACATAAATCTTTTGTTCTGAAATTTAAAGCAAAAAGCATGTTAAATTGGACTTTGTTATGACCATGTGTATTATGTATGTTTAACAAATATGTACGTATAAAGGTTGTGCTTACTCGGAGTGATATTTAATAAACAGCTTGCAGTATTTTGTTAATTAAGTGTAATATATCTTCAATTGCTGAATTTTACATAATTTTTTTTTCAGTCAATTGATTGACTTTTTGAAGGAAATGTTTTAAAAGCCGCCTTCCGATAATTGTAAATAATTAATTTTATGACACATATAACTATTTGATAATATTTGTGATGTCCTGTGTGTAAAATAATTTTATAAAATTAATTTGAGTAGGTATTTTAAAATTAATATTCCTTGACTGCAAAGAATTTCGAAGCCTTGTTTTGCTAATACCCTTAATTTTCTAAATAAAATTTTTGATGAGCTGAATTGTGTGCTAAAATTTTAATATTTCGTTAAAGAAATGTTCAACTGGCTAAAGAAAAAGATAATTAAAGAAATTGTTTTGATCTTTTTCTTCTTTACTTTCGTAATCTTTGCAAGAGATTTAAAGAAAAAAATATTAAATATTTCGCAACAGAAATAAATTTTGAATGGATGCTTTCATTATTTGGTAATGTATCTGAAATAAAGATTATTAATGAAAACGTGGTCTGAACATTTCTACATAAATCATGTCAAAAAATAAAAAAATAATTAATTATGCTATAGGTAGGTACCTACTATTATAGTTATTTACATTATAAGTGCGGTAGGATTAATTTTACAACACGACGTTCTATATTAATTTACGACGCGAAGCGGAGTGCTTTAATAAAACCGAGCATTGTACAAATACCTACGCACACATTATGTATTATATTTTTTCTCCGACATACCTATTTATTTAATATATCGTATTTTCTATGTGAGTGAGATGTATTTGACATTTGCATTAAAATTTCCATTTGTCAAGTAGCCTTGAAATAACTGCTCTGAGATGTCGCCAGTAAATGTCACATTTAAAATTAATCTGTTTATTTATTTCAGACTATTGAACAATAAATTGTGTAAAGTAGAATTTTTGTAGGCTCTCTTTTTTACTTTAAAGTTATCTTTTTATTTAATGACATGTTAAAGAAATAAAATTCGGTGCGTATTAACGAACCATTTGCGGAAATATCTTATAAAGGAGACAACATATAAACAAACCTATTGGGAATGGGTTCAACACCAGAAAATAAAATTCTAGAATATTCATACACAGGAAAATGCTACACCAAAAGAAGCAAATCTAGGAATATAATAAAATGTATGTAATAAAATACCTTCAACAAAAGATTGATTCACAGGAAATTTCAAATCTAGAAATTTAGATTCGGCATAAATGCAAACACAGGAAGATACAAATCTGGAAAAGTTGTAGTTAAAACTGAGTATGTGGGACTCAAAAATGGTATTGGGTTGCTCATTTAGTTCAGTTCAATCTAATTTGTATACTGTATATCCCCTTTGTATTGGTGAAACAAAACTATTTTATAGATTTTCATCTTGTGTTTGCATTTATGCCGAATCTAAAATTCTAGATTTGCATTTTCTGTGAATATAAGTCTAATCAAGGCAGTAGCTATGCGGGTTTATGCACGGCATGCACAGCTCTCTGCATGTGATGACGTATGAACCCGGAGTTCCGTGGTTCAAGTCTCCCGGCCGACAGTGCGAGATTGTCTAAAAAACTCTCCGTTGCCGCCTTCAAAATGTCGTCGCACGGATTGAGGTTCTGACTGCACCAAGTTGAATTGGTCGAAGTGGTTGGATTCCACTATAATACAAATCTACCATTCTGTAATTGGGAGCAAATCCTGTTGAATGGTTACCATCAAAATAAAAATAAGACATTAAATAATGCAGGATTTTATTATGTAATACATTTTCTAGATATGAATCTTCGTGTGCATGCATTTTCCTGTGTATGAATATTCTAGAGTTGTATCTTCTGGTGTTGAGTGGCCACCCAACCTATTATCAACGATGGTTTAACGTCGGAAATTGTAAACCACCCACTTACCTTTTTGGTGGAAGGCCTTGTTGCAAAGATGGCATCGGTGGGGTTTCAACCCAGTGTGGGTTTTCCGGTGACTGATCAGGGTCGAAACTCGATTGAAAGTTTTCCTGCATATTTCGCAGACGTACGGACGTTCCGCAGAGTGGATGGCTCGGTGTTGAGACAAAGTTGACATTTGCCGGAATGCTGGAGATGGGAATACATGGAAAATGGTCATGGATATTATGGAAAGATTAGGGATTTTTAAATGCTTTGGAAATATACACCTGAAATACACACTTCAATATCTTTATCAGGAATATACTGAATACATTAAAATTTATTAAAACACTAATGAGCATTTATATCATTCATTCTTTTCTCGTGAGTAATTGTCTGGCATTATTATGGAGATCATTTAATTAATATTTTTATGGTCTGTTCACATGAGGATTCTATGAAGATTCTTTCAAGATTCAGAATCTTGGAAAAAAATAAATTGACGGTTTTGAAGCAATCAATAAATTATAAATTCTTCTTTTCCAAGACTCATTGAAGATTCAATTTAACGCCACTAAAATAGACCACAACGGTATAAGTCCCTAAAGGCCCTGTTCACACGAGGATTCTATGAAGATTCTTTCAAGATTCAGAATCTTGGAAAAATTAAATTGACGGTTTTGAAGCAATCAATAAATTATAAATTCTTCTTTTCTAAGACTCATTGAAGTTTCAATTTAGCGGCACCGCAATTAACAGGTAATTCTCACCGAAAATATTTTTTTCAAGATTCAGAATCTTGAAAGAATCTTCATAGAATCCTCACGTGAACAGGGCCTTAGGTACCATTGTGGTCTATTTCAGTTGCGTACCCAGACATCAGTCTTGGGGAGATATGAAAATAAATATGATTCTTTATAATAAAAACAAATTTTGTTCAACACGCGTTGGGGAGATATGAAAATAAATATGATTTTTTATAATAATAAAAACAAATTTTGCTCAACACGCGTTGGCGGATATCTTGCAGTTCTTTCAGCGGTAGTGATGTGATTTTACAATAATATTGAATTGTATGATAATAAAAAACGCCACAGGCGAAATTTTGTAGTTAAAAGTCAAATACCTTAAAATGAATTTTCAGAGATAAATTACAGTACGCTTTTTCCCTCTTCTAGGTGCAAAATAATTAAAAACTATGCGAAGTTGTGTATTTTATAATTCACCATTTAAAATTTTACATTGGGGGACATAACCCCCTTATCACTCCATCCGTAAGTACGCCACTGGTCTATTTAATTCAAAATTGAAGTACGTACCTATTTTAAAGTTTTATTAAAAGTTTGCAGGAATGTTTGTATTAAAAATTTCACATTAATTTCTAATAAAGTTATTATATAATGAGTTAATATAATAATTATTTAATACGTAGGTAAGTGTAAAGTTAATTTTTATACTGCTGTAGGTTTTGAATTTATTTGCCTTTTGCATTTTGTGGCTCAAATTAACTCAATCTAAAGTTTCTAATTATAACTTCCGAAAATATGAAAATTATTTGAATTTAATTACTACTTCCCAAATAATAATTACAATACTTCCTTACTTCGTACAAGGAAGTAAAAATATCTGTATGATTTTTAAAATCTCTATTAAGGTTGTTGCCTACCGAAACTAGCGACATCGGACGGTAGACGTCATGAAGTGTAACTTATTTTGGATAGGGTAAAAAAAAGTAAACAAATTTGGCATTAGCGTACCTCAGAGGCACATGTCTGTATTATAGTATTAGTGAGGAAATAAGTTTTACGTTTGAAATGCCTGGCAAATAGAAACATCGTTGCCTTTTTGATATTTCATAACCTCAATTCTTTGATAAATTGACTTTAAAATTAAATATCATTTTTATAAAACTGACGATTCCTTTGAAAATTTGATACAATCTTCTGCTGTATTAAATTAATATTGTGTTGTTTTTCGTTAAAATGTCGTCTGGTTTAGATACACTAATTTAATAACTCATGACTTCAAGTCACCTTCCTTCGCTTGCAATGTACAAGAGGTCAACTTTACATCTCCATAGTTATCAAAAGAAACTGACGTCTGTCCTAACAATTTATTTTAAATTGTATTATTATCAGATTCAGATAAATGTCCTATAAAATTTTTATTTATTTCTGTTATCGATTTTGGCGGGCAACAACCTTAAAATAAGGATCATAAGGGTTAGCAACCTTCAATTCATGGGTATTCATATAGTTTTAGTAAAGAGTACACGACAAGAGAAAACATTGTGCAAGTTAAACTGGAATGTATCAGATTTAATTCGATCCTGAGTTTTCAGAACCACAGGTGCACAGCGCACAGGTAGTCACATAACATACTCGGCTATTCATCCCATGTAAATTTGAAATAAAATTGAAAGGAGGCACAAAAATACGTTTTTATTTTATCTTTTTAGACTTTGAAGTTTGAAATATACAAATAAATGCAGGTACTATAAGGTGGAACGATATTTCCCAGTTGCAAAGATAGATTTTCTTGCTCTCGATATACAAATAAATTTAAAATTTTGCCAGTGCTTCGCATTTATCCCTTTTTATAAAATTGTATCAAAATTTCATGTTCATATTTTTAAAAACAAAGGTTTCGAGTTTGAGTCTGAATGAAGTAGACGAGCAGTTAAGGATCTCGTCTCCGTAACAGAAAATTAATTACGTGTTTAGAGGTGTAGCAGTTTCTGCTTTACTCATTGCATATTATAAATTTGAAGGAAAAACAGGTAAAGTTTGTACAAAAATATATCGTTACAGCTTTGCCTTACTAAGCTTGCGGAATGCCGCACACAGCAGGGAGTAGCACTACCTGGCGAGAGGGGTAGGATTAGCAAAATTTGAAATACACTGGTTTTTCATTTCAATTCATTAGACATTTTAAAATTTCTATTAGTAATGAATTCCGAAAATCAAATAAGGGATTTGATCTTTTCGTCAAATTAAGAAAAAACAAGATTAGTGAGAACATCTTGAGAGAATTAAGATTTTTAAATTAAATAAAATTAGAAAATATTTAATACGTACCTGTTCTTTCAACGCCATAAATCAAGCTGAAATCCGCTTAAATGTTTAACAATAGGCCTGCTGTGAGGGCCATAACGATATACCTTTGGACATACTATACTAGATGTTTGTGAAAGAATTAATCAAGGTTTATGCTCAATTAGAATTCTTAACAAATCTTTGAAATCCATATAAAAAATTAATGAAAAGTGTGTTTTAAGCAATAATTTATATGCTTTATCTTATTATTAAGAGATTTATTAGAAAAAGTAACTCGGCATAAAGCAAGTTGCATTCTTAATCTGTAAATAAATTTATGAAATTTAGCTTTATCTATAAAACTTCGTGAGCATTTTAGAAATTGCTAGATTTCTATGCATTAAAATAGGACACGTGGAGTCGATACCCTTAAAGACTAATGCACTATTATTTTAGTGTTAAAAGTGAGTCAAAAATCTGTGAAATCTAATTAACAACGTTCAGTTTCCCTGATCGGTAATACGCTATTTACATATTCGATTGGTCGAATTCGTTTCGCATTCCAGTCATATGAAAACTCATCAAATGTCAATAATAATCATATGCAAATCAAATATGACGCAGGCAAATTGGAAATAAAAAGTTGCGGATTTTTGCAAACGCGAGAATGATTGCAAATTGCACCAGCTGCGCTTGGAGTAATTGCAAACTTTTCGCATTTTTCACAAAATTGAATGATCAATGTGATAATGATGCCTTACCTTTTCCGCAAGTGTTGCATTGGAATTTTCTTTCGTCGGTGTGGGTGGGCAAATGGCGCATCAAGGTGTATTGGTGACCGAATTCCTTTTGACCTTTAATTAAAAACATTTTAGCCACAAATCAACGATAAAATTTCGGAAAAACTTACATATTCCGCATTCCCAAACCTTGATATGCTTGCCATCACGAACGATGTATTTCACAAAATGAGATTGTTCCATTTTTACCGATTCCGTTTTGCAGGGTATCGTCAATTCCATTGGAATTTTGTTAAAATCGTTTAGCAAATTCTGCAAGATACATTTATAGATAATTTGAAGTGTTTTTAAACATGAATTCTCAACGAAGGGGTGGACATTTACAACAGAAAATAAAATTATTCTAGAATATTCATGCACAAAAGAAGATTCAAATCAAGAAAATTTATACGAATTAAAATAACTGCATTAAGCGGCGTCTACGTTTTTTTCCGAATTGGAAGAATACTCTCGATTTTACTTTTTTTTTCTCTTCCACTCTTTTCTCCAGTACTACGGGTGCTTGAAACCAGCCTGAAACTCGAACTTTACCGCATCCTAGCAATGCAATGTCATTTTGAAGTTGAAAAATTCTGTAAAAGTGTTTTCGTTGTGAGTAAACTGTTAGTTTATTATTGACTTCAAGATAATGTTTATATTAACATAAAAATAAATTTCTATCAAGAAATGTAAGCCTATAAATTTTGCATAAAGTGGATATTTTTCGGAATTTTTAGACGGGCCTCTTAAGACTATACACTTGAAATTGAAAATAGGATGCTACAATATTCAAGATTGTGACTTTGTTTTTGAAATCTATCTACTCATATTTGAAATGTAAGTTTATAAAGACTGTCCCTAATGCCCATGTCACACCTGTAATACTTGTATTATGTATGATGAAAATTGTCGTGTGTGACGAAAATATCTCGCCTGATTGTAACACTTGTATGATATAAATAATATGAAAAATTATATAAATTATTTGGAGTAACAAACAGTTTCGTCTGATTCGGTATGACGTGACGGAAATAGCAGCGCTTCTATTTTTCGTCATACACAGGTTTGATCATACATGATACAGTGTATTACAGGTGTGACATGGGCATAAGGTGCCACATGACGATATTCTTGAAACACCTAATAGTCTGCTGCTAATTAATTAGTGAAACCCGGTGAAATCAATCAATTTCGTCAATTATAAAATAGGTATTTTTATTGTTTGACTTTATGTGGCACTCTTCAGAACATCGTAAGGAATCGGTTATATCAAACAAAATTTAATTGCATGCATTAATAAAGTAAGAATCTTGAATATTAAAATGCAAAAAATAACTCTTGTTGTTGTCACAACAATGTATTGTATGATTTTTTCGATGAAATAATGTTTGGTCATTAGTCATGTTTTTTATTTTGAACAATAAAGCCAGAATTGCAGAAATTCTGATGCTACTACCGTGGCAAGCGTAGTGCTAAGATTCATTCACAGGAAAATGCAAATCCAGAATTTTAGATTCAGCATAAATGCAAACATAGGAAAATGCAAATCTAAAAAACTAGTTTGTGTCTTCAACACAAAGAAGATACACAAATTATGTTGAACTGAATTAGGTAAATGAACAATCAAATACCATTCTTGAGTCCCATATACCTACTAGATTTGCATCTTTCTGTGTTTGCAAGTCCAATCTAAAATTCTAGATTTGAATTTTCCCGTGAAACAATATTTTTATGCAGGCAGCAACTTGGAGTTATCAGTTTAACCGGCTGCATCATGTTATGACATATGTCACTATTTGAAACCCGGCCGTCTTTAAACTGAAACTAATATTTGTACTTTTGCTGCACATAAATCAGACAGTAATATTCAAAGCTGGTAAAAAACGCTAAATTGTAATTAAGACACGCAAAATAACTGAAACCTTCCATACATTTGATTTGAATTTAGGGTTTCGCGCCAAACGTGAATCTTAACCTCACTAACGTGGTCTATTATATAAATACGTAAGAAAAACGTAAAGTTGAAATCATTTCAACAGTATCTCTTAGTTTGTTTTGGAAGAGTCTCTTTATGCTTACGCTTGCGCACATTGTTAGTTCAGCCTTAAAACGTACCTGGTTATTTTCAATTGCCATGTTATCCGAAGTATTCATGATCTCTTCAGAGCCGAGATTATAATCCATAACCGGATTTGCAAGTTCTTCCATTTCATTCAGTATTAAAACGTCGTTATTCTTCGATTCTGCCTTTTCTTCCTTGATGTAAATGTCTTGAATGCTGGGCATAGATAATCACTGGTAAGTTTTAGCACGACCGTTAGAAGGGAAAGTGTTGCAGTCGTAGACAACCCACAATACATAACGTATATTATTTTATTCAAATTAATTATTAAATTAATGATTCTAGCGGTTGTACAATATTTAATTTATTAACGAATTCAGATTAAAATTTAGTTTGCAAATTAATGTCATTACTGATCCCCTTCCCTCTTCAAAATATTATTATGTTTATCATGCATATAATAATTATTTGCATGTAATTATGTAATGAAATCCACGAATAATTAGTTTAGCGGTCATATTAAAATGCGTTATGAGGGTTTAAAGTGTTTTTGTTCGTTTGAAGTGGACATCCCCAGAGACTTGTAAGTGTCATGCATGTATAATTTTTACTTTGTGTGTTTTGTTGATTAAATTACCTGAGTACAGCCCTCTCACTGTTGTAAGGGTCGTTAACAAGTCCTAACTGTTCATTCGGCATGTTTTCTTTCAGTATTTGACGAAATATCAAGTGAAATGTCGGAGCACGTAACGAAACCGGTCACTATTTTGCTTAACTGCGTGTATACATTGTTGCAGCACTACTCTCTTCAACCGCCATGCGCAATTATGAAGAAAATATTTTAATTGACACATTTTTAAAAGTTTTTTGACGTTATAAATCGTTGTTTAAATTTTAAAAACAATTAGATATAATTATCTAAACAATTTTTTGTTAAAAATAAAAAGAAAGTATAAACAAAATTTTCCGAATTTCGTATATTTTTTGCGTTCCAATTTTTCCCACCAATGCCTGCTGAAAAAAAAATCGGTTTGCGTAATCGAAATTTAATTAATATCGTTGTACAAATTTGATCTATTATTAATTACGCTGGGTGATTAATTTATATTCCTGGAAAGGTGACAATTAAAACGAATTATCCATAAATAATAATTATTAATATTATGAGTTATTGAGGTACAAAATAAAACTAGTATTATTGATAAAATATGTATTTACAATTTTTAATCACAATATACAATTCATATTAATCATGTTAAAAATGATTTCGTTGAATAAAACCTATAAAGATTATTTTTTAAGTCGGCGAGCATACACACATAATTAATGGCAGTCGTTATAGTCATTTCATTGCAAATATCCAGTAAAAGCTTCTACAATTTGCGATAATTTAAAATTTTAACAATGATATTTATTTGATACATTATGATACGTATATTTTTCATTTAAATCTTATATTTTATTCAGTAGTTATTAAATAAATTTTGATTGTTTGGGGGTAACGTTATTAAACAAATTTAACAATTTGTACTTGAAGGAAGAAATCATAGATTTATAAAAAATAGATCATCAGTGACATTATTAACAAAAGCTGACTACTTTGTAAAGAAATAGCATTACTTATTGTTGATTTCAAAGCTTTGTCCCTTTCTTTAAACAAATCTTTCGCCAGCATTCTCATTTTGGTGTTACGGTCATCAAAAGTAGCATTTGTAGAGTTAGTTGGCACATGAACATTACAGTAATCTTGATCACAACACGACACACAAATCTACAAAGTGATAAACCAATTTAGCATCAAATATCTCTGTCTATTTGTCTTCTTCTCACCAGTTGAGTATCGATGCTGACGCATCCCACTTTTGAGGCTTGGCATTCAATTTCTGTAACGCATTTTTTATTTACTAAGACGCTTGTGCCATGGGAATCCATTATATGTAAAGTGTGGCAAAATGTTTGGCCTGAAAAATAGATGGTACACATTGAAATGCGCGCCCGGAAGAGGAAATTCATCAACAGGAGTGTCACAGTGACATCTATTAGTTCTAAACTGAACAAACAATCAACAGAACACAGAACAGAAATATTTTACCAGCTGTGCATGGACGGTCAATGGCGTACTGGTTGCACACCAAATTGTCCGACACATTTACACACATGTAACATGTGACTGAATATGACGCTGAATTTGAGTCTTCAGGGCTCAAGTCTTGATCAATGGCATGCTGGTCTTGTTGTTTCATCGCACTTGCTGGATTTGTGACGAAGATACAACCGAGCAGCATGGACAGTCTCAACATAGCAGTCTGCAACAGAAAAGAAGACCAAGATTTTAGTGTGTGATCAATAAAGTATTTTTTTATTGTATTATTTGTATCTAATCTAGGATAATTAATGAAACACAATCTGAAAATTCGATAGTACACGAGTAATAAACTTCTGGATATAGAATAGTACATATGACGTCACAGAACATTAAAATAGCTTTCCGATAATAAGCTAAAGCTAGTTTTTATAAACTTAAGTAATATATTTCATTATAAACAGTTATTGTGTTTATTAAGTTATTGGAAGTGCAGCTAGATAGGATGACTTGTTGAAGTGGATTGTTAATATAATAGGTAAAGTATTCACATAACCGAGCGCGAATTTAATTTTTATGAACATGCAAATGAGGTACCTGCTGCCATCTCTTAGCACCATGATGAATCAGTGATGCCAGATCAGGTTTTTAAAAATCAGGATATAACCTTTAAAATTTTTACGAGATTTAAGAAAAAATCAATAGATTTTTCAATTAATATTTCGCATTTCTATGTGAAATTTTATGAAATTATTTGTATATAAACGATCACACATCACACACAAACTGTCATAAATGAGTTATGCCAAATGTGTCAAATGTCAACAAACAAAAAACAAATCAACAGTAAACAAGTAAGTGCAAGTGCACTAGTCACTAGTGGGAAGTTAGCTCTTAACGTCTAATGCCCTGTTCACACGTTGCTACTTTGAAGACGCATACGTGCTACTGTAGCATGAAAAGCTTCGAGCATATACTGACTAGAGGCCGCCTTACGGCGTTTGTTGTGATCGGAAGATATGCGATAGGGGAGATTTGCGGGGTCGGAAGCCGTGATGTATTGAGGGATGCGTAATTTCTTAATATTATTCCACAAAGTAAAATAATACTCACAAAACCTCGTTAAACTGTTCACAAAGTAAACGCAGAACTTAGGGTTATAGTAAAATGACATGTGTGACAAGAAGTAACAAAGAATAACAGCAAAACGCTGCCCGCAATACACCATGACTTCCAGCCCCGCAAGTCCCCCCTCCTGCATATCTTCCGATCACAACAAGCTATGCATTGGTATAGGGAATTACTTCTCTAGTCAGTATATGCTCGAAGATGAAAAGAAATTCAAATCGAAACAATTACCGCAAAAAAATCGCTATCTACACACACAACGATCAACGCTGTGAAATTATCAACGAGTAGTTCTTGATACTTTGATGCTACAAATTAGCAGCGCTGCTATTTGACAAGCGACTCAGAATTTTTCTTGCTACAGTAGCACGAATGTGTCTTCAAAGTAGCAACGTGTGAACAGGGCATAAAGTTAATAAAATAATCAAAAACTTAAATTGCTTTTCACTTCAGAACTAAAAATGCAACATACTATAGGCGGTTTGCATATGAGTAGTCAGCGCCGCCCTGGCGGGAAAAAATGCATTCATATTATGGTAAAGCCTTTGACAGTTCGACAGTTGTACTGTTTCAATTCAAGCAGTTCTGTTCTAAGGTTCCATAATAAGATGGTATGAGACGAGAGATGTAAAATTTGGAGTAAAACGAATTTCGTAAGTAGATACCTACATAAGTGTAAATATATTTTATCACGTTTTATAATCTATTTATTAATTGTATTTTGAGAATTGACGAAAAGCGCTGGGAACCAGTGCTCATTTTATTGGAAATGAAAAATCGGAAATGAATTAAACATTCAAACGTGTTGTATACCTAATACTTTTGCCGAATCTCCCACTAGAGGCGCTCATGCTCGATATATGCAAAACGCCTATTGACGGCATCTGTTAGGAATTTTAAAAATGAGATTATTATTGTGCTACAGTGCTTATCACACGGCGGAATCTCAGGTACCTTTCCTGAAACGGCTGAAACAAGTTGTAGTTTCCCTCGGAAAATATAGAGATGGCATTTTATCAAAAAATGCGAAATAATTGTAAAGTATACGTTATGAATTTTGTTCATGTTACACATTGTTACCATTGTTACATTTGTAGTTTCCCTCGGCAAATATAGATGACATTCTTTCATAAATTATCGGTAAAAAAGATAATTATTTTATCAAAAACTGCGAAATAATTGTCTTTCATAAATTATCGGTAAAAAAGATAATTATTTTATCAAGAAATGCGAAATAATTGTAAAGTAGGCGTTATGAATTTTGTTCATGTTACACATTGTTACATTTGTAGTTTCCCTCGGGCCTCGGCAAATGTAGATGGCATTCTTTCATAAATTATCGGTAAAAAAGTTAATTATTTTATCAAAAAAATGCGAAATAACTGTAAAGTAGGCGTTATGAATTTTGTTCATGTTACACATTGTTACATTTGTAGTTTCCCTCGGCAAATATAGATGGCATTCTTTCATAAATTATCGGTAAAAAAGATACCTAATTATTTTATCAAAAAATGCGAAATAATTGTAAAGTAGGAGTTATTAATTTTGTTCATGTTACACATTGTTACATTTTTAGTTTCCCTCGGCAAATATAGATGGCATTCTTTCATAAATTATCGGTAAATAAGATAATTATATTATCAAAAAATGCGAAATAATTGTAAAGTGGCGTTATGAGTCTTGTCATTTTGTTCATGTTACACATTGTTACAATAATAAATTATCGGTAAAAAAGATACCTAATTATTTTATCAAAAAATGCGAAATAATGTGAAGTAGGTGTTATGAATTTTGTTCATGTTACACATTATGTTACATTTCTAATTTTGACATTTTCTTAATGCAAGTATTTTCTTCACTTTATAACTCATTTTGACTACAAATGATACTGTAAGTAATTATTTATTATAAATAACAAAACTGCACATTAACATTTCGTTATTTGTTTCTGTAATTTTTAGATATATTAAAAATAATTGAGAATTTCATTTTTATAACCATGCAAATGTTGCAAACAATGCAAATGAGGTACCTGCTGCCATCTCTTATCAGATCACCATGTTGAACTATATTAAAAACGGTCATTTTTGCACATACAACCTGTATCAAAAAATCTTGTTTATTAAAAAAATCTTGTGCGTTAAATTAACTTAAAACAAAATTTAGTTTATTTAAAAAAAATACGCCTAATTTAATAAAAGTAACGTATAGCTCATATAGTACGCGAGTTACGAGTAATCACAAATGGGCAATTTTACAAAGACATCAAGAGGTAGTTTTTATTTCTAACAATAACGAGACTGTCATCTTCGCAAACACTGAAATATGGTGTAATAAAGCTTGTCTTATACGCTGAAAAAAATTTCTCATTTATCATTCCCAAATTTTCATAAAATTCTGAAACACATGGAAAGAACAAATTCATCTTTTCTGTGTCTGTTTAAAAGCGAGTCATAAGTTAGTAGAAAGAAGCGGAAGAAGAAGGGTTTATGGGCTGCACAGTCATTTGTTTAAAGAGTCACGCTATGCGCGATGTTCTCTTGTTTCACCGGATGTGGAGCCGACAACTCCGGAAGAACAAAGGAATTTTTGCTTTGAAACTTGGCGCGAAATAAAACAGTGAGAGAAATTTGTTTTTGATGAGAAGAATTTATAAAATAGCAATTACAGACGTTTAAATAGTTGCTAAAACCACATACTCGGAAAATAAACAATTTCTTGGGAGATGTTTTCATCCCTGAGGGCGCACGGCCGACAACTTTGCGGTAATGAACGTTCCATCTAGGGAGTTCTGCTCTATGTGGACCAGTAGCTAACTTCACAACTAACGAGCCAGGCATGTTGAGCTAATAGGCCTTCTGTGTGAAGTTACTGCATGTAAGACGAGATTGTTGTGATTGTGCACAACCACTTAAAAGGAGAATAGTTCATAAACAAATTATTTCCACGCTGGATAAAAATTGCCTCGTTTATCTTGATTGTATTTAATCCAAAAATAAATTACTTAAAGTACGAGAACTTGCCCTACGTGCAACAAAGTAATTTTTATCTTTTTGCGTCTTACGAGCGTGGAAATAAATCCTACTTTTTACGATACAAGCAGAGATATACTTCCATTGATCCGTTACGGGTTACGCTGTAATATCTTACTCCTGGATTCATTAAATGGGTTATCACTAACGCCTTTTGAAAATATCTTTTACACCCTAACAAACTAAATTAAATGTTAACGTGAACATAATCTAAGTTACAAAGTTAGGTACGTTAGGTAATTCGTCCTGTGGTGTACTCATCCTTAGAGAATTTTGTACAGGGCCGAAATAAGCATATTTTACATAAGTATGTAACACTATTACAACATATAAATTAAATTGTAAGATCAAACTAGATTTTATTTGTGCTAATCATTTAAGTAATGTTTAAAAACAATAAAAATAATGTATCATGTTTTAATTTGAAAAAAAAAATTTATTACCTACCTATATAATTATTTTAGATATTTTTGTTTTTCTCATAACTGAAAGCAGATATATTTCGATATTTTACGATTTATTGAGCTCTTTGTTTATTTCTTCAAATAGGGGTACTTTATCATAGAGGCAAATTAGCAATCCAGTCAATTATATTGAAAGGAGACCTCAAAAATGAGTTATTGCCATGAAAAAAGTTTTCAAAAAGTTAATAGTCCTTTATATTAATTTGAGATTTTACGTTTCGATACATCTACGTCACAATAATGCTTTTCACGTGTATTCTTACTTACAGTAATAAAGAAACTACCAAATTGTATTTTATATTTTGTAAAATTTAGAAACAGTTGATTTGACATGAGTACATTTTAATTCCAGCCTCATAATTTGAGAAGATTTTCAGCTATACATCTACGTCACACAAACTTTAAAAATTAAGTACAGCTTTATTAAGAACAATTAAGGCTAGTCAGTACTCTCAATCGTTTTCAAATAACATGATGTTTCAATAAAAAACTTTTTTTTAAATTGATTCAATTCCTGCATTTTTGGGAAAAAATATTTTTCATTAGTACCTATACGTGCGTCAACAGAAGTTCAAATATTAAAATTTTAGTAAAAATTTCCCAGTATTAATAAGTGAGATAAAATTTTGCCATTTAACATTTAACTGACTATCGGCAAATGATGAGTTTAATGTTTATAAATCCCATAAAAGTTTGTATTAAGGCGCTACATGCACTTGTAAATCCAGAAGATTAACAATTTGAACGATTCTGACTGTATTATAAAAAATTTCAAATTGATATTTAACATAAAGAATCATGATTCATTAGTGAATCAATTATTAATTGCTGTGGCATCAACTCGGGCATCAATTAGCAAAACTTATCATTGTCGATATCTACAATATAAAGTTATAACAACCATAAAAAATATACAAAATCAGAAAATTTAAACACTTCTATAAATTTTATCTGAATTCTGAAATGAGCACACATTTGACAGCCGCGAAAAAATTGCATTTTTAGAACATAACAATATGAATGAAAGATATCGTAATTACCTAGTGTTTTATTGCACATTCTAGTAGTGTTGCCGTCTAGACAAGACAAGACAAGACTTTGCAAATCTTTAGTAAGTCTAAGTCTAGATTAAAAAGTCTTGTTCTTGTCTTGTCTAGATACAAGACTCTAGATAGGTTTTCAAGACTCTTGATTAACCTGCGCATACGCGATATTACGTTTAAATTCTTCTTTTATCAAGTTATTCAAGCTCGAGTGACATGAGCTTCGTATTACTTATTTTATATTGTAAAAAGATATGTTTATATTTTTACCGCTATTTTGACCTGTATTTTGGTGATATGAGTCTATATGAGTCTCTATCACTATATCTATAGTTTCTTGGTTTTTGTTCACATAGATTTTGAAAGTATTTTGTTATCTTGTTTTGAAATGTAACTACTTCATATATTTTATCAAAATTGCAGTATATTTTTTAATATAACAATTTTCTCGAATTATAGAAATATTGCTAGAATATATTCTGTTGTATCTATTATTGATTTATTGAGTAGGTAAGTACAAGTAAACTTTCTTAATTTAAATTGACAGCAAAACTTTCAATTTTGGTTGAAACTTATCTAATAATGTACCTATGGGAGTAAAAAATTCATATTACCTACAACTTACTCGTTAATCTAGAGTCTTGAAAATTGTCTAGAATTTTGACAAGTCTTGATCTAGAAAAACAAAGTCTTGTCTTGTCTTGAAATTTCAAGACAAGACTTTTGCCAGTCTAGTCTTGATAATCTAGACAAGACAAGAGTCTAGAAAGTCTTGATCTAGACGGCAACACTACATTCTAGTCATATATAAACTTAATCTACTGTATTATTTAAAATGAATTATGAAGGAATACTAGGTACTTGTTGCTGAAATTAATTGTTTCTTCTTATCGCTAGTATCAAAATTTAGAAAAAGATACGACAGTAGCTTTTTTATCTTTCATTTAAAATAAAAACTGGGTAAATAACTTTAAGTATACGGCGAAAAAAGGAATTTTGTAAAGTATACCAAAATTACAAATTTCCAATTAAAATTAAATAGCAAATTGATAATCTCATGTGAATTAAATAGATAAAATTAAATAGAACTTATGACGTTGTGCAAATATATGAAATTTCAGTTCCTATCAAGATTATTTAACAATGTAATTCGAGCGCATTTAACTACCGGTTAAAATTTATCCGTCAAAATTGCAAGATATCTTCTACTCCTAGTGTAGTAGGTAGTAGAAGTTGTCACTCTGCAGAAATACAATATATTAATAATTTTGTCTACTCCCTACTGGATATAGGCAACATATCTTCATACTATCATGTGTGGATAGGGATGTCCATCCACACCAGATTTGGATATGAAATTCAAGGTCAAATACGTCAAAAAATTGTTAATGTGTGCAAATTATGTTTTTATTATGACAAATAATTACTAAAAACATTAAATCAGCTGTTATTTAATAATTAATTATGTTTCAAAGCATGATTTTATTGCTACAAAACCAAATAAAATTTAGAGTTTTTACATTGGCAACAATTATTCGAATGTCATAATATGTTAAAAAAAATCTGACGTGGACACCACATGACTTCCTTGACTTCCTTGTACGCCTATTAAACTGTTCATACTTTTCTTAATAACTAAAATGTAGAATAATATAAAAAATCTGACTTTATTCTTTTAACTTATTATACAAATATATTAATATATAAGTACTACTACTACTGCTACTATAGGTACTCACAAATATATTTTAATCATTTTATTTAAACTGCAGAAGAAGATATAAAGCATATTTTACTATTGTCACTGTCATGTCATAATCATTTAAATTTTACGTAGTAACAAATGTTAATCGATCATGGAGTACAAGATACCGAAATACTAAATTATAAATATATACTTTAATTATTCTTAAATGATACCAGATACAAAAATATTTATAAAATACCGATTGTAGGTAATAATCACATAATCTTTCATTTAAAATAAAAAAAAATTGTCTTAAATTAAATATTTATCGAAATATTTGAAAAAAATTCTACTTCCGGTTTGTAGATTGAAACAAAAAATAGGAGGTGCACAACTAGATGCTATAACTGTCCTAAATACAAAATTTCAACTTTCTACGTTTCACCGTATTTGAGTTATGCGACATACATACGTCCGTCCGTCCGTACGTCCGTACGTACAGACGTCACGACGAAACTAGTCATAATGGATTCAGAAAAGGTCAAAACGGATATTTCCGTCAAAATCTGAGAATCGAAATTTTTCGCGATTACAATACTTCCTTTACTCCGTGTATAAGGAAGTAATAATGGATGTAACCGATGTAACCCTACTTTTAAATAATTTTTGGCATAATATTAAGTGCATTTTATTGCAAAAACTTTAATTCGTTGCTTGATCGTAGAAAAAATAGGCTGTACAGCTTATATCTCAGTGGATTGCTTATATCTCAGGCGTATGTACGTTTGCAGAACTCCCCCTATGGGGTCGTGACTGCAAACTCGTTAGGCATCACATCCACTCTTGTTCTACAATATACTATTTCTTTAGATCCCCTAGATAGAAAATCGGTACCGAAAGTCCTTAACAAGTCAACAAGCAAATTCAACAAACAAAACTGAACTTTTTTTGTTAATTAGACCCTCACTTTCCTAACGCTGTTTGGTATTCATTCAAGGACTTCAAACTTGTTCTGAATACGCGTAACTCTCTTAAAGAGGGTGTCTTAAATATTTTGCTTAACTTTTAATCTTATTTAACCGAAGAAACCATTAGTTCGGTAGTGAATTAACACCTTTAACTTCTTAAATAATTAAATTAAAAGTTGGCCGATGTATCGGAAGAGCCGGGGTTTATTACATTAATTACAAGTTTTTTAGACACTTTATCATTAGTGAGTGCAGTAACTCTAATTTAGACAGGACGAAGTGATATTAACTTTAGAGTCTTTTTAAAATTAAATATATTAAGTTTTATATTTTATCCAATACCTATCTAACCCAGTGTTTGTTACAGATCATTATAACAAAAATCTGATGAGGCCAGCACACAACGTCCCGCCATATCTAGATTTATAAACATAAATATAGACGTACAATCCGGTGTCCATTTAAAATATAAAATAAAAATCTAAAATATTGATACACAGAAATTTGCATCACCTGAATCAAAAGATTCATTCACAGGAAACTCATCCTCCGTTCAATTACTACATTTATAGCCAGTTGCACCGCTTCCACTTAAATTTTAAGTTTTCCTTAAATGAACAATATCGAATCAAAATCAATTTGTCAAACGTAGAAATAACATTGCTGTCATAAGTTCGATTCGATATTTTTCATTTAAGTGGAAGCGGTGCAAATGGCCATTAATATCTTACTTATGACTTATATGACGTTAGTGCTAACGTGTCACCCGTCTCACAAAACAACAAAAATCAACTGATCATGGATTACAAGATTTCAACGTTTCATTTGATAAATTTATTTTTAAAATTTTACTACAGTTCTTGAATGTTACCAGATAGAGACAATTTTTTTATAACGTAAGCTGCAAATATCTTTTTCCCTTATTCTTATTACAAATAAATACTATCCAAATTTATAGAAATTCTTCACAATTAATCTTTCCAATCTTCAAAAAATATCACTTACGGTGAAGATATTTGTACTAAAATCTAATGAGCTCTTCCAATTTATATAAAAATGTTAAATACCAAATATCAAAATTTTTGGGTAATTCGTATTTGAGTTATCCGTCAGACAGAAATCCGGCCCTGACCACATACCTACACACATACATACAGACATAATCGTGAAACTATCAAAAATGAATTGTAAGGACCCTAAGTCGTGCTCATCCACTAAAAACTCACTACCCGATTTTTAGCATGATTCCAATACCTTCCTTTACAGGTATGGCGGAAGGTAAAAATCGCCATACTCTACTAATTTTATTTAAATAATACAAGTATGTATATAAATAATATATAATCCTAACGCAAATTAGAGAAATAAAGTGTCTATTAACCTAACGAAAGTAGAAAAAACAAATTATATATGTAGAGAAGGTCGCGCTCGAAACCGTTTGCAGACAGTCATTTGTATGCACTTTATCTGCATAAATTTCTGCAAATAGGAACAAGCAATAGGTATAAATAATATATCAATAGAATCATTAGAATTTCTAGATTGTCTTATGCTAAATAAGAATACCTGAAAATAAATATAATTTGTAGTAGAAATGAAAGAAGAGGGGGCACTATTCATCAAATTGCAATTAATTTTATGCAAAATGAACTATTATTACAGACATAATTTTTAGCATAAGGCAATTAGGAATGTATATATTTTCATTGTGTAACATAATTTTCGTTGTAGGTTACATCGTTTATCCGAAATTTATGCAGAAAGCATGTGCAAAATGAGCCATGTAAAAGTTTTAAAGTGTCGTTGACGTGGCACTATTAGCTATAGAAAAAATATATTTTTTTTATAAATCATATTATGACCTATAATAAGATTTTGACAATTATCGGGTTAAAACATTACCATTACAGACCTCGTGTTACGGTTTTTTCACTTTTAAGCGCGCCCTTATAAAATCATCATGAATAAATATGGTTTTTGAACTTGTGAACTTTTGGAATAAAGGCATTAATTTTGCACACAGCAATAATAAAATATTAAAAGGGTCCTTGTCAGCCTGTAAATTAGGATTAAACATAAATATTAAACAATTCCCAATTGTCACCCTGCTTTTTAATATTAAAAATCTATAAATATGAAATTTTCGTCCATAATTCAACCCGTTTGGGAAAATCTACATTCAGAATGATTTAGTGACTTTCGGTCCTGAATGTTGGTAGTTTAAAGTCCCTCAGAGCTTTTACGAAAGCTGGTAGTTGGTACTCCTGGGGCTTGTAGGAAGAGAAACATGTAAAATGCATTTTTTCATACAGTTCGCGGTGTTTATTGATTCTACATATTTTAAGACTGACAAAATAATATTCGGGATTTTTTGAGTTATTTTCAACAGTGTAATAATATTCCGTAGAGCTTAATTTTTGTCTTTCATACATATTTATAACGAACAGGGGCGTACCGTACAACCAAAGCGTGGAGTAGAAATATTTTAAGGAGTAAAATATGCAACTTCAACTTACATTTATTTTTAAAATTTGCAATTAAATTGCGCTCAATTTAAAATGCAAAATATAAGTTAAAGTAATCACACTTTAATGAGTACTGTGTTCGCTTAAATATACAGGATATTATTGTACTTAAATTTTAATTATAAACGGTATAGAATAAATGAAAACCTTTTTCAATGTAGGTAATATGTTTTTTTTTATAAAAAAAATCGGATGTGGTCAGCACATGACCACTCGCCTAATTCTGCTCATACTATACTATGAAAATAATGATACTTAGATTTTAATAGTGTTTATACGGCGTGTTTCTATACCTCTGCACGAAACTTTAATATATTATATAATTTGATAATATACTGACTCGTGAAAAATTTAATGTCTCTTGTTTCAAAGTCCATTTAACTGTGTATTATTTGTAGATAGTCTTATAGTATATATAATTTTTTTTTATAAATAACATAATAAATAAACAGTTAAACGGACATTTAAACAAATAGAACTAATATTTTCACTACCCTTATTTTTGCGAATTTTGAAAAAATCTTTTTTATCTATAATCAGTCTAATCAGTAGGTAGGTATATCAAATTATATAATCTATTAAAGTTTCATGCAGAGGTATAGAAACATCCTGTATAATATATAAACGATAATGTAAACCAAGATGCAAGCAAAATATGTCAACTGTACTGTCACTGTCGTAATCGTCGTAATAATTCAAACTTTGTGTAGAAACTAATTTCAGATGATCATAAACAACAAAAATACTGGAATTTGAGAAAAGTAGAATATTAGTTGTACTTTATTTTATAGTTAAATACTAGCAGATTCAGTAAATTGCATTTAAAATGATCTGTATCCATAGATAATTATATTTTCTTTTATGTTTCATTGCAAAAATTTTCATAATACTCACTGAAAACAATCGTTTATTAAATTAATTAATTAATAGTCGTAGATAAATAAATTTTTATGTAATATATAAAATATTGATTTTGTTATGTATAGCTAAGTTATACAGAATTGTATAGAATTGACTGATTTATTCAAAATAGCACCATAAGCAAGTTTCTCTACATTTTCGGTCTCAATGATTTTGTGACTTCATTAGTAAACTCTCAAACTAACTAAAATTAGCTGTCTTTTCCACTGTAATTTGCCCCGTACTAAACTTTCCAGCAGTAAGTCAGGTGCAAAACCCTAAACGTCACATCTTTCAGGATAACAGATTACAATATTTCCCCCTTATTAATTAGGTACTGAGTAATTAATTTAAGCCTAATTAAACTTTCCCTTTTGTTTAATAAGACAACACCTGAAGGCTTATCGTGTCGAAAATCCCCGCGAAAGAATTGAATCCTGGAGGGATATTAAATTCGGAATTTATGGCGAAAATCGAGAATATTGGTTATCTACTTCCGGGTAATTAAGTACTTCCGGCCACCGGACCACAAGACATTTATGAAGAAAGATGGAGCGGAAAAATTACAGCATTTCCGTTGTTTTAACACGGGTGGTTTAAAATTTTGATAATTAAATTATTATACGTATAAAATATTATCAAAATATGAATTATGAATTAAATTATCCCATCAGGAATGTAACCACAGTATTTCTTTCTCTTTACAGCCATAATTTTTTTATATAAAAGTTTCATATTATATCGACAAAATACTATATAAAAGTAGGTAATTACTTATTTACAAATATTTATACAGGGTGTTTCAGGGTTAAGTATCCAAACTTTAAATATGAATGTAGGACCTCCAAACAAGAAAAAATCTGATGTGGCCAACACATGACCTCTCGCCATACTCAACTATTTTTACCTTCCGCTTACCTGTAAAGGAAGGTATTGGAATCATGCAAAAAATCGGGTTGTGAGTTTTAAGTGGATGAGCACGAATTAGGGTCCTTACAACTCATTTTTGATAGTTTCTCGATGATGTCTGTATGTATGTGTGTGTGTGCGTGTGTGTGTATGTGTGTGGTCCGGGCCGATGCCGGATGTCGCATAACTCAAATACGAATTACCCAAAAATTTTGATATTTGGTATTTTACAATTGTATACGAATAGGAAGAGCTCATTAGATTTTGGTACAAATATCTTCACCGGAAGTGATATTTGTTGAAGATTGAAAAAGATAATTGTCAAAAATTTATATAATTTTGGATAAATATAGTATTTATTTGTAATAAGAATACGAAGCAAAGTTATTTGCAACTCAAGTTATAAAAAAATTGTCTTTATCTGGTAGCATTAAAGAACTGCAGTAAATTTAAAAAAAAAATTATCAGATAAAACGTTGAAATCTTGTAATCCATGTTCGGTTGATTTTTGTTTCTGCGTAAAAAATATTGACGGTGAGACGGGTGACAAGTTGACATACTAGCGCCATATAAGTCATAAGTCAGATATTAAATGTAGTAATTGAACGGAGGATGGCTTTAACACAGAAGAGTTTTCGTGTGAATGAATCTTTTGATTCAGGTGATACTAATCGTAATAGACTTGTTTAGTGGTTACGTCACACTGGTTCCAAACAAGAAAATGGCCGTTCGTTGCTAAGACCGTTGCTATGCAAGTCGGTAAAACAGGCTGGTTTGACGTTTGCCGTTTGACAATAACTGCATCTTTAAATTTATTTTGAGATTTAATTGTTTTAAAGTGGCTTAAAAACACGTAATAAAGTTTAGTTCCGTAATAAATTATTTTATAAATAATTTTTGATTGTCAAACCAAACTGTTTTATCGAGTAGCATAGCAACTACCTTAGCAACGAGTGGCCATTTTCTTGTTTGGAACCAGAAAGTGACGTCACACTAAACAAGTCTATTTCTGTGTTTGAATAATTTAGATTTTTATTTGTATATTTTAAATGGCACCGGATTGTACGTATACATTTCTGTTTAAAGTGTAGATATGGCGGAAGGTTGTGTGATGGCCACGTCAGATTTTTATTTTAGTAATATAAGTGTATAATAATAATCATAAGTTTATTTTCCCAATAAGATTACATAAAGCAATATAATGACTGACAAATGAAGGTACTTATACCTACTCAGAAATATCATTGTAGCAGAGAAATCGGGAATTGTAGTTTTTATAATATTATTAAAATTTATTATAACCTTATAAATTATAAATGACATTTCATATTTTCATTTAAATTTTGTCAAAAAGTCAAAAATTTATTTGACATTAATTAACACTCAAATATTTTATTTTTTGATTTTATTGGTAAATAAATAAAAATTGTAACAAATTTGTAGAAATTTTAACTTCTTGTAATTGGAAAAAGGTGCTAGATAGAAACAACGTGTTGAATACCAATTGTAGATAGTAACATTTCATTTAGTATACATTGTTATTTAAAAATAAAATAAATTTTGATTATATTCCAGAAAAACTTATCAGAACTTCAAGAAAGTATCACTTCTGGTTGCACGATCAATACTAAAATCTAATCAGATCTAATCTAGAGTGTCAGAATATTATGTGCAAAATTTCAATTTTTTTTATTCGGTGGTATTTGAGTTATCGTACCTTCAACAGGACTGAGTAGCGAGAGGTAAAAATGAGATCCTCCCTTTGTCCCCCTTGTATTCGCGCTTGACTGGAACATTTATAGTTACATATTCATAAATCTTACATGAGTGAATTTCAATAAAATTAAAATATAAAAACGTAAAATTATTTTTATCTCATGGGACATATGGGATAACAATTGCCTTCGGGCTGGCGGTTTACATAATGTTTTAACAAGTATTGTAAATTTCTATTGTTTTAACAATAAAGTCGATAATAGGCAATATTTATATCTTTATCTTTTACATAATTGTTCAAATTCCTATTTGTAACTTCAGAAGCCAATATCTCCTAAACGAAGCATTTGCGAGAAAATCTCCAAATGAAAATTTGTTCTTGTTTTGTGATCCTACATTCATATTTAAAGTTTGGATACTTAACCCTGAAACACCCTGTAGATAGGTAGTTTTTCAGAGATGAATTTAAATTGCTAAACTTTTCTTCCGAAGAACTCTAAATTTCAAAATGTCGAAGAAAATATTAAAACATCTTAGTTTATATTAAATTTTTAAACAAAACGTGATTTTAGAATAATTTACTATTAAAATCTTTTATAAACAATTTGAGTTAAATAATTATACCTACTTGTTTATAAATGTGTTAGAACTTCAAGCATACTGTATACAATAATATTTGGGTATAAATATACAAAAAGTTATATTGTTTTCCAAACAAAACTAATACGAGTAGTATTTAAATTTTTAAATAGTGGTCAAGTCTGAAACTCATAGGCCTTCAAAATACTATACCATGTTGATTTGTGTATGGTTTAAAATGTTCAAATTTCACTTATATTATTAGTTTAAAACTACATTATTCATCTTCATCGACAAAAACGTGCTCCGAATCGAACGGTTCAAATTAATAAGTCTAGAAGCGTGTTTAGTTTCGTTCTTTCGTTAGTTGTGGAATCATTATATAAATAATATTCAGTTGCTGTAGATTTTTGTGAGTGTATGCTGTGTGCTGTGGTTGCTTAGGTAAGTGTTTATTTTTTTAAATTATTACTAAAGTACTAATCTTCGACTATTTACAAAAATGTACCTATATTATTATATTGTATTAATTACTGCTAAACAAATGATTTTTATACTAAGAAGCTTTGTAAAATCACTTTTGAAGGCACCAAAATCAAGTATATTTACAGTAAATAAATTATTTGTAAAATTTTGCAGGGTCATAGAAGAAATCTGTCAAATTTTACAATTGGTAGGTACTCAATTTTCCTCCCGCCAGCCACCTTTGATTACAAAAATATAATATACTTTTATGTTTTTATAAAAATAATAAAGTAAATTCATGAAAAAAACTTTAATGGTGGAAATAAAACTTTGTACGCAGCACGATAGCAATTAATCTTTACTGGGGATATGATGTAAAGAATATAAACGGAAATAATGACGTTTAATGTATCGTATTTTTGAAATTTTAACGAAAAACAAAGGTTGGTTTTGTTTCGTTTCCTTGCTTGAATATAATTAGGTTATCTTGTCTTAATCTTAATGAAAGTAATAACAATAACACAATTTCCATAGCAATCGGGTAAGTATATGCAAACCAGTGGCGTAGTTAGTGCTTGGTAAATAAATAATAATGAATATGATTAAGTAAAACTCAAAACAATTATCTTATTTTTTGGAAATACAAAATAAATACAAAATTTAACAAAAACAAAATTTGTTTTCTTAAAAAATAATAATTAAAAGGCCCGTCTACTACCTAAAATCCAGCATAAAATGTAATAACGTAGCGAGTGTTATGTGGCCAGTACAAGAATGGTAAAATTTTATTTCAACCAGGATTTAATAGAGAAATAATGGATCTACAGATGTGCATTTTTTAAATTTTGATTAAAAAATTGTACATGAATATAAAAACTTTGAAAAATTCAAAATGTTTCCTATATTATGCAAACTTTACACGGTTATATCTCACGATAAAAATTAATTTTTAGAATTTTAAATAATCTGTATATCCATTCTTTCTCTATTAAATGTTTATAAAAATATTATCCTGAATTCAAAAATAATCTGACCGTTTACTCGCAACGAAAACACTTTTACAGTATTTTTCAACTTCAAAATGACATTGCATTGCTAGGATGTGGTAAAGTACGAGTTTCGGGCTGGTTTCAGAGAGCCCTAGTAGTGGGGAAAAAAGTGGAATGGAAAAAAAGTAAGTATTCTGGGAATTCGGTAAAAACGTAGACGAGCCGCTTAACGAATTATTTATTTTATTATTTATTACTAAACTATGCTTTTAGAAAACTCTTCAACTCTTCAATAAACAAGATTTAGAACCAAGCTAAACCGAATTTTTGAATGAAAAAAATATTTCGAAAAATCGGTATTTTATATTTAATCCCAAAACCTGTATTGAATACCGACTAAATTTTGTACGGAATCCTGGTATTCAGAATTCCGGTATTGCATTCCCTAGTTGTTGGATATTGGAGTAAAAATATTATAAATTTTCTACGTCTACTCAGTTAACCACTTTTCTAAATTATTTGTTTCTGCATTTTAAATAAATAAAGTAATGTAGACAATAAAGTGAAGATTCATTTACTGGATTGAAATCACAACAGTAAACATGGAAATGTAATAAACAAAACAGTATGAGAAAAAGCAATTTAACTATAGTGGTGTTATTGTTATGTAGAATAGTAAAGCGTAGTAAAGACATTTTAGAGAAAGAAACAAAACTGCTGACTTGTCTTTGAAGTTTGTCTTTTGTCCAGCTCCCGTAGCCCCGCTGTCGCCGTCTATGACTTTTCTTTTTGCCAGCTCAGCAAACGACGTGTTTTCTTCCCTTTCATTCTTCTTTTGGTCCATTTGTCGTCCTGTAGGTTGTAGAATACGTTTTTAAAATGTAATTAGAAAAGTTTTGATTGCGGCTTATCCCGGTTTGTTTTGCCTCTATGTCCGATTCGTTTTTGTCGACTTCATTTGACATCTTTTTCTCGCGAATTTAATCAGTGGTGTAGAGATATCCGAAGCGGTTACCGTGAAGCGGAACGCTTATGATTTATCGCTTCAACCGGTACGATATATTGGCGAAAGATAAATCATGTATTTATTATTTAATTATAAAACTGACAATTGCTACATATAAAAGCATTTAACTCTAACAAGCTTATGAACCGAGGCGTAAAGCCCGCAAAGCAAGTGTCTTAATCACCTGAATTAGTAATTGACGTTTCAAATGCGATTATATTCAATAAATAAGTTTGACAGTTGCCATAAATAATAGTAAATTATACAACGACGCTATAATGGATGCTTTTATTTCATTTCTGAAGATGAAGCTTATAACACGAACGAGCAAAGCGAGCGAGGGTTTTAATCATCTGAGGGAATAATAGCCATTATAGCGAGTTGTATACTGTACTTTATCTACGACTAACTTATTACTTACAATATTTTATTAAAATAAATACAAATACGCAAAAATTTCACATTTTCAAATGTCAATTCTCTATCATAATAGTTGCATCATGTTCAGAGGAGAGAATACTGACTATTATTTATTATGGCATTATGAAGCACACATGAAACATCACACATTTAATGTTAATGTTATACATTAGTCTGAGATAATAGTTGTGTATTAAGAGCGTAAAGTGACTCTTTGTTACTCGCGCACGGTAATTGCAGCGCGAGCCAAAGGCGAGAGCTGCAATAGTGCAAGAGGAACAAATACACTTTACGCTCGTAATACACACATAATTTTATCTACGACTGATATTATTTGTTATTAATAATAATGGTATTTAATTAGTTCAATGGTATCTACGTTCAACCTATTTATGTTTTATTTTTTATCCATGACGATATCAATAATATCGAAATAAATAAACAACATTTTTTGTTTGATTCTGTCATTTTCTTTGATTTTATGTAAACAATAAAATACTTTAGTGCGCGTTGTCATGGGATACGCCGATACGCGCAATAAAGCGTTTTTTTGCTTGGTCCTCAGTTACAATCAACTTTATGTTGACAATTGAAACATTGAAAGCATAAATATAAACTTTTCATAGTAGTCGTAGATAAATAAATTTTATCTACGATTACTATGAAAAGTTTATATTTATGCTTTCAATTGTTAACGTAAAATTGATTGTTACTGAGGACCAAGCAAAAAACATTTTATTGTGCGTCTCCTATAACAACGCGCAATAAAGTACTTTTTGATTACATAAAATAAAAGAAAATGACAGAAACAAACAAAAATTTTAAATTTATTTTTTTCGATATTGTTGGTATCGTCATGGTTACGAATAAAACCTAAATTGATTGAACGCAGATTGAACTAACTGAATACTATTATTATTATAACAAATAATTTTAGTCGTAGATAAAATTATGTGTGTATTACGAGCGTAAAGTGTCATTGTTCCTCTTGCACTATTACATCTCTCGCCTTCGGCTCGCGCTGCAATTGCCGTGCGCGAGTAACAAAGAGTCACTTTACGCTCTTAATACACAAATAACTATTATCTATGACCATTGAATAATACATTCATTATGTATGTAACTTTAGTAAAAAAAACCTCCAGAAGGCACACGATTGTATTATAAATTCATAATTCAAAACTATTATATTATGAGTCCATATTATTCAACACAAATTGTCATCTGTCACTGTCAAAATATTTTATTTTTGATTATGTACATTACACAGTACTTAGCAACAAACTTTGTTTAGACTTGCTAAGTAGAAGAAAATGTATTAGCCAAGAACCATAATACAAGAAGATTGATTGATCAGAAACCAAGTTAAGTAATTTGATATTGCTTACTAGAGAGTAATATAGTTATTTTTATTTACTGGAAACAAGTATTTTGTAATGAATGTATTTTTAACAGTCGTAGATAGATACACATTTATATAAAATGTCTCTATGGAGTAAATAAACAGTTAAAACGTAAAAATTGAATAAAAAATATAACCAATTGTTTTCTGATCTATGCGGGCAGTTGGTGAACAAAAGGCAACAATTAGTGTCCATTTTCCAACAATATAAAAAACTTCCTTTGTCTAAAAGCTATAAAACACATTAAAACATCCACGCATCCAATTGTTGCGAAACAAAACATGAAATCTCTGAATAGAGAACTCAACATCAAAATATCAATGTAACATCATGTTAGCCTTGTTTCCAGTTTCCAGCGGTGGGGGTGGGAGTCGATGTTCACTTGTTCAATCCCCAGGGGTGTCCACAAGGCCTGAAATAGATAATTAATGCCTGAAGGGAAAACTGAATTGATGAAGACTAAACAATAGGCTGATCTATCAAAGACATACGTATATGTGGGGGTTAATTTTAGTTGTGAACGGGGTGGAGTCGAACTTGGCTTTGTTAAGAGGGTAGTTTACACCCACGACTGTCTATTGTTTAGGTGCGAACAGATGAACAGCGGTGGAATAGCTTTTAACAGCCAGAAGGCCCTTTAACGGCGATATATTATTACTCAAGGAAGAAATGTTTGTATTGCGACGGCATACAAGAATATGTGGGCCTGCCACACTCAAACTGGGCAAGGAAAGAAAACTTTTTTACCCATACAAGATGTTCCTACGCTTAATAAACATAATTGAAAGTCGAAATACTTATCCTAAAGTCACCAAATTTTGAAATTCCGTTCCTTAAATATCTTACTCCTGAAAACTATAAATTCCTACACAATGTAGATATGTACCTACATTATAAAATAAAAAGTTTCTGATTCATAAAATGGGCATTATTGCGTTTTGAAATAAATAAGTTACCACTATATAAGACTTATTTCTATAAATAAATCCATAAGTCTACTCCTCCAATAGAAGAACAACATTTTTATGCTTAACATATTTTTTATTCATTTATTTTTATACTAATCAATTTTTAGGCCAAGAGAACACAGGCCCCCCCTTCAGCAAACTTCCAAAAGCCGACTATGTTTTTATTTTACATATATATTTATGTCAGGAATCTGATATGTCGGAATGTTGAAATGTCGACATTTTGATTTGTTGGAATTTTCGCTGTCGGAATTTTGATTTCAGCGATTTTGATCAGCACCCTTACAATTTACATTAAAGGTAAAATAAATATTAAACATGCTTCTTTGGTCTCTAACTTATGCTCCTGAGTCGTGAAACTATTCTATTAATACTTACTTTTACATTAGTTTGTATATCCTTATCAATTTCATGTCGAAAGCGATGATAAATTGCAAAGATAAACTGTCATGTGTATCCCAGAAAAATATAACTAAGTTTACACCGACTTTAAAACTGTCATTTGTTTATAATAAATGGAGCAAGATCAAGACCTTGTTTGCAAGTACAGACAAAATTTTCTACAATCTTGATAAAGTACATTAATATGCATAAACATTAAACGCGGCCTAAAGGGCTAAAGGGATATTACCAGAGGCAATGGAGCTCGAAACTTGTGAATTTTGATAATTCAGTAACCCAGAAATAATTGTTTTTTAAAATTGGAATGTAGCATTTCGACTTTTATCAACTGTAATTACACAAGATCTTTATATTTACCGGATAAATTTGTATTGAAACCTTGTTACCTAGCAATTTGAAAAGAAAAATTGTGTCGTGATTTTATTTTTGTGTTTAATGTTTTTGTTTATTGTGTGGTTGCTAAGAAAAAGGTAAATTAGGTTTTATCACTTGCAAAAAGTTGCGTTCCTTTTTATCCGCTGTCAAAGCGATAAAATTGTGTTTTGTTTATGGCTTACTTTATACAGGAGTGGAATTATCGTAACAATTGTTATTTCCTATACCTACTATGAAACATTTATTGATAGGGTCAGCCGGGATAAATGTGATCAGGGGGAAAATGTAAACAGCATTGAATTCAAAATTATCAAATGAAAATCACTAAATCTACCAGTGCCATATTCAACTCATGTTTCTTTCTACAATACGTGATCAGTTTTCCGTTTGCTCTGCTCTAACAGCTAAATTGACTGTTTGATATTCATTTAAAAAAATCTGATGTGTCCAACACATGACCTCTCGCCATATTCTACTATTTTTATTTTACTAATATAAGTAGGTATTTAATCACAAATATACCATTGTACAGGAAAATTCGGGAACTGTAGTTTTTATGATATTATTAAAGTTTATCATAACCATATAATAGATATTTATACACCAAGTGAGATACATGAATGTTTATTCAAGAGAAGAAAGTTTAGCCCCCGTGCCCGAAGGGCGAGTGGGATAATTTCTTCGAGTGAATAAACATTCATATCTCACGTGGTTTATACAATATTTTATTCAATTTTGACGAAATTATTTCAAATATATGAATTATAATTGACGAAATAATGACATAAGAGTGATTTAAAAATGTGTTGAGTGATTTAAAAAGTTTTAATTCACTTGTGAATAAACAGTTGTTTAAAGTTGTTGCTATGGAGTTAATAATAGCAGTTTAAAACGTCAAAATTGAATAAATAATAAATTACATTTCATATTTTCAATTTGTCAAAAAGTCTAAAATTTATTTGACATTTACACTCAAATATTTTATTTTTTGTATTCATTGGTAAGCAGATAAATCAAATTTGTAACAAAGTAGAATTTTTAATTTGTAATTGGTAAATGGTGCTAGACAGAAACAACGTTTTGAATACAAATTGTAGATAGTAACATTTAGTATACATTGTTAATAAAAAAATTCTTATGAATCCATGAATTTTGAGGATATTTAAGAAAAACTCTTCAGATCTTCAAGAAACTACCACTTCCGGTTGCACGATCAACACCAAAATCTAATCAGATCTAATCTAGGGTATCAGAATATTATATACAAAATTTCAATTTTTTTATTCAGTAGTATTTGACTTATCGTGCCTCCAACATCCATCCATCAATCCATCCACACACACAGATACAGACATCATCGCGAAACTATCAAAATCATGTTGTAGAGATCTCAAAACGTGCTTATCCATTAAAAACTCACTATCGAAATTTTAGCATTATTAATTTTAGTACCTCTCTTACAGTACTGAGTGGCGAGAGGTAAAAATTGTTGCAGACAAGTAGAGAACCAACTTTTGATGAAATATATATTCAAATTTTCACAAATGTTGGAATCACTGCAAAGTTTTAAGGTAGATTTGGAGTCAACTAATTAACTTTCGAGCAGCGCCGTCCCCAAGAAAAACGTATAGAAAGCAATGGATCCCCGTCCACTAGGTCGGTAGCGCGGCGCGGCGCGACTCCGAGAAACTATCCGTCCACTAGGTCGGTAGAGCGACGCGGCGCGGCGCGGCGCGGTTCCTATACAAAATGTATTCTTTTTTCGAGAGAAGTATTCAAATATTTTGTGTTTATTGTGTTTAATGAGCTGTAACTTCTGAACGGATAAAGTTATCGACATCCGGTTGCTTGCATTAAATTCTACGAACATTTATCCATAAGATGCAGTATTTTAAAATCTTTTTGGGTATTCATTAAGACAAAATACCAAATGTTTTTTCCAAGAGAAAATTGAGAAATTTTTTATTTATTACAAAAACATTTGATATTTTGGTGCAATGAACACCTAAAAAAATTTAGAAAATGTATCTTATGGAGAAATGGTCGTAGAATTTAATAAAAGCAACCAGAAGTCAATTTTTTAATCCGTTCAAAAGTTACAGCTCATTGAACACAATAAATATTAAAAATTAAATTTTCTCTTGGAAAAAACATGATATTTTGTCTTAATGAATACTCAAAAAAGATTTTAAAATACTGCATCTTATGGAGAAATGTTCGTAGAATTTAATGCAAGAAACCAGATGTCGATAACTTTATCCGTTCAGAAGTTACAGCTCATTATACACAATAAACACAAAATATTTGAATACTTCTCTCGAAAAAAATTGATATTTTGGCTTAATGAACGTCCTAAAAACATTTTAAAATAACGTATTTTATAGAGAAATGTCCGTGAAATTTAATGAAAGAAACCGGAAGACAATATTTTTAATCATTGAGAAGTTACAGTTAATTAAACACAAACATAATAATAATAACAAAAATAACAAAATATTATAGGAACGGTTTTTTACTTCCTTGTTTTTCATATATGTTAGCCCTTTGAGAAGTGCAGTAACTTTGTAAAATTAATATGGCATTGCATTGTTAAAATCTTTGATATTTGTCAATTTCGACAACGCCACAACGCGACGGTGAAGGGTAACAAAGTTCCCTGTCGCAACTTATTAGCGCGCGATTAAGAATTACATCCTAACGATATAACATAAAAAAATATACAAAATACACATTGTATAGAAAATTTAATCACAAACAACATTTACTGGAAGCTTTTTAAATTATAATTTATAAACAAAAAATATAGCGAAAATAATAATGAAAATAGAAATTTCTGATCTTATTTTTTTAAATAATCAATTAATTACCAGTAAATTTGACACTTCTATATATTTATCTGAAAGAATATTTAAAGATCTTTCATTTAAAAAAAATAATTCGAAAATCGGACACGTGGTTCTCAAATTAAATTAATAAAACCGATATGATGACGTCATAACTTCTGTCTGCGGAAGAATATTTTTGGCCTCCATATCTTAAAATGCATACCATAGGTAAGTCTAGCTCTGAGCAAAATTTCATGCTTGTATCAAAAAGTGCAGTATAAATTCCCTATGCGGCTCAGCTAAATGACTAACATAGTAATTTCAACTTGAAGCCACAAAAACAAAGTTTGTTACGGCAACTCAATTCATTTTGCTGTAATTGTGATTGTACTTTTATCTTTGTCCAACTCATAAAACAAGTTAAATGAAACTTAATATCTTCATATTTTATAAGCAAGTGGTCTCAAAGTGTTTAAGTTGTTTAAAAATAAAACTACCATTTTAATTTCATATGAATTGGTCAATTTGTTGCAGAGATTTTACTGCCATTTTGTTTCACGATGGCAGTTTGAAATATAATGTACTTATAACTTATTTTTATTAACCTAGTGCGTCATATGTGCAACCGACTATGGTTTTGACTGGTACATAATCTTCACTCTTCTCTGGTATAATCGAATATACAGGACGATTCATAACTTCGTGCATATATTTTAATAGCATTTATAGTACTAAATTTGAAAAAATTTGCGTAGAAAAATAACTTTAAAATACTTATGACTACACTATACCAAAATATGATTTTTCTGGATGATATAGTATATTGACAATAGACGTCGTTAAGTTAACAGTTTGTAACAATGTGTCCAAATCATAGCTCATTTTTGCTATAAATTGTTGTTATTTCTGCACAAATACATTTAAAAATTTGAAATATTATATAATAACGTAGAAATGTGCATACTTTAGTATAAAGTCTAGTTCAAATTTTTTGGATTATTATTATTATTATTATTCATCTTTCAACAACTGACTATAATTCTGAATCCGATAGTATACAACTTTATTTGAAATAACAGCCACACAAAAATTTATCAATTCTAGTTTATTATAAAAGGTTCAAAAACTGCGAAAAATTTGGCGTTTAGAACAATAATCTTGGAGATTTTTTGTAAAAATTTTAATTTGCTGGTAACCATTGAACAGGATTCACTCCCAGTTATAGAATGGTATATTATAATTAAATTAGAATTCAACCACTTGGATTCGTCGTGATGCAGTCAGAAATCAATCTACGATCTTTGAAATTCGAAGTTGCAAGGGAGAGATTCTATTGCAACCAGGACTACATTTAAGACGATCAAGTGGCCAGCTTGAAGCGTCCAAATGCGATTTATTTGAAATCAAATGGCATCTAGTTAAGATTTCCACCGTTTACAAAATTGATTTCATTTAAAATTTAACTTCCATTTCATAAAAATGTTTCTGGCTACACTAGGGACTGAAAATTGGCAAAAATAAAAAATAATCCCTCAGTAGGATTCATTTTCCCGCGAGCGTGAAAGGGTTAATGAAAGCTTACCCACCCTTATCATAGCCAGCTTCGACGTAGGTATTTTTATGATTTAGGGCTTTGAACATGACGTTTTATTTCGCAAGAGTGATCTATTTTTTATTGAAAATTGGCACCACTGGAGCGAGCTGTAAACAGAGAGTTATAAAGGAAGTAATTGGATTAAAGTTGGCAGGACTGTTACAGTTGAACGCAGAAACGAGAAAACTTCAATTTAATCTTTATACATTTTAACTGTCAAACATAATGTAGTATGCAGGATAATAAGATAAATATTTCAGTATTTGTTCTCGTAATGAATAGTTCTATTATTGCATAGTGTGCTCATTAATATATATGTCGCGGGCTAGTTATAAAATCAGTCGCTTTCATGACTCTGCATATAATGTCATATAAATTTATTACATAATATGTCGAGGCTTTTGGTAGAAACCCCAAAGACTCGGTTTTGGTTGGTGATTGCACTGAATTAAATAAAGAATCCAGTAAACTTGTCTTAAATAGTCTGTTTTGGTACAAACTCTGATTTGAACTGATCTAAATAAACAATCCAATACACTTCGTTATTCCCACATACTCTTTAATTGGATGTTGCTAAGCGACGAGATGAAACCGAGTCTCTGAACATCCAAGAGGGTTTAAATCGCATATATTCGCGCTATATTCAAAGCTTAATCGTATCATCAACGAAAGCGATGTTAAAACAAATCAACAATTTTTCTATTAATTTGTTGACAGTTTGCATATTATGGAGGGTTTTGATGTTATTATGGTTGTATCTAACTTATCAAGTTCGTAACTAACGAATTATAAGTATCTAAGGTACTCGTATTATAAGTAACTAATGTAAGTATTATGTTGTTTATAATTATTATCAATAAATGTTGCATATTAAAAGGTAATAACAGTTGATGATACGATTATAGCTATTAATAGCGTCAGGCCCCGCTACGCGGGCCTTCAGCTAGGTCGCGCTGCCGCGCGACAAGGGGGATTCGCCCGCTTCGCGGGCTCAAGCTCCGCGGATTCTGAATATGGAAGGATTCGGCACTTCGTGCCTCAATTATAACGATTTTAACATTTAGACTCTAACGAAAAAAATTATTTAATTACAATTTCAAATTATTCATCTTCCGCCTTCTTCAATATAAATTTTAGTAAAGGCATTAAAAATAAATAGGTATCCTGGTTATCCAACTAAAAACAAAAGACTATTGTCGAACGTCATCTTGAACAATATTGTAGGTACCTTAGCAAAACCTTATATTTGATATATCAAACTTGAAATGATTTTACTATTTTGAAAGGAAAAAACAGAAGCTAATCACCCACTATCATATTTATCACTTATTGTGTATATCACTCCTCATCAGCAAGATCAAGACCTTTACTTTGATATATTAAAATCAATATGATTTTAACAATTTTAAGATATAAACAAATGACGATCGGCGGTCTCCATTTTGAACAATCTTGTATTAGCTCTTTTATCAAGATATTTAATTTGATATCATACTCAATAGGTATGATTCTAACATATTTTTTAAAAAACAAAAGACAATCGTCGGCCACCATTTTAAATAATTTTATTAATTAGCCCTCATCTAGCTCTTTAATTTGACATCAAACTCGAATTGTTTTTTTTTATTGAAAAAAACAAATGACAATCGGTCGCCATTTTCAACAATTTTATAAAGTAGTGCTCACCTGACCGATTTAAATTATTTTATTAATTAGGTAGCCCATGGCCAGCCCTTTAATTTGATATCAAACTGATATAATTCTATATTGTTTTTGATAAAAATAAATGACGATCGTCGACCACCATTTTAAATAATTTTATTAATTAGGTAGCCTTGAATTTGATATCAAACGACTTGATTTTTTGATAGAAACAAATGACAATCGTAGGTCGCCATTTTCAACAATTTTATAAAGTTTGTGCTCACCTGATCGATTTATATTATTTTATTAATGAGGTAGCCCATTTTCAACCCTTTAATTTGATATCAAACTTGATATAATTCTATATTGTTTTTAAAAAAAATGACAAACGTCGGCCACCATTTTAAATAATTTTATTAATTAGGTAGCCCATGTCCAGCCCTTTAATTTGATATCAAACTGATATAATTCTATATTGTTTTTGATAAAAATAAATGACAATCGTCGGCCACCATTTTAAATAATTTTATTAATTAGGTACTACCTCTTATCCCGACCTTGAATTTGATATCAAACTCGATATGATTTTTTATAGAAACAATTGACAATCGTTGGTCGCCATTTTCAACAATTTTATAAAGTAGTGCTCACCTGATCGATTTATATTATTTTATTAATTAGGTAGCCCATTTTCAACCCGTTAATTTGATATCAAACTTGATATAATTCTATATTGTTTTAAAAAAAAGACAAACGTCGGCCACCATTTTAAATAATTTTATTAATTAGGTAGCCCTTATCTAGCCCTTGAATTTGATATCAAACTCGATATGATTTTTTGTTAAAAACAAATGACAATCCTTGGTCGCCATTTTCAACAATTTTATAAAGTAGTGCTCACCTGACCGATTTAAATTATTTTATTAATTAGGTAGCCCATTTTCAGCCCTTTATTTGATATCTAACTTGATAAAATTCTATATTGTTTAAAAAAAAATAAATGACAATCGTCGGCCACCATTTTAAATAATTTTATTAATTAGGTAGCCCTTATCCAGCCCCTGAATTTGATATCAAACTCGATATGATTTTTTAATAAGAACAAATGACAATTATTGTTGGTCGCCATTTTCAACAATTTTATAAAGTTAGTGCTCACTTCTTTTGTTGGGACTGTACTTGATACGACTGTCAAAATAAAATAAATATTTAAAAAAATACGAATATTGATAAAAATACAAAAAAATGATTCTTTCGATTATTACATAATTTACAAATTGCTTCTATTACTAATATAACGTAATAAGATACATATGCATCTGAAATATCGAATTGTAAACTGTAAACGTCAGTTTGACAGAACATAGCACTGTTTTTCCCAAATATGTTAACAATTTTTACCCTGAATGTACTAAAACTTCTGATGTCTTTTTCTGTGACTGTACTTTGTAATGATTGTCAAAATAAAATAAATTTTTTAAAAGTAG